>OZ026615.1:96298617-96898617 GCA_964020975.1 Hermodice carunculata | reverse complement strand
ACATGAGGCAGGTGGTCTCTCAATAGAATTGCAACAACATGGGAAAGATGGCAATAGGGACAGGGTCAGCATGGTCTCAAAAGGCAGGTGGTCTTTCCACAGTTTTCCCTCAAAACAAGTTTCATTGTAAAGTCTAAAGCAGTTTGGATGGTTAATAGCATGTAAAATGTATTGTATTTCTCCACTTCTGTGTAGTATCAAGATGAGGATTCAGAGTGACGTGGAGGTGTCCAATCGCCTGCTGCCATCATTCAACATGAAGGCCAAAAGTAAGGCAATGAGAGCACAGGTGTCTGTGGGCAGGAAGCCAGGAGACCACAGTGATGATGGAGAGCTGTTCTTAATGATATGCACAAAGCAGGACAGAAATGGCACAAAGTACAGGGTGAGTGGTATCATAATACAGACGCATGCATGCACACACACCTGTTGACCTCATTTATATGCCAAGGTATACAGTGGTCCTCCTGATATAAAGCCCCTCTAACCAGTGGCAACCCTCTCTACAAAAAGCAATTCTCAGTGTAACAAATTTGGCAGCTTTGTCATATTTCCCCCCTCAGTACAGGCCACCCCTCTTGGAAGGCCACATTTCCAGGGAACATGGGTGGCCTTAAAAGAGAGGGACCACTGTACTGTCGCCAGGCCCTGTAGATATTACATCATCTAAGACATGTGAGCAGATATCACAGTAATGAGGATGTGCACATCCAGATGGACAACCCGAAAACATAAAGGGACCCCCATGGGGTGGAGGACCCTTAAAAATATGCAACCATGAATATACAGTTTTAACAAGGAGCCTACAACAGGCTGTCATAGGCTCCTTGATTTAAATAATGATGAGAAATTGTAAGGAAATTAGTGGTTAACTTTTGGATTTCATCTGTTGTACACAAAAATACAGGATACAGTTGAGCAATATTTCAAAGTTAATCTGAACTGTGATTTTGGCCCTGCCTCTGGGTTTGTTCATTGAATCATTGAGATCCACCTGGAATTGCCTCTTTGTCTGTAAAGATGTGCGAAATATTCTTTGGACATTTTAAGCAACAATGCATTGCAATGTGTGCGTGTGTGTGTGTGTGTGTGTGTAAGAAAAAGCAGGGGAACAAGCAGTTTAAAAAAGAAAAATGCTTTGAACAAAAGTATTATTTTCTGTGCAGATTCATTTAAAACCCCTCTCGGCTGCCAACACTTCTTAAGATTGTCAATGGTCAACAAGGAACAAAAACTCATTTCATAGGATGTATCAATCAGAAATGCATGTACTTCAGTGGAACATTTGTGCTTGCAGTGTACCAAAAAAAATACTGTGGTGGAATTTTTTCTGTCAAATTAAACACATATACTTTCCTTTTTCAGCTGAAAAACAACATTGAGCAATTTTTCGTAAAGTTTGTTAATGATGGAAAAGCGACCATAAGATTTTCTTCACCCCCGCATGATTTATGCCTGAGCAAGGTAAGGGTATAGCTTTATAAAACATTGTATCATTGATGTTTATACCTGTTGTTGTTTTCATCAAATATACTCCACAGATCAAAACTTCCGGAATCCCATATTATTAAGCAATGGCTCTAGTAACTCTTTGAAATACATTAACACCAACTATGTGCCTATGAAATGCACAGGAAACTTCAGTCTAATCACAAATTTCCATTTCACTGACACTATGATGAACTGGCCATTCATACTGGAAGTCACCTGGTGTGATGAAAGTAGAAGAACAGAAGTCTATAGGCCACTGAAGATGACTGGCTTGTATACATTTATAGGTGTGGAGATTCACCTGTATGCAAACTGGCAGTCCTGCTAGTTTCTACTGGCTGTCAGTCTGAACATCCAGTGTGGCCCAAAATGTTTGTGTACAGACTGTATATGCTTGTAATGGTATATACTCGGTCATTAAGTGGGCCATGCATAAAAACAAACTTCCTGCACATTCACAGTGTGATTTTTCCAAGTGTGCAAAATTGTATTTTGTTAACAAATATTGTGATGCATGTACCATACTGAACTTGAATGTATGTGACTACCAGGTTTCCCTCATCCTTGGAAATTGTAGAGCTCTTCTGTTATTTTCACTAAAGCTACATACTGTATTTTTTCCAGGTTATTTTAGTACCTGTAATACATTTATAAAGTTCTGTGTGACATTTTCTTCCAGAATTTAGTTTGTTCTGGTCCTTACATCTTTCAACAAATATACATTGCAGATCAACTTGATGATCTGCATTGAAAATGCTGAAAACTTACTCCAGATATCCATCTAGATAGCAGTATTTCTATGAATAATATGTCATAAACAAATGGGATTTATGATCCATATATGGTTGATATTTAACTCATTCTACCCTGATGGCAGACCGAGTCAACAGCTTTCCTTGGCGTGTTCTGGGCGCAATGTGCCCAGGACAGGTCAAAGAAAGCTGTTGATCATGGGCATATAATTTGGAATGATCTCCTATGCAAGTTAGATCCAAAATTTTGAAAAATAGTACCTAAATTAATAAAATTTAGTCAGCAGATGACATTTAGATGTAAACGAAAAAAAGCGTCATTAGGGTGGAATGAGTTAAGTTCAGAGACACCTGTCCCAAGTACTACACAGAGAAAAAGCTTCATTGGCCTTGTCTAGTACACATGGCCTGCCAATCATACAAGCATGTCATACAACTTGGACAACTAGCAATATATATATATATATATATATATATATATATATTTATATTTTTTCGCTCAGCTGACTTGTCAGTCAGCTGAGCTTATCTTATGGTCCTCCGTCCGTCAACAATTCACATTTTCGACTTCTTCTCCGAAAGCGTCAGCCAGATGTACTTCAAACTTGGTGGGGATGTGCCTTGGGTGGGTCTTTACCAGTTTTGTTCAAATGGTCATGCTCCAATGATTTTTGGATTTTTAATGAATTTTTTTGTTCTTTTTTGGGCAAATCTTAAAAAAGCTTCTTCTCTGAAGGTATGAATACACCATTGCGGCCAATCAGGTGCAAGTTACCGCACTAAATAGTTCTTGGTTGTCGTGTGCTGACACCTTTGGGGGCCATTTACCTGTAATTAACCCACTGTTTCAGCTAGACTATTACATGAGCTTATCAGCCTGTTTGTGTTGTATGGTTTGACAGATATTTTTTCCATGATGAGTTTTATAAACAGAGGGCAAATCACATATTCATACGCAGTGACGTAATGCTGGCAAGCCGTGCTCGGAGCACGTGTTTCCTGGCTATGACAGGTAAACACTGGCATAACTTTTGATTCTATCTATAGACTCGCCTTTTTTATTTTGAATGTTTTCAATGAAAGGTGTCTGCACAACACCAACTGCATACTTTATTTTAAAAAGTGACGCAACAAAAGTTATACGCCTTTATGCTAATATGAGAATATACAGTAAATATAATGGTGGTTTCATCCCTGAAGGAAAACTGATGCTGACAGATGAAATTTTAAAATTTCACCTTCATGTCAAATTTATTTGCTCTAAATGTTGCCTTACCACTTATATTTGTCACATCAAACCATTTGAGATGGCTATCTTTATTTGTTTATGTAAAATAAAACAATTAAATTGTGTCAATGGTTTACAATAGGGTACATTGCTGAATTTTCATGTATTAACCAAAACAACAATGATATTTGCATATTTTGGGGAAAAATGAAGAAAGAGTGACTTTAAAATTGATATTCAGGTTAAATTCTCCATTTTAAAAGCAGATTGAATGGGGATGAATGATATTTCAAAGGAAAATATGTTGAAATTGACTTTAATCTTTGCATATTTAAAAAGAGCTGAAAAAGCCCCCAACTACTTGATAAATGAAGATGGAAACTAGGAAGGATTACAAAGTGATCATGATGGCCTTGTAAGCACTTGATGGTAGAAATAAGACTGATAAATATGTGTAAAACCAAGTGTGTATCATCAATAGTTAAAATTTTATTAGGGCAGCAATGAGGCAGTTTGTACCACTCAGCAGCCATCATTTTTAAGGGGGGGAGGGTGGTATCAAGGTCAATGTAGGTTCACTGACCAGGTTTTTTCTGGCAAGCTGTATTATTTTGTTACAAACAGATAATAATAATGAAACCCAAGTGAAAAAAATTAAGATGAAATCAAATCTTTGAAGAAAAAATAATGAATTTTATTGATTGGTGGGGTCAGATCAAAACACTTAAAATTGCATTGGGAATCCATTGTGATAGTGCATAGAAAAGGTGTTATGTTTCCAAAAGTATATCAGTTAGCTGAATTTTCTTTTCACAGTAGTACACTTGTATGGGTCAGTATTGCATATGCATAATTAACATGAATATTAATTGTCATTTGCATAATGAAGGTATGAATACACCATTGCGGCCAATCAGGTGCAAGTTACCGCACTAAATAGTTCTTGGTTGTCGTGTGCTGACACCTTTGGGGGCCATTTACCTGTAATTAACCCACTGTTTCAGCTAGACTATTACATGAGCTTATCAGCCTGTTTGTGTTGTATGGTTTGACAGATATTTTTTCCATGATGAGTTTTATAAACAGAGGGCAAATCACATATTCATACGCAGTGACGTAATGCTGGCAAGCCGTGCTCGGAGCACGTGTTTCCTGGCTATGACAGGTAAACACTGGCATAACTTTTGATTCTATCTATAGACTCGCCTTTTTTATTTTGAATGTTTTCAATGAAAGGTGTCTGCACAACACCAACTGCATACTTTATTTTAAAAAGTGACGCAACAAAAGTTATACGCCTTTATGCTAATATGAGAATATACAGTAAATATAATGGTGGTTTCATCCCTGAAACCGCTCACCCAATTACTTTGATATCAAATAGAAACACTCCCGGGGACACCCAGTTCTTAATTTGTTCACCAGGTGGCGCTGCAATTTTTTTATGAATTTGTATGTGTTATAGCTATTTTCGACTTCTTCTCCAGAACCATCACTCAGATTAAGCTGAAACATGGTGGATATATTCCTTGTAGAAGGGTCAATCAAAGTTGTTCACTATGTGGGAATGCCGCGGATTCCTGATTTTTAACGATTTTTTCAATTCAGGTACTTATCTGTCAATGCAGCTTTCCTATTGATTACAATGGAAGACAATGAGCATTCTAATGCTAATTCACATTTTCGACTTCTTTTCCAAAACCGTCATCCAGATTAACTTCAAACTTGGTGGGGATGTACCTTGGGTGGGTGTCTACCAGGTTTGTTCAACTGGTCATGCTCCAGTGATTTTTGGATTTTTAATGAAATTTTTTTGTTCTATTTTTGGACAAATCTTAAAAAATCTGCTTCTCCAAAGGCGCTTACTCAATTGGTCTGATATCACACGGGAAGACACTTAGGAACTCCTTGTTCTTAATTTGTTCACCAGGTGGCGCTGCAATTTTTTTCTAATTTTTTATGAATTTTTAGCTCAGCTGACTTGTCAGTCAGTTGTGCTTATCTTATGGTCCTCCGTCCGTCCGTCGTCCGTCAACAATTCACATTTTCGACTTCTTCTCCGAAACCGTCAGCCAGATCCACTTCAAACTTGGTGGGGATGTGCCTTTGGTAGGTGTCTACGAAGTTTGTTCAAATGGTCATGGTCCAGTGATTTTTGGATTTTTAATGAAATTTTTTTGTTCTTTTTTGGGCAAATCTTAAAAAATCTTCTTCTCTGAAACTGCTCACCCAATTACTTTGATATCAAACAGAAACACTCCCGGGGACACCTAGTTCTTAATTGTTCACCAGGTGGCGCTGCAATTTTTTCCTAATTTTTTATGAATTTTTGTGTGTTATAGCTATTTTCGACTTCTTCTCCAGAACCGTCACTCAGATTAACCTGAAACATGGTGGATACGCTCCTTGTAGAAGGATCAAACAAAGTTGTTCACTATGTGGGAATGCTGAGGATTCCTGATTTTTAAGCATTTTTTTTCAATTCGGGCACTTATCGGTCAATGCAGCTTTCCTATTGATTACTATGTAAGTCAATGGACATTCTAATGCTAATTCACATTTTTGACTTCTTCTCCAAAATTGTCATCCAGATTAACTTCAAACTTGGTGGGGGTGTACCTTGGATCGGTGTCTACCAGGTTTGTCCAAATGATCTTGTTCCAATGAATTTTGGATTTTTTTATGATTTTTTTTTCCAAAATCTTTACAAAAGTGTTAAAAGGAAAGTTTAACATGGGAATTTCTTGTAATGGTTATAACTTAAATAATTTTGGCCAGATTTACTTCAAACTTAGTGGGGTTGTGCCTTGGGTGGATCTCTACCAAGTATGTTCAAACGGTCATGCTCTATTGATTTTTGGAATTCTTATGAATTTTTTTGTTCTTTTTTAGGGCAAACCTTAAAAACTCTTCACCTCTGAAACCTGCTCACCCAATTTTTTGATATCGTACATAGACACTCCCAGGGACACGTATTTCCCAATTTGTTCACCAGGTGGCACTGCAATTTTTTTTTTTTTTTTTTTTTATGAATTTTTCATATGGTTTTGCTGTTTTTCACTTGTTCTCAGAATCCTGACTCAGATTAAGGTGAAATGTGATGGATATGTTCTTGTGGAAGGGTCAAACAAAGTTGTTTACTAGGTGGTACTGCTTTAGATTCCTGATTTTTAAGTATTTTCAACTTGGGTACTTATCGGTCAATGCAGCTTTCCTATTGATTACTATGTAAGTCTATGGTCATTCTAATGCTAATTCACAGGACAACTGACATGAAATTTACTGTTTACTTGATAACTAGAGATCTGTTTTGAGTTAGTACTGTGATGCTGCACATATTAATGTTTTTGTATGAAGGTCATGCTCAGACAGTACATGAATGACTTTGACCTCGTTTCTGGGGTCACAGTGCAACATACATGAATTTTACTCTTCATTATAACTTGAGAACTACTTGAACCTTGATGTTGCACATGTTAGTGTTCTTTTATAATGGTCAGACTTACTCAGAACATGGGTGACCTTGATCCTTTCCCAAGTTCATAGAGCTGCAAGTGTGATGAATGTCAAGATCAGCTGAGCATGGGCTGTTCACACAGCCCTCTTGTTTTTTTTTTTTTTTGGGGGGGGGGGGGGAAGCACAATGTTTTATTTAGTCCCATCACAAACAGAAGTATATTTTGTGCATGTACTTGCATTGACTTGCTGCTTAGCCCAACTTCCACAGTTTATTTCTTTATCATATGCTCCACAATATTATTCACAGTCCAAGTTCCAAAGCTTAATTTCGCCCATCATAGACACTACAGGATTATACACATCCCAGCTTCCAGAGTTCATTTTTCCATCATCAACTGGCATTGGCTTACACATATACTCCTCTAAGGAAAAACACATGGCACAACAGAAATCTTGCGTATTGATCGCAAAGTGCTGCCAAAAGTTCTCCTTTGACCTGCGGGGGTAGCAATGTACAAAGATATTTCAGCACCACAGGGGTGAGGTGTAGTGACAGCCCTGTGGCCCAACATTTTTGACCTGGAAAAAAAGAGAGTACAGATTAGATTATATGCTATTTCTATTTTTATATGTTTATCACATCCAAAGATCATTGTAGTAAAACTCTAGCCTCTTCTCTATTATGTCTGGACCTAATATAGGCTTATATTAGGCCTTGGGTCCTATATAAACTATGACTATATGCTTTTGCTTCTAAACACATTTATTTCAACGGGAGAACCTATAGTAAAGGTCACAGGGGACAATATAGAAAAGATAAATCATATGAAAAAAAAAACAAACTGAAAACTTGTATGGAAGTTATACCATGACATTTTCTCTCTTGTTCTGAATTTTGTGTACTAGAGTTATGTCAATAGATTGGAAGTAGATGAGCCTTTTCCTTTCACCAAAGTAAAAGCTAAATATTACTGAAAAGTTGTGTGAAACTGATAAGTCATTTTTTCTCTCAATTTTTGTATACTACAGCTATGGGAACAGATTGGGTGCAACATGCAGGTGGGCCTTTTTTAATCCCCCCCCCCCCCCAATCTGAAAACTTGTAGTACACTAGTTACGAAAGGGATATTTAATTCAATATCTTGATAAAGAATAAAGCGAATGATGCCAAATGTACCACAATTGTGTATCATGTGGAAGTTTGGTATTGCACAATGTAGCTAACCTTGATGAATTTTTCAAGTCCGTGGATTGAATACATTTCAGAAAATGATTTTTTGGTGATGGTGGTCGGCAGAGCATTAGGCCCTAGGGCTTCTTGTTTGGTTACTGCACCACATTACTTTTATTTATATCCAAACCAGTGACTAAATAGCCAAGTTCATGGTCTGCAGTTGTTTAACAAAAGAAACTTCTGTTTGCCCCAATTCCTTCCTTCCTTCGAATTCCTTACTTACTTACTTACTTACTTACTTACTTACTTACTTACTTACTTACTTACTTACAGTAATCATGTGAAATATTTTTGTGTTTACAGGCTGATCCTGTGCAACTGAAAGGCCTGCTGTCTATTGTGAAGCTGGGCATTCAAGGCAAGGCTGTGCAAAATGTCACCTTGTCAACACTGGCCCCAGCAAGTACTAAACAGGTTGAAAAGCTACGAACACGAATGACTGTAATGAGTCGCAAGGATTATCCACTCACCAGTAACTTTCCAAGCTCATTGAGGTTTCTGCAGGTATCCCAATGTGCACTTAAACGCTTTGACTCCAGGATGCTGAAGCTTCGACAACTGCAGGTGTTGGATCTAAGCAACAATAGCATACAGTCCGTGCCAGAAAACTTTGACAGCATGGACCAGCTATCAGAGCTAAGGCTGGCCAACAACCAAATCAGTGACATTCCAGAAGGCTTCTGTACAGGAAACCTACAAAAGAGTCTCAGACTGTTGGACCTTAGCAGTAATCATCTCAAAATTCTAAAGCCACATTTCTGTAATTTGGCAGCACTTGGGACACTGAAGTTGGACAGTAATCAACTGTTGTGTCTCCCTCGGGACATTGGCAAACTGCAGAATCTGAGGACATTTTCAGCTAGTAAGAATCAGTTGAAAACATTACCGCCAGGATTTGCGCACTTGAATTTTTCTGACTTGGACCTGTTTGGTAACCCTTTTTTGAATGGATCCAGTGTTGTTGAGGACAACGTGGGCTTTCCATCATTACTGGAATACACAGCCAGAGCCATAAAGCGTCTTAAGTAAGTCTGTCTTTCCTACAGTTGTCACCTTAATTCTAATATTATGAAGTTTTCCTTGGTAAATAATTTAGTTGATAAATTATACGGTATCCACAAGAGGACTATGGCAGTCCTGGCCTCACTGACCTTCCAAGCACAAACTAAAACTAGTCCTGTAACGTTGGAAATCAGGTCAAAGGTGCAGTTCCAACTTTTCCTCCTACATAGAGAATTATCATCATATGCAAAGACCATATAAAGCATCAGTCATTGCTCAGACAGTTTTTTAGTTTTCAGGTGAACTATATAAAGGCTGTGTGACCTTTGGAATGGAGTGAATGTCCACCATGTACAGCATGCACCTGGTCTCAATACAGCATCATCATTATATGTAATATCAAAGCCTTAGCTCAGCAGTTACTGAGTTATCATGCAAACAATAAAAATAAACTAATACAAAGTATAAATTTTTGAAAGCTAAACAAGAGGGTTTTTTAATAAAGTAACACCAGTGGTTTTACCACCTCTACCACTGACACTGTGATAGCAGATTTATGTCATAAGAAGGGGTCATCCTAATGTCACTGTTACTTGATTGGTTATTTATTGTACATATTAAATGTATCTCTTACTTCCATTGTAATACCTTTATATTTTGTGTGTATAAATAAGGTTTTTTGTCAAATAAAAGTGATCTTTTGTGTCAAAATGTATTAAAATACAGGATCAAAGTCTACATTCATTTCCAATAAAGATAGCTGTATGAACTTTTATAACTGCTGTGTAAACAGTGCCACAAAAGTAATCTCAACTTCCTTAGCTTTGGGAAATGTATGTTTACATCATAGCACTTCAAATGTGACTGTAGAATGTTATTTGAAAGGAAATGATAGTTACCATTCGTGGTATTATGTTGGTACAAAGGTGGTCAGCCTGCTTTGGCCAATAGCCAAACGCAAATGCAGGTTGGCATCCGAGGAAATTGATAGATGGCTAGATAATTGTAATACGAGTGACTGCAGGCCCTGGCTAAAAGTTCCCTTACTTTTTCTTTCATTTTCAAATGTTGCTCAAGATTTTCATCCCAGTTTCTGAAAAGAAGAGTGTAAGGTATTTGATGTCGTAATTTTATTTTCTTACAGAGTTGCCTTCGGCCCGGCAGATATTCCAGGCAATCTGGTATCTTTGCTAAACAACCCCAAGTACTGTCTCTGTGGAGAAACTTGCTTCCAGCACTTTCTACATTATAAGACCAGGTTTGACTTGCACCGCATTGCAGCCAGTGTGGTAGCAGTGGATCAGAGTGGCTGCATGCATGTTCCAGTGGAAGGATACCTGTGTTCAGCAAAATGCCGTTTAAGGTACCAGAGAAACCCAAGTGCAACACTATGGAAATGATTCTAGATTTGTCATATGTAAAAACACTGTAATTTGACAATTGAGGCTGACTGTGAACTGTCAGTGTTATAAAGATATATTTGTCAGTGATTTGAACACCTGGTTTGTTTTAGACAAACACTTCCACTCTATGTAAAACATACCAAATTTTTAAATAAATGGCTGTTACATATACAAATAGTGCACTAACCTTATAGGATGTTACTGAATGAGTACTGTATGTATCACATTGATGAGAGTCTAGGTGCTCAAGTTTCCATGTATGTCCTGACTGCAAAGTGTGCAATTTTGCCAATTTTCTTGTCTTTGTTGAAAGGTGTGTACTTAACCCTTTTCTGATTAAAACGAGACTTGAATCAGCAGCTTTCCTCGAGTCTGGCTGCTTTGAGTGCTGCACCCAAACTGTCACTGGAAGCTGTTGAATGAGAACATGCTCTGTGTATAGGGCCCTTTGGGCGTAATGTCCCTGACAAAAAATGTGTGCAGCAGCCTTGTAGCAGACAGTTCACATCCCTGTACTTTCAGTGGATGCGAGCTGGAAAGGGTTAAATGGGTACTCATTATGCTGTAGTTTTTAACTAAGTTTTATGATGTAACTGTAAATAAATGTAAAATTTCATGAGAATAAACTTCTGTAAATATGGGTAATTCCTTTTTGTCATTGAAACTTGCTGTGAAGTGTTATCCTTTAGAACACATCCAGTGGATGATTTAGTTGTTGTTCCAAGTGTTTGTCGCAGTGCAAGCAAATCCACCTTTGTTTTCACACTTTATTTCACCCTTTCTTGCAGAAATATTTCTGTTTATTTTCAAGTTGCTTAGGCCCTGGTAATATAAGGTAGATTTAACATCGAAGTGTCATTGCTGTAAAAAAAAAAAAGGTTAGGGGCCATTTTTTGGGAAGAAAAATGCACATTCATTTGGTGTTATCGAAACTGTTATTCCAACTTTCAAATGTGCTACAGGTGAAGGGTTTGTAGGAAAGGCAGACTGTTGTGTGGGAGGGAAGGCCTTGGTTCTCATTGTAGAGAACACATTGGGCCATCTGGTGAGGGAGAAATTATTGTCTTCCCTGGATGATAAAGGTTCTTGAGCTATCAAGCAACACTGATGCACAAATCCACTTTGATGGATCCTCTCCATTAAACTAAAACTTTTTTTTTTTGTTCATAAGTTCTTTCAAAAGAAAAAATTCTGTCCCAAATTATGGTGCATATCTTTTGTAGGACTCCTACATTTTCAAATCTGCGTTTTCTTTTCAAGATCTAAGGTAACCAAAACACACAATTAAATATTTCTGCAAAAAATGCCAAATAACTTAATAAAGCCTTTTTGTGCGTCCAGCTACATACAGCAAGATGTCAATTCAGGACTTTTCCCCCACAGGTGGACCACTGTGCCCACTGATTTTCTCACCTCCAATGCCTAGAGAAAGCCCCTTTGCTGGGGTAAGACTGCTCGATTGTATAGTTTTAACATAGGCACTTGCTACAGAGCAGGGTTTACACAGTAAAATAAAATGAATATCTCAGCTGAACAAGTTTAAACATGGAAGGAACATGGCCTGTAAACTATTAATGAAACCTTTCATAAAATGTTGAACTTATAACAATATGTTAAGATTAATTTAGGGCTGTAAAGCTTGCCTAATCAGTGAATTGTCTGCCATAACTGAAACAATGGCGTTTTGCCCTTTAAACACCACACTTGTATGAATGGTTATATCCCACAGAGCCATATGCTTGGGCATCATGAACACATGCTGCCAAAATGTACTTGGTTTAAAGGTTTCACAAACTATTCTGACGATTAAGCCCACAGGTGTCAGAAACCAAATGACACCAATGCATGTGTGGTGGTCAGTACACAGATACTGTATATGGGTCTCATTGACTTTGCCTGTAAAAAGTTTCTAACATCTTCAAATTAAAAATGCCTGGTACATGCCTGATATTGACAGGCATACTAATCAAAAAGTTTTACAGTTTGTGTTACTGTTCCTATAATTGACCTCAAATTTACTTTTGAAGATTGGTACTTTTCACATGCATTACCCTCTGCCCACAAGTGTCCACCCCCCCCCCCCCCCCCATGCCCTCTCTAGTCAGCTGGAGGTGAAAATTCTATGCTTTGCTGGTTCCAAGAAAGGGGTCAGTTGGGAGTGGCAGACATGTATAATGAACAACCTTCAAATGTGCTGTAAGCAGAGGTATAAACAGTCTTTCAAGGTCACATTTTGTCACGACTTAGAACATATTCTTGCAGTTTTAATGAAACATTTTTTTTTTTTTTTTGGACAGCTCATACAGCGTTTTTAGTTCTGCTGGCCATAGGTTAGAGCTTATGCGATCACTCAGGTCCGGTTTAAAACCACCAGTTGTCTTTTGTGGGTGACTGCCTGTCTCAAGTCAGGAGTGAAATTTGTTTCTTCACATTGGTATTGGAAGAATGTTGATGCTTTGGTAACTCTGGTATCTCTTTTCTGTCATTGTTGGGTTTGATATTTATGAATATGGGTCATGTTTTTCTACATAAGTGTATCATAGTAGAGAGGTCTGTCCATAAACTTTTGCTTGTGAGCTTGTTCCAGTCCACAAGTTTTGAAGATAGCCCCATGTAACTTTCAGGACCTAAGAAGGGTTTGATTGATAGTGGTGGCACCCCTATAGTATTATGTAGTATTTTGGGCAAAATGTAAAAATATTGAGACCGCAGTTTTTTGATGAGTTTTTCATGAATCATCCCGAAACTAGGATGTCAAAAAGACAAAAAATGCATTAAATTCATTATGTTGAGAAAGAAGAAGGCTTATGAAGAATGAACAATTATGAAATGCTCAACATCAACATGGATGTTTATTTAAATTGCAAGTAGATCTTAGAGTGTCACACAATGTTTAAAAGATAAATGAAAAGGTACTTGTGAATTGGAGATATTACCAAGTCTTAAGCAAGGTACTCTTTCATGTACATGTATTCTGTATGGTGTCAAACTTAGACTCCTGTGGAACTGTCCATTTTCCTTTTGTTTTCTTTTATTATTTATTCATTTTTGCGGGTGGGAGTGGGAGGCAAGGGGATCGTGAGAGGGAATTACTCCACACATTGTCCACATTCTGGTACTGTGGCCAGCGAAGGAAACAAGTCATTCTTATACGTGAACAAAACATGGGAGAAAGACTAACGATGCAAAAGAACAAACCTGACTCTTGCTTTATGTAACCAGTTTACATTTTATTTAGACAGGATTGCATATTTTAAACATTTTTTTTCACTGTACAATTTTGAGTTCACTGATATATTACCACTGTACATATTCTGTACAAACAGCTGGGATATATGAATACAGTTGTGTTTATGTATGCAGCAAGACTATCGATCCCTATACAGTGAGGCCTGCTAGCCCAGTCTGCAGTGGTGATAGCATTACTGCTGCTGTCCAAATAACACACATCATATGCACAATAAAATTAGATTAAACAGTCTTCACTCCTGGATTACAAATCAGATAACCATTCAGCAAAATCAGAAATAATACTTTTTTCCTCCAGTCATAGTAACAATTGTTATTTACTTTAAACTGTGGTACCCATGTACCACTATGGAAACTTGCCAATGAGCAGGAAAAAGCAATGAAATGAATTGTTTTGGTAATGACATGCCATACCCATCACAGATACTTCTTGGACAACACCTAAAATGTACAAATTTACCTGTGTTGATCACTTTAGTTTCCCCTCTTGCCTCTTACAATTGGGGAATATATACAAATGTGTCAAATTTCAAGCAGCACAGACCCACAGTAAAGCTCACAAATCACTACCCCGTCTGCCCAATTCTGCAGACAACTAGTAGATGTACCTCACACTACTAGCACTCTTAATCTTATACAATTACATGTATTACCCAGTCCCATCAAATATACATCTTTCCAGACAACTTTGCAAAAAGTTTGAATCCAATGTAGTTACACCCCTCAGCCTGACAGAGACAAACATTTAATGCTGACCTAGTGGCCTTATAAATCATTTCCAAACCCTATAAAATATACATCTTTTCTTTTTATGCTTCAAAAATGGTATTTCCTTTAGTTGTCACGGCTAGTAACCAAATATATCAATTTCAACACCTGGACAGACATTTTGATACATGTACTCAGCTGGTCGAGGCCACACTCCAAATATGACAACAGTCATTTACAACACTTTTCAAATCAGATTCCATCAAAGACTGAACCATACCATATTTTTCTGGCTGTGCCACAATATAGCATTCACCCAACTACAAATCTGTTTTCGCAAATTAAATGGCATCTTCCAGACATGCCTAGCATTGTGTTCATAGACAACTGGTACCCTATAACACTTAATTTACTGCCAGTTTGGGGAGTTCTCAAATATCCAATATAGTGTACAAGTATCCAGTGTGCCACATGTACCTGGGTTAAACAGCCTGCGCACCCTGTGCTCAATCACCCTGATCCTGTAAACCACAAATTACCAGTACATCTGTCCACACTGTCTTATGTTCATGGAGTTGAAGAGTTATTTTTATCAAATTACTTGGGGCACTACACTGACAGACAAAAGAAACATTTTCAAGCAAATAGGGTCAAGCATCTGTTCTCCTACAGCTTGAGTAAAAACTTCTGTCAAACAAGTTTATGCAATGGCGTAACACCTGTGCATTCAATTGTAAGTTGCCCCATTTCAACATTTGACATCAAGTCCCTTTTCACATTTTTACAAAGAAAATTAACAAAATCAACTGCCAAGTTCTCTTGGTTGACATTGTAACAAAGCTTTCACAAAAATTTATACAAAATTTTATACTCTTGTAACAACACACCAATAATAATAAATATATTTTCATCACTCGGGCATCCCTCAGAGCAATATTAAAATTTAATTTGTGTTTAAATATTACAAACAGTATCTGTGGTAGGTATGGATAATGCAACCCACTGGCAGACAACGGTCTCATTCTCACCTGAACCCCATGTTATCATACCCACACTCGAACTGTTCACAATATACAGCAACAAATCACACACACACATATTCATGAGGTTGTTTCGTTCTCGCTATATAAACAATAAAAAATGTGAACCCATTTTCATGTTCAGGGAGTTCAGTTCTGAGAAGTATTTGCACAGATGTACCAACTCCCAAGTAAAAAGGCAATTCCCAGAAGGAACAGATTACCAGGAACCAACATGGCTATCATATTTTTTGTCTGATGGTCCAGCCAATCTTTTTTTCTCTTATTCACCCCTGTTTTAGGCTTCATAAGTGTACCGATTCTTCTTGCATGTCTTTGTGTATTGCCAATACAGGTCCATCTACTGTATGTGCACTTCTGCATGCATCACAAATGTACATTAATTTGTCATTATAAGAACTCTTGCAGTCATTTCAAGGAGTTTTTGATGACTAATGCCAGCATTGCTACAGTGGCTCCACCTGTCTGACAGTGAGTTTAGTCTGCAGTGACTGTCCATGTCCTGGGGTTGGCTGAACCAGGGGACTGCCATTGTCAGCAGCTGACAGCATTAGGGATGCCATCCTCGGCACTGTCCACACTACTAGCACTGCTTGTGTTTCCACTATCATCACTGTTACCAATGGCGTTCTCCACTACATGGGCTGCTAGCTTCACTCCTGCCTGGTTCAGATTCACCTCATCCACCATTACTGCATTAGCCAGAAATAACGCCTCATCAGCTATGGGGAGGTGTGGTTGGTGATGGTGGTGGTGGTGGTGGTGGTGCGCATGTGAATGGTGAGCATGCATCACATCATTTGGTAGATCTGACAATAGGTCAAGTTTTGGTCCATTTTCCACATGTTTATGGCTGCCATTGTAAGCAGCAGGGGCTGCCTCTCCATTGGCAGTGGTGCCATTGTCAGCACTTGTGCTGGGCCCTGCACTGCTATCGCCATTGGCACTGCAGTCCTCTCCACTTTGTTTCACTTCCTCCTTCGTGTCCTCATCCTCCTCAAGTCCTTCGGGTGGTTTCAGTTTTGCCAGCTCTTCCTTCAGTTGGTTAAAGTGTCTCTGCAAATACACCATATAAATGGTTTAGTTTAGCAATACATGGAGGGCCCACATCTTTTGAGCTGCTACTCAATATTTTTCAAAATTTGATATAATGACTCGACTTTATGTGAACCTACATAGCAAGACAAAACTGGTTTTGACAACTAGACTGTCTGCAACACAATCAACCTTTATTCTACATTGATAAAATAACAGATTGGATCTGTGACACAATTTCACAAGACTTCTAGGTTCTCAGCTACACAGGGTTCAAGAACTTCAAAATTGAAGAATTAACCATTTCACACAAATGTTAAGGACATTTCACTTACACAGGACTGCAGCAAGAAGCACATGCATTAGGTGCACAACTGCTTGTGTGCAAATGAACAATCTTCAAATTCCTGACTTTTTGCGTGCTTGGTATTGATCAATGACAACATTTGTGGGAGTACATTCATACAAGAGGACACCCTGGAATTCAACGATGATAGTACACATGTTTTCAAGGCAACAAGTTGTCACTGATGCAAGCTACATCCTTCGCCCACCACATTCACAGGCAGGGGTAAAAAAAATCATTGGAGCTCAGCCACTTAAAAAAAACAAGATGCCCATGGGCCTAATGCTCTGCTGGCATCGTGGCTATATTGCATCTGTTCATTTTAAAGTTGGAAGTCCTCAAGTGGCTTCTGAACATATAAAACTTAATGTAAAAATTGGCCACCAGATGGCACTTCGCTCCACATGTAATCATACCTTATTTGTGCAAATCCTGTGATGACTATTTTTCCATGTGCCAAGACAACAATGAGTGAGTCCTTAACTTTATGTCCTCAGTGACCTTGGGACAGAGGATCAAGGACACCCAGATTATGTAATACAAGAGGCCCATAGGCCTGCCTGGCGCTGTGCTGACATTGCCATTGAAGTCCAAGCTACACTCTGCCATTACAAAATCATCTCTTTCAACTTTACAGGCATGGTGACCTAACAAAAATAGGTCAAGGTCACTGATATTATGTATGATTCTAGCTTTGGACATTGTCTATATATCCTATAAATTTGGCAAGTCTAATCTAATTACTTTTTGAGATATGGAATTATATATCTCAAAACACATTTTGGCTCATAATTTGTCAAATTATAGGTGGCGCCACTAGTATCACTATCAACTTAGACTTTGACCTCCCTCATAATCCCCCCAAATTTGGTGAAGATCTGCCTAAAATTAAAGATGCTAGAGTGTTCACAAGATTTTCATATTTTGACCCCTATATTGCATAATATTGCAGGTGGCGCCACCGATAACGAACTCGGCCTTGATTTTCATACAGCCTATAAGTTCTGAAAGTTGTATTGGGCTAACTTGAAAACTCTGGACGGTATCACCCTAACGAGCAAAAGTTTACAGGCAGACGTCTCTACTACTATACACTTACGTAGAAAAACATGATCCATATTCTTAAATACCAAACCCAACAATGACAGCGAAGAGATTCCAGAGTTACCAAAGCACCAAAATTCATCTTCCAATACTAATGTGAAGAAACAAATTTCACTCCTGACTTGAGACAGGCAGTCACCCACAAAAGGCAACTGGTGGTTTTAAACCGGTCTCAACCTTTGAAATATTCTTCATTGAATACAGACTATAGTGTTTCCAATATGTACAGGCCCAACCACTCAAAATCCAAATTTTATTACTTCTGCAAAAGATCAAGGAGAATTGGTAGGCCTATCACTATTTTGGTTCTTCTGACTAGTTCGTCAGCTGAGTTTATAGCAAAAGTAGAAAGTAGGCCTTTGGCTATATTATTTTTGTGATAACTATGAATCTGGAATATTATCTAATTAATAAGTTAAGAGATTGAATCACTGTTATAGAGTATCACATCTCCTTTGAAACTTAAAAGCTTCATACACTATTCCACCATACCGACACTGGTATAAACAGGTAAAAAGTAATACAAATTTTAGCACCAGTTGACTAGAGGTGTCATGAGGTAAAGTGTACTAAGGTATTAGCTGGAAGCCACCTCTTCCACTATACTGGATGAAGATTGAAAAGAAAGAAATCCTACAAAAAGGGAGTATGATCATGGTTTTCCAACTTAAGACGGACTAGAGAAAATTATCTCGGTGGGTTACGTATACTTTACCCCAGGTACTTTCCCTCTTACCACTCTAAACACTTTGAGAATTACACTTTGTCATTTCAAGCTCCAAATTGACACAGTTTGACTAATGTTCTTGAATTAGTATTGTGTTTTTGTTAGGTATTTGGTCATATCTCTGGAAACATTTCAACAGAGTTTTGTGTAGTTTTTTATAACCTTTGTGTTGTAGTTTTTGCAACTAAGTTCTGACTCTATTGACGAAATCGCTAAAGAGTGTGGTGTTTCCAGCAATATGCATCACTTGTCCAATAAACTCCAAATGCTTGTTTCTGTGGAATGTTTCCTGCCATATCAGGGTATGAGATAATATCAAATTTGAACTGGTCTCTCATCAAATATTTTTGTTACATACTGCTTGTTCTTTATTTCTATATCCAGATCAAGGAAAGTAGCTTTTGTATCATTTTCATTTTCCAGATTTAATATTAATTCTTTGGGATATATGTTTTTCCAATTTCCCTTTATTTCATCTCCATCAGTTAAAGCACACAGGTCATCTATAAATCTTATTGTGTGAGAATATGATTTTCTTGCAGCTGTAAAATTTGTTTTTGCCATGGATGGACGACAAACCCTCACAAAAGCTCAGCTGACTGACAAGGCAGCTGAGCTAAAAACTAGAAGCCGATCAGTGACGGCAAAACCCTTGGCCAGGACGGAGGGGCAGACAGACGGACAGACGTGTAGATGACGCAAATACCCCTCCAGTAGGTCAGATTACTTCTGTTTAACCTAATGACAAAGCTTTGGTGCAAATGCAATGAGCAGATATTTCATGGCAAAGTCATTTTTCTTCAATGCAGTACTGTGACCTAAATATGTGACCCAGTGACCTAGTTTTCAATAGGCACCTGAGGCATCCTTAGGACTAACTGTCATAAATAATTGATGAAGCTACATTCAATATTTTTTTAAATATTGTGTTAATGGCATTTTTTTCTTCAATATAGTAGCAACCTAAATGTGACCTAGTGACCTACTTTTTGATAGGTACCTGATGCACCTCGATGGCCTTCTGTGATAAAAATTTGGTATTTCTGGAGATACGGCATGGCAAGGCTATTTTCTTCAATGCAGCACTGTGACCTAAATATGTGACCCAGTGACCTAGTCTTTACTAGGTGTCTGAGGCATCCTTATGACCAACAGTCATAAATAATTGGTGCAGCTACAATCAGTAATTTAATATTTGAAGATATCCTGGTATGGCCATTTTTCTTCAATGCAGCACTGTGACCTAAATATGTGACTCAGGACCTAGTTTTCAATAGGCATCTGGGGCATCCTAAGGTCCAACTGTCATAAATAATTGATGAAGCTACATTCAATATTTTTTTGATTTTGTGTTAATGCAGTTTTTTTTTTTTTTTTCAATGTATTACTGTGACCTAAAAATGAGACCTTGTGACCTACTTTTCAATAGGCACCTGAAGCATCCCAACAACCCCCCATGATAAAAATTTGGTCTCTGTAAAGTGGGTATTTTTGGAGATATGGTGTTAACAAGGCATGGACGGACAGACGGACGGACGGGTAGGTGACAACAATCCCCTGCCGGCCTTATGAACCAAGGGATAAAAAACCCAAAAGGTCTTTCTGGGATGAGTTTGAATCTGGAATTATTATAATTCCGGTTAGCTCTACTTTGGTTGCATGACAAGCAGGGAATTAACCATGAAAGGTAACCACCTTGAGAACGACACAACTGTGGGAAATGGTGCGCCCTGTCCGCTTGTCATTACTGTTGGCCTCCATATCTGCGATCCATTCCTCCACCTGGGTCACGATCTCTCGTTTCTTCATCCAGAAATGACGGTGAATGACCTGTGGAGCAAATGCAAATGTTGTCATACAGAGTTGGACACAGTTGCTACCCTGCTTGCTGCTACAAAATGTAGATTCACAATCTTGGTCGTGTCCACCTTTATGACAAAACTAATTCCTGAGAAGATTCACCTCAGCACAAGATTTTTTTTAACCCTTTCCTCCGTGAATTGAGACCCAGTTAACAGCTTTCCTTAGCATGGGTTGGGCACTTAATGCCCAACCCATGCTAAGAAAGGCTGTTGAATTGGGGCATGTGACTTTGACACTGTCTACAATTCTCCATCAAATTGTTTTTCATTATTGTTCAAATTAGGCCATACAAAATTAATAAATAGTTTCTGAGGAACTTTTTTTTTTTGATGAAGAGGCAGGGCGTTTTTTTTTATTTTATTTTTCTCCTGAACAGATTATTTTGATGCAGGGCGGGTTTTTTTTAATTAAGTTTTTTTCTATCAATTGAACATAAAGGTGAGTGGTTTGCCATAACATTTTAATATGAAATTGGTGCCATTTCAGAAAAGCACTTATTAAAGAGCTGTTTATACACGTCAGTATGTTTTGGGATGCTTTTATACTCCAGGTTTTCACAGAACCGAATGGGATACCTTTTGGGAGTTTATTACAGATATTGTAGCAACGAAAATGGTATCGCCATAATTATGAATGGCCAAAAAAGATCTGAGGTGGGAACATATAGCCACGCGGGCGGGCAGATTTTTGTTTTTATTTTTATTGATTTTTTGGAAAAAAAGAAGTGAGATGTGCCTTGAAAATCGATGCGGGGGTTCCTGAGAAACTATTTATTAATTTTTTATGGCCTTAGTCGAAAACATGGAAGCAGATGACATTTGACCACCAGCTGGTTTTGGCCGGTTTAAGGGGGAAAGGATTAATCAAGTGAGTTAATTGGGTCTCTCTATTAAAATTTGTCTATTTATTTAGGTCCACTTAAAACTCACTGCAGTTCTTTCATGGCCTAAATGAAAATGAAAATTATAATCAGCAGTGACCCAGTCCACACGATGTTGGTCAAACCTTTTGTCTGGATTTTACACTATCAGGAAAGTTTTGCAGAAACCAGGCACTTACAACCAGACATGCTGGTACTTCAATGACTGCTCTTTCTTTTGGGAACTTAACAATGCAATTTCCATCAAATTCCAACTACATGTGTGGATCCACCACTCAAAAGAAAAGAGTAACATAAAAATTGTTTTAAAAAATATGGATGTCAAATATATTGTGACATTGACTCACATCCTTGAAGGCAGGAGGGGAGTTGCGTATCATCTCCAGCATTGCCCACTTCACTGTTGCCTGTCTGATGTTTGCATCATATTCCCGAGAGCTGGCGGTGCCTGATGGAGTGCCCCTTGACCTCTCATAGCCAGGCTCATTGAAGTAGGGTTCAGATACCAGGATTAGGGACTGGATGGACACCAACACCTGATGTGTTCAAGAAAATAAACTTAAGCCATATTTTCTATTACATATTGCCAGTAAAAATGCCATGGATAAACATTACCAAAATACCATCTTTTATGGCAGGATCCATCTGAAGAACCCCTAGATTAGTCATCTTGTGTACTATTCAGGCAATCCAATTGAAATAAATGTTTAAAACTAAACACCCCCATGGTCAGGGACTCACTCTGTTTTGGGGTTGTTTTGACAGATGTGGCACAAAACTACTTGAAATGGACAGGACTGGTAACGACGTAATTTGTGTACACCAGATATATAATTATGTTCATTTTTTTTCCTTAATATCACATGTAACAATCTACCTTTTAAAAGATTAACACCCTTCCTGTACTCCAAAATGCTACTGTACCTCACACTGTATGTGAAGATGCATCATTTAGGGTCTATACTACGCTGTGTCCTGTTTCAAGTTAAACACTGAATGTGTGCCATAAAATCAATTTTATGCCATACCTGCAAGAAGCTGGAGGTCTGGGAATTCCACTTTTCCTCGGGTCTGCCATGCCAGGTGTTTAGCACACTCAGGCACACCTTGCCGTCGTTATATAGATTAGGGTTAAACCTGACTGAGTGGTTACCAGTCGTCTCCAGGTTGATGAGTGGGGGAGAGTTGGGGTAGTCCTGAGGGAAGTACACATCAAACTCAAAACAGCCGTTGCCGTATGGAGTGCCCCCGGGCCCAGTAATCATCACCTGCAAACAATAGACTTGTAATGCACTGAAGAGCAAACGATATTCCCTAAGGGTGTCTGTCAAAGCGTAAATTGGTCCAAATTTATACATGCGAGGTCTCACATAGTATTTGGACTAATTTTGGAATTTGTGGGTTCTTGTCACTGATCTTGAATCTTATAGTGATTACTGTTGTAGCATGCTGCGTGATACCACCAAAGTGCTGGAAAAAAGTATAGGTTTCACGTGATTCTTCAAAGGTTTGTGTGGCAAAATCTATTAACTCATTCCACCCTGACAGAAGACCGAGTCAACAGCTTTCCTTTCCAGGAAAGCTGTTGACCATGGGCATGTAATTTGGAATGATCGTCGATGCAAGTTTCATCCAACATTTTGAAAAATAATCCCTAAATAAGTAAAATACAATTAGCAGACGACATTAAGATATGAGCTGGAAAAGGCGTCATTAGGGTGGCATGAGTTAAGTCACTTAAAAGCTTTCTTTCACACATCAAGCATACCACTATATTGTTTGGACACAGAAAAGTTATCAAACTGGCCAGCTTTGCCTGATCAACTTATGCCAAGTCATGCAGTTTTGATATAAACTTGTCAAACTTGCAAGTGTGCTGCAAAATACTTTGGGCATCATCTGTTGCATTCCAGCTGTATGTAACCATCACTACATTTAGCGCCACAGAGACTGTGGTTGGGTGGCCTAATTCTGGCAGCTCATTGGCTGCTGCTCTTCCAGCTACTTTTAGTCAACATTTATTGTGTAGAAATTACAGGGTGTAATAGGGGGTTCATGCCTAGCTATAATAGTTGCAATAAAAGGGGTTTAAATGGAAGCTACATTATGCTACAAGTGTGAACCCACAAGTGGATGGGAATCCTCTATCATAATACTGTTTTCCAACTCACATTTCTTGGATGTGAATTCAATTTGTGATCTGCCTTGAAAACGATAGTGTGACCACTAGTGAATTTAATCTTGATTATATGCACACCCTTGTCGATGCAGCAATGTGTTCCTGAGGAAGGGCCTGTTGAATGACGTCAACTCGATAAGTCTTAAGTGGTTTTCATAAAGGTGCCGCCTTTGCTGATTGAACTTCACAAGTGTGAACAGTCTTCACACAGAACACGCTTTGTGCAAAGCAGATTATCAAGTGAATTGGAAAGCGTTTGCAACTGTGAACACCCTTTAACTTATTCCATTCCATACTATGGTGACAGGCATTGGTCAGTGGTTCTGGCGCTGCCTGGCAAGTCATGCTGCAGCTGCAGCATGACTTGCCAGGCAGTGCCAGAACCACTGAATTAAGACTATTGGCATGTTGGTACTTGAATGAAAGCTCTTTACATGAAGAATTTAAATATGCAACTGTCGTCTTAAATCTAGGTAAATATACAGAAAAATCAGGTACTGGCATGGAATGAGTTAAGTGGTTGACCTATGGACCATGAAAATGTTTGCCACATCCTGCCTTACCTTCATGACATCCAGTCTCTCCTCATCACACCTCACAAAGACGCTGCTGCTCGCTGACAGAGGTAAGGAAGTGGACAATGTCACTGCCTCCTGGGCCAGGCGACGTGCACGCGCTGCATTGTTCACTTCTCCGACAGCTTTGACATTAGACTCATAGTGATGAGGCACCAGGAACTTGATGGTTCCAGCTTCTTCCTGCACCATCTCAAAGGTGTCTGCAAATAAAGATATATCATAGTTAGTATCACCTGTATTGCACCAAGTAAAAGACATATCATAGTTACTATCACCTGTATTGCACCAAGTAAAAGACATATCATAGTTACTATCACCTGTATTGCACCAAGACATATCATGGTTAGTATCATCTCTACTATGCCATCTATAAATTAATGTGTCTGCAAGTAAGAGAAAAATGACTAGCATAATCTTGATTTCACTGTAACAGTGGTACCTACCATAGTTTATGCAACTAAGTAATCTATGGTCTCAGGTGGCAGGAGATCTCATCTTTTTAACTTGAAAAAAGATTTAACGGTTCTAAGCAGGTGGTCCTGAAACCCAAGTGGTCTCTAGAAGGTGTTTTTCATCGAAGAAAATACTGTACATGTACAACTTGTAATCAGAGGCATGCAACACAAATAATTTGTCATAATGTATGGGTCAAATGACACTTTTGGGTAGCTATCTGATGACTGTACCACACAATTATTAAGCTCCATGTCCATGAAAATAATGATTTTATTTTTTCTTCAGTTTTTCAAAGCAACAAAAAATGTGACCCATTTAATATTGTTGATATATACCCCGACCCTCAGTGCTGTGACTTTGTCTTAACTCATTCCATACCAGTCCCTGATTTTTCTGTACATTTACCTAGATTTAAGACGACAATTACATATTTAAATTCTTCACGAAAAGGGCTTTCATTCAAGTACCAACATGCTTATAGTCTTAAGTCAGTGGTTCTGGCACTGCCTGGCAAGTCATGCTGCAGCTGCCGCAAGGGCAACTGCAGCATGACTTGCTAGGCAGTGCCACAACCACTGACCAAGGCCTGTCACCATAGTATGGAATGAGTTAACTTGTCCCAACCAAACTCACCAAACTGGAGTTCCCTCATCTGGCCGATGTAATGCTCCTCTTCCGAGTGGTCCATCTTGGAGGCTCCCTTGGATTCACTCTCGCTGTCCTCCGTGCCCTGACTCTCTGCAGACTTTTCCCTGAGTCGTCGTGAGCTGAGTGTAACTATTTTGGCCGTCTCTTGGATATCTGGAATGAGAAGAGCCAGTCCCTCGCTCTCATCCTCCTCTTGACGGTTTTTGGTGACCTTGCCCTTGTTTGTCTTGAGCCTGCTGGCATATGTGTCCACACAGGTCTTCATCTTGTCCAGCAGGCTGCTGATTGAGCTACTGGCATCGTCGTCTTTCTCTAGAGGCAGAAGCAACGGAACCAGCACCTGGCATACCGCAACACCTCGCAGCAACTCCAGAAGGGAGCGATAGAGTGGCACATGGCGTGCCATGTCCAGCACTGAAATGCAGAAACAAACAAGCTATGACATCACACGGATGCTGGGACTACGGGACTAGGTCACCTGCATGAACTTTTGTCAAAATTACATTCTGTGCCTCATGTTGGATCATCTGTTTGACCAATACTTTTGGTAACAGGTAGATGATCAATGATGTCCTTATTGGTTTCTACTGAGCTACCAGAATATGTGCACATCTATGGCTGAGGTACACATCACAAAAAATTCCCTACCCCAGTGTGGTACATTGCACACGATTCAGTGTTTGAAGATGGGTGACCTTGACCCAAATCCCAAGGTGACAGAGCCATTTTAGCAAATTTGGTTTTCACAAAGTAAGTTGACTAGTTTTTCACACAGGCCTTTCATACTGCACGATTTTAGTCCTGCACAAGGTCTTGGACGAGTTTGAAGATGGGTGAACTTGACTCAAATCCCAAGCTCACAGAACCAGCTTCACAAATTTGGTTTTTATGTGATAGCTTGAAAAGTTTTTCTCATAGCTCTTTTTCATTGCGCATGGTTTGAATCATACATTAGGTCTCACACAAGTTAAAAGATGGATCACCTTGACCCAAATCCGAAGGTCACAGAGCCATTTTAGCGAAATTGGTTTTTAGGTTATAACTTGAAAAGTTTTTGACAGAGGCCTTTCAAATTGCAGGTGATTATAGTACTACATACCATCTCTGACGAGTTTCAAAATGGGTGACCTTCCCACTATACTGGCTATGAAAGTTCATACAGCACAAGAATGACTCCTGTCAGTACTGACAGCTGTAGCATGAGGGGGAGGCATAGATCTAGCAATCTCTGGTTGCATTTTAATTAATTTTCATTATCCTTTCTTCAACTGTGATTGCCAGAGTGCTGCCTACCTGAATCGTTCCTCAAGTATGAGGAGATGGTGGGAACCAAACATGACTGACTGAGCAGCTCAGGAAGCACTTGGGGCAATGCATTCTTTTCTGAATGTGAATGTTCTTTCTCATATGCTTCTGACTTGAAGTTCTTGGGCACAGTGCCCCCAGGATTGATGTAGCTGGCTAACACTTGCAGAAGACCTGTCACATGCTCCTCTTCACTCTTTTGTCTCAGTAGTGCCTGTTCCGCATCCCAGCTGGATGTGGTTGATCCTGTGCCAAAGCCAGTGCCCTTGGCCCAGTAGTTCTGGTTCTTCTCCTCAGTGGTAGGCTTGGTGGTGGTGTTGGTGGAAGCAAGGGCAGCAGCTGCTTGTGTTGCTGCCAGGATGATCTGAAAAACATTGTCCTCATCAGTCGCTGCCAAAAACAAGGCCAGGAACACCACTGTGTTTATCATGACATAAAGAGGATGGCCAGAAACACCACGTTTATCCTCTATACAGCGCACATCAAAAATGCTGCACACATTTCAAACTTATATCACTCCTAAGAGTACACTGATGAACTTATTTAGATTCACATTTTCAATATAAGCAACTTAATCACACACACCCCCCGCCCCCATCTTCTTGCTCTGTGATTCTGTCTGCAATTTTTTGATGATCATGTCCAAGCACAAACCTCCACAATTTTCTGCCTCTCACTTTGATGAATTGAACTAAACATATTATGCCATCAGATTTACATATATATGCCTGTAAGAGTGTTGTGTATTACACATTTGCCCAATAGGGTACAAGATGTTTAAGGAGTTGATCAACATTGCTTTCATACCATTCCTTGAATGTGCAACATGATAATTTTTTAGGCAAACAGGCATTCTGAAGCCCTTTTTTTCTCACCTCCTGGTGGAAGCCTGGAATGGGGATCCTAGGTCCATGATGACTAAGCACAGACAAACAAGCCAGGATCAGATGAAGCGCTCCGATTTCCAGCGTCATCCTTCGTAGCAGCACTCCATCATCTGTTGTCAGTGGGGTTGAGTCAAATAATGTCTTCAGCACTCCAAATGGTAGTGTTGGCAGAGCCCCTGCTATAGGGGAGGTGAGGATATGACCTGAACAACACACAAATATGGCACATGGCAAGCGGTATGACATATGTTTCACTTCAGTTGGGAACATTACGAGTAACATACTGTCAGCTACGGCTGCAGACATTATCTGTCTGAGCTCTTATAAAACTATCAATTATTTGTTTACAACAGATATTTTAGCCATTGCTGAACATGTTTACTCTGTACACCGCCATTTTGAAATTCTGAATTGTGGATTATAAATAAACACAGTGGCAGCACGAATGTATCAGTTCCATGAGAACGGGAAAACATTTGCATGGAATGTAATCTTCAGTAAATGTTCACTTTCTTTGGCACTTCTAGAAATTTTTTGTCAGTGACTGAAGTTACCCATTTCCCTGGATTTTATTTGTTATTTGCAACTAATCAACAAAACAGACTGCAAAATGTCCCCAGAAGCTAAGATAAGGGAAGTCCCCTTCAACTTAAGATGCTATTATTCTGCTTATGTCTTGCAGCATACACATTTTAGACATCTCCCCCAGTGGTCCAGTAACTTACCTCCTTCCCCGTCATCAGTGACTCCCAGCACCAACCGCAGCAGACATTGAGCTCTCTTGCGCTCCTTCAGCAATACCTCTGCGTAGCCAGGCAGACGCAGGAACAAGCCAAATGCCACAAGGGAGTGTGGGGGTATTGTGGGGAGGGAGGCCGTGGTCTGGCGTGTCGGCTGTGAAGACTGGTCGGGTGGCATGAGCACAGGCTGATAGATCTCCTGCAATGCAACTTCTTCATTTGAGTCATCTTTCTAATGCTGCATTTTTGCCACCTTGAAATATTTTTAAAAGATTCTGTTCTACTTATTTTCTTGTCTTGCTCTCTACATCTAAAGGCTCCACAATGTTTTGAAGCAAATATTACAAAAGCTATTTAACTTCTTTCTTGCAACCCTTTGTTAACTCTATCAGTGACAACTGCAACTAAAGTAAAACTACTTACAACAAACTGCTCTGAATTATAAGGTGGCTAGATTCATGCTTCTTGTGAAAAGACCGTTAGTTACATACAATATAACAGTCCTGATCAACATGTGGCACTGAATAAGTTAAGGACCATAAAATCACTTGGCTAACTCCATGAATTTTGCTCTTGTATGTGTATACTTCAACATCCAAATTACAATTGACTATTATTGAAGTAGAAGTTTTACACTTAGCTCTTTCCTGCACAACCTGCCAGCATGAGCCTGGACACAATATATCATCCATCTCAATATAAAGTTTTGTGTACATGGAAAACACTTCAATTTGATAATGAAAGCATGACTTATCAAGACAGCCTGGCCTAGGTCAACAGCTTTCTTGTCACGGAATGCACATGAACTTGTACCAAGAAAGGCCTTGAATCTAGGTCAGAACTAAATCCTCTTATCGAAAAAAAAAAAAAAATCATACCTCATACATATCTTCACTCGATTCAACGGTCACCCAGTCTTGTCCCAAGCCAGAAGGATTTGAGCCCTCACGGCAGCTGACTTCCTGTGGGCCGACCTGCCGAGTGACCTCTGGGTACAAGAGTGGTAAATGCTCTGCCAGCAGGGCCAGACCTCCCACGCTGGCAAACACCTGCAGGGCTGACGGGAAGTTGGGCGTGTCCAGCAGCACTTCATCTGGAATGGCGTCTATCTCAGCCTCTGCACTGGGGTCGTCCCAGTTCTCCAGCTTCACAGACTCTGCAACATCAAATTGGCCCTGTCAGTTTGGACATCGCACTTTACATACTGCAGTCAGCACGCCTAGTATTGGCCTGCTTAGCTTTCAGAAACTTGAGTCTTTGGTAATTGTTGTGTCAAGGTGTGGCTGCCAAAAAATTACCGTAAAAGTCCTGACCTTGGCCATGTTTGTTTGTTGCTGGTCCAGCAACTTTATCTTTGTCAAGCTTACATTTTTGTTTTAATAAATCTAACCTGTGGCATGCAGTGGGGGTATAGTCAATTCTAAATGGCTCTATCACAGCACCAACCAACCCTGGACATAAAAATGCACTGGAAGGATTATGCTTCACATAGAACCCACCAACCACACCACTAAGGTTCATGGGGTCAATCATTTAACATTGTAACTAAAAACAAAACGCAACCAGCCACACTTATACATGCAGACATTTGATGGTGCATGTTAAACTCTATCTACATAAAACTGACAAGATCTAAGTCAGGGAATGAGTGGGAGCTTAGATATGGGTCATACAGGAAAGTGAAATGGGAATAAAAGTGAAGGAAAAGGTTTGAGGAAAAGTGTGCTCCCATGGCATCCCTTGATGTTTACCTAGTAGTGAGTCTGTGCTCTAAATGCCCCCATTTTTTCAAAAGGACTGTAAACTGGCCTTAACATAAGAGAAAACACTCCTCTTTTATGTTATTCCAGATAATTATTTTATGGAGGAAACCCCAAAATAAAAGAGCAACTAAGCAAAATCAAGCCTGAATTTTAGTACAATCAGCACCATTAAAATTGATAAGTGGCACAGAACTATGCATCTACACACATGTACCATCCAGTTTTCAAGGATGCTTACTTCATGGAATCAATGTTAAATTTTTATGAAATAAAACATCCACAAAATCATTTCTATAAAAGATATATCCACCCCCCCCCCCCCAAAAAAAAATAATAGAAGCAAATTCTCAATTGGGAATAGGAACCACAAGAAAACAAAGGTGGAATACTCTGCAAACTGAACTGGTCAAGAGAAACTCAGTATGAAACAGCATGCACAAGGCGACATACCGAAAGCTGGAAGGATGCACGGACGCATAGATGGACCAAGAGACAAGGTCACAAGTGTAGGACAGCTGCCTACAAAAAAGAATGCATGCCAATCTTGCAGATACCCCCAAACACAGGACCAACAACAAAACTAACAGAAAGTAATCCAACTGTCATCTATCTAGGACAGCGATGTTAAAAAACAAAAAAAATAAAAAGACATGGTCAATCATGGTACTCCACAAGAAGGTCTAGCATGATGATGCTGGATGTAAGACATTGGATCCAATGAAGCCTAAAGTTCATTGCTTTGCAAATGACCTGAAAAATGACATGGTCAACTTTTAGCACTCCCATAAAAGGTCATACAGTGATGCACAATCCAGCAAGGATTACCAACATGTATCGTGTCCTCAGTTTTATGGCAGGGAAGCTACAACTGGATGTGTGCTGACTGTGGGCCTGACTGTTGGCTGGGCCAATTGTTTGCAACTGTACACAGAGCCTCCTGAAGAGGCATAATGTTCCAAATCTGATCAAGCCTCCGCCTGTCTCTTATCTACTGGAATCCAATGTTCAAAGGATGGGTTTGTGGTTGACTGGTCACAATATATCCCCATACAAAAGGTGGTGGCATGAAAAAACAGGATTACAGAAGCACTGCGTGGAACAACAGGCCAATATATGCCAACACCCATCACTCAAGTCTTCCAAAACCAAAATGATTTTAATCCTGTTAGTGCTAAGTTAGACACTGAGCTAAAAGGCTTCCTTGGCACACTTTGATCAAAATCTGATGAATCCTGGAGACCTGAACCATTTTTTTTCCTTCTGGAAGTACAGGTAAGCTGGTGCTTCAGTGAAAGGTCTAATAATTAGGAATACGAATCTGGACTCCTCCTAATAATGCAGATGACTTTTGTTGCGATTGACACTGGAGGAGTTCAGCTGAGATACAGCTCACTTCCATACATGCATTCCTTTTACTTTCTTTAATTTTAAAAGACTATGCCATTGTACTAAATCTGACAAGAAGTAGCAAAGCACACTCACGGATCAGCAAAATCTGTTATACTACAACAATGTACTGCTTAACTTTCAGTGCTTTGCGTTGAGCAGATTGTAAGATTTAGCTTCCACAGGATGAAATTCATGCAAAAAATATTTTTAATAAGCCCAGATAAATTGCATACTACAATGGATTAAGCAACCTTAAGATACATTTATAATACACTATGCCAGATCCACATTCTGAACTGGCACCTACTAGATACAGTTGAACCAATGCCATCTGACATAGGACATAGAGTTAAAGGTTCCTAGGGCCACTGCCACAGGCCCCTGTAGAAGCCCAGTCACCTACCCTGGTCCTGCTTGACTCTTTTATCACTCTTGGTAGCAGACACCTTCTTGGCATGGAGCTTCATGGAGAAGAGCAGGGCTGCCTGGCCATGGGGGAATCCCCGCTCATGTAACAACACAAGTAGTTGAGCCAGGGTCATCTCTGCTGGCAACGGCTGACCTAAACACAACGGTCACCACCATTTATTCCATTTTGCTACCATACATACTAATGCAACTGTTCTGAGTCAGGCATCTAGCACGAAACAGTTAACTGACAGGGTTGAACTGTGAGCAGAAGATGTTTAAACAGGGAATAAAAGGGTATCTAGAAACGCAAGTTTGTTTAAATAGGAAATGTGAAAGAGTTTATAGAGCTGAACTGCAAATTACTGTGAGCAAGGGATGATTTAGAAATGGAATAAAATAGTATCCAGAAAGGTAAGACTTTTTTGGGGGGAAAAAAGAAAGGAACTGAGAAAGAGTTTGATACAATTCATCTTCTCATGACACATCCCGAGTTAGACACTGGCAGGCTTTTCACTTTCATGTTGAACACTTTTGAGACTGATCTGTAACATACTGCATTGTATACATGAGGTGATGTCGTAATACATTTATTATACAAATCTGTCCATGGCAATCTATGTATTAACCTTCCAGGGGTATATTCCAGGGTGTGATGACAAGCACTTACTTGGTAAGAGTTGATGATACAGGGACAGGACGGGAACGTGTATCGTGGAGGACAAGGATGCTGTATCCAGCCCTCGGTGGCCCCGCCTGGTGGCAGGTCTGGGTGGTGAGCCTGCTTTGAAACTTTTGTCTCGCTTCTCCTTTGCAGAGATCCCTAATAAACAAACAGAAAAATGTAGTTGGACAGCTTTGAATAGTTAATATCAAATGTTGTAAGGCACCACTGAACATCTTAGTACTGTGATCCTTTTAAATTACGTTATGTATATTATTATGCGTGCAGAGAATCACTCGATTTATTTTTCATGTGTATTAAACTTCCTGTACATTATGCATTAACTGCCTTCCCTTACAAAATAGTAGCAATCCCATGCAATTGAAGTGGGGCTGCATGAAACAAACATAGGTCTTTCTTTAAATACCTTGTTGACTAATGACAACTGGAGCAGCAGTGAAGCCAAGATTTGATCTACAGCTATTTCTACAAAATCTTCGGATGTTCCATTTCATGCCACATACATAAAAATCACCTTGTCGCAAGATAGTTGAATTCTCAACACTTGCCACAGTCCAAATGTTTTATTTTGGTGACTCGTTGAAATTTGAGACTTCGATATAAAAGGCTTTTTCAAACTATACGATGTTCTCTTTCTGGCGAGGTGTTCTATAAAAAAACATTACAAATATTAAAAAAGTTTTCATCTCTTCAATGGGATCATTCCCTATTGCAGATGGTTTCAACATCAAAGAGACCACAGAATGCTCCCACAGAATGCTCCAAGTGATATTGGAGTTACCTGCTGCTGCTGAAATCTGGTCAACCACTTCAATGCCCAGTTCACTTGTATCTTTCTTTGGTTCGTCCCCATTCTTCTTCTCGTCCCTTGCTTCAAGCAACTGGGCTGTTAATGAGGGAGTATCTGTAACAGACAAGGCCAGTGTAGGTCAACTTTCTTCAAAAGATTAAGTTACTAAATTACCATGTTAACAAGGACTCACAGTTGGAACTGTTTACAATAATCAATATACATAATATACATATGGCACTCGCACATAACATTCCTCCACTGAACCATTCTTTTTTAAGAATGGGGATTTGGTCGAGTGGATATGTGCGTTTCCCATTTCAGCTAGGCGACTGGTGCCAAAGGTTGCAGGTTCAAGTCCCGCTTGTTAACATAAAATAACACCACTAGTAGCAAGAGAGATTTTGCCCAGTTGTTAATGCCTGATATTTGACAATATATTACTTGTATTCACATATTACATGTAACTATCCTTTTTGTTTCACACTGTTAATTTCTACAATTCCATGATAATAGCAACAACACCCATATGCATGTCAAGCATTACAAGCTAAAGTCCTTACCTGACACTTTGGACAGAATGTCTCCACATGTGCTCTGCAGACTAACAGCCATGGTGCGGTAGCGGTGGCCGCTCCCATAGCGTGGATGCTGTATCACAGTAGAAGTAGTGTTGGCCTGACCCTTATACAGCTGTGACTGAGAACGGAAGGCCACCAACACCTTCTCGTCCTCCAGCAGTACTTGGAGGAACAGTCTGCGTGTGAAGCCAGACAGCTGGGAACCTGTATAGTTTACACCTGTAATACAAATGATGAAAAAAGATTTAACAGAAAGTATCATTGTAACACTTTTGCATTTCCCCCAAATCATTACGTCACTATTTTCCAAAAGAGTTCCATTCACATCTATGCTTGCTTATGATTCCCCATTTATATTGTTGTATCAGTGAAACCAGCCAAATCATTATGTGTAAAAATTTTGCCCATGTTTACGTAATTTAATACACCAGGAAAATTATATCAAGATCCCAGACCCTGGTAAAAGGTTATCTGACACCTCCTGGCTGGTCATCATGAGCCTTTCTCAACCGTGGTGCCATCTAGTGATTCAAGTATACTTGGCTTCTCCCACTTGACACCTTTCTGGTCTTGTTTGCCATTTTATTGACATACAGTTGCAGTTTTTGCCTCTTTACAGCCGTTATATCGTACAACATGAAGACAAGTCTACCTGGCTGAGCAGAGCCCTGTCCCTTGATGACATCACAAAGAACGTTAGCAAACAAGTGTTGGTTTTCTGCGTGGCAGGAGATGACTTCTGTGAAGAACTCAACAGTAGCTGTTTCAATTGATGCCCGCTGTTGACTCGTCATCACCTGCAAAATAGTCAGATTATTAAATGAACCATTTATCTTCACACATATAGATATATACAGATGGTTCTCTCCTGTGTGCCGTCCTGAATGTTTTATTTTTCCTTGTTCAGTTTAAATCTTTCCTGTAAGTCTTTCACTCATCAAAACTTAAAATCATAATCTACAGAACTTTGATTTTTTTCCCCATTTAAATCACAAAGGCCCCTTAATGCGATGTGTGGAACATCGTGACCACAGTGTAACATATGTAAAAAGCCTACCTTCTGTTTCTGGCTGGGAGAGGCGTAGACCATGGAGGCCTGTGCTGGCGTGTTACACAGCAGACTCAGCAGCATGGGCCAGAACAGGTTGCCCTCGGGGCTGCCCAGCCAGTCCTTCATCACTGCTTCACTGGAAACAGCCGCCAGAAACCGCAGCACTGGAGCCACCAGGTCAGCTGTGATGCACAGCGTCTTGTCTGCAGAGTATATCATGGTTCACGTTAATTCATTGAAGAACACATCTTAATATGAGGTACAATCTGTTGAAATAATTGTTACATACAGTTACCTGTCATGGCCACTTGTCATTCTTACTGGATTAAATGGAAATGTAAATTTCACTGAGGGGTGACATGCTCTTTGTGATTTCATGTCTGGAGAACATAGGAGCATGATAAAATTGACCTGAGGTGCTTTGCCACCAGTTTTTCCTGGCTTAAGACACAATGGGCCATACAGTACTTGTAAGGCTGAATACTAGCCAGGTGACACCTACATTACAGGGCACGAAATTTTTTTTAAAAAGCACTCGTCGGCAGGACAAGTGAATTTTAAAATCCACTTGTCCGTATGCAAAATCCACTTGTCCGAATATAACCTGGTGCAACAAACACAGTAATATTCTTTTTCATGAATCCATACATAAAGGCCAGGACAAACCATTTACCCTAATTTGGCACTTAATGTCGCTTGCAAATCGGCAAAAATCTGTCAATTTTTACCACGATTCTAGCTATTACTGCAAACCGTAAAACTGGCAAAAATATCAAAAATACAAATTGAAAAGTAAACTACTTGCATAGGGTGACTCATGATGAAAAATACTGAGTAATTTCTGGAATTCACTGTTCCAGATAAGTTTAATACAGATTAATAGTTGTATTGGTTTTAGCATCGTCTTTCTTCTTGCCGCTGATGGGATGCACATCGATGCCATCGGCATCGTTTGCGTACTACCATGAATGCTATCCGTACATTGTTGTCAATTTGTGTATACAGTATCGGCAAATTCTTAGTAATAAATTATGTTCTAAATTCAAATTCAAAAGAAAAATTTCAAATCAGAAATCCGTCTCCTTGTAATGCACATCGAGTGTGCCGTCACCATCTTTCCTACCACTGTATACAAACAACTGCACCTGGCTATGTGGTCTGATAAACGACACATCACTTGATTGGTAAATTGAGTCACATGCAAAAATGAGCCAATCACGCCTCGTGTTACAGTGTGTTCATCATGGCTTCCACCTTGTGAACGTGTGTGAACCTTCCTAAATTTACGGAGGGAACACACAAACGGGAAGCTTTTTTTTTTTTGTATTGCAGCATGCGAAAATAAAGATTCCAGTGTTTATAGCAACAACTATTTGGAGTCACAGGAAAATACGCGAAGGTAGGGGGAGAGAGAAAAATGCCGAATGTGTGACAGATCAGTCAGCATGATGCTCCGTTCACCGTAGATTACTCCACGCGGTCACTTGCGTGTGACTGGCATTTGTGTGTTTTGTTTGGCTGGGAATTCAACTTGCGGCACCTTTACATGATCTTTTCAACACTTTTAGAACCCACTGATAAATGGCCTTTGATGCTAATTTGATCAAGAATTCGTCATGCAAGTTTTAAAATTTTTTTATGTTACTTTGTCATCGTTCGGGCAGATTAGACTGACTTTGAGGTGCTGTGCCCTTGCTCCAAGAATGGGCGAAAGCCAATACGCCCCAATGCATTACTGCTGGTACCTTCGATCTCCTCGTCGTATGTACGCAACGGTCAAAATACCTGCTTGTTTTGACAGAAGTCAAGTAGGTAGTCAAGTCCTGTTGAATAGAACTGCTGACCTTGTGTTTAAACCTGGATTGTTTACTTTAGGCCAGGGGATTATCATCACCTATTGCGCATTGGCGTCCCCACGCACATGCCTGCATTGGTGTGTATGTTCTGTTCACAGGGACCACAGTAATCGCCAACATATGGAGAGTCGCGAAGGCTCTGACTGCTCATCATCAATGTTGCCGTGCACGGTGCATGCAAACAGACGTAATTTCAGTCCAATTAAATAAGAAAAAATTAGCTTGTCCATAGGACAAGTTAAATTTGAAAGTCACTTGTCTGAGAAGAGCTTTAGCTTGTCCCGGAACGTCAGATCATAGGAATTTTCGCGCCCTGCATTATTACATGGGATGGTTGCTGAATGCAATGTGGTGTGCAGCTACTTGTCTTGCATGTAACAACACCTGTTTACCATGACTGACTTGAGCCTGGTCCCAAACACATTTCCCTGTTACATACCTGTTTGTGAGGACTCTGACTCAGTCCTGCTCCTGTGCGACCTCCTGGGACTCCTTGGGCTGTTGGGACTACGTGGACTAGACGGCATACTTCCCAGGGTCCTGCAGGCCTCACTGAATACCTCAGGGTTAGCCAGGGAGTCACTGTATCTAGCTATCTCTCTGGTACAGAACTCATACAGTCCTTGGGCTAATACAGCAGGGAACCCTGAGTCTAACAACTGCTTCAGAGACAAAGGTGACTGGCACGCCACAGCTAGCGTGGTCAGATGGGATTCATCCAGCATCATGTGACCAAATTCTTGCAATGTGAGTGGCTGCAAGTTGAAGATGTCATCAGTGTCCCTGGAGGTGCCAGGTGCCACCAGTAGCTCCTGACTTAGGTTTGCCTCTTTGGAGTCATCTGTCATGGACTCCCGATGCTGCTGCTGCTGTTGGTACTGGCTGCCTTCCCCTTTGTGGTCGTCTGTAATGGCAGCGTTGATGTCCAGGTTGATGATGATTCCCATCCATTCTAACACAAGGGAGAAGTACTCTGGGTGGATGTAGCACATTGCACAGATCAAAGCATCCACAGACTTCTTCAGCACACAGTCAGGGGGCAGCACTGTAGACCACTCATAAACCGAGCTAAATAGAAAAGAGCGACAAAGTCAGCACACGTCAAGCTCAGTATCGATACCTGCTATTATTTACCTTGGCGAAATGGCATACCATCTGAAACCTTTTATTATTGCATCCCAAGTTGGTCACATAGCTCAACAATCTCACAAAGGGAGTGAAAGGACTTTTCTCACATACCTAGTGGCTGCTGTGATTAATGTATCTGTCCATCACTTGTGGTGGATAACAGCCCACTTGTTAGTTTACATTTCCTACTGATTTATTTAACAAAGGGGTGGAAACTACTTTCTTGTGCATATTCAATTAGATGTCTGATTGCATCTGGAACATTGCTTTTTCAACACCCACGTGTCTAACAAAGGGCGGGCATAAATTATTATAATGAGCCAATCATCTGCTTCACCATTCAACGAAGGTCGTAGTATGATAATCAATGTACTGATAATTTTTGAACACCAATTGCCTACAAAAATCTCAAATATTTTTTCTTCTGATAGATAAACACATTTAAAAGCCAGTCATTGTAAGTTTTTCATTTGAAAAATGCATTATAGAAATTTGGAACAATATTTTATTGATGCACAAATTTACAGCTGTGTGCAGATATATGTGAAGCAGCACAGAGGAAAATATCAGAATAAAGACAGCAATTTTAAAGCTGAAAAAGTTACTCAATTTAAAGAGTGTTTTTGTGATTCCTATCATTTTGAGCCATGTCAGAAACAAAATCTGGCATTGGCAAGCCATGATACATAACGTTTGTGGCACTCCTGTTGGATTTTGTGGTTTTTGCTCAGCAAGCCTTACAAAAACTGAAAAATTCCAACAGTTCATGCCATAAACATCATCCATCACAGCTTGCCAAAGCCAGATTCTCTATATCTGTATTGCGTTTCTTTATTATGTGGACAGATATGTGTAGTATAAATGTTATGTAACGGATAAATTTAGCTTTGTATCATGAAGGTTAAAAAAACTGTTCTCAAACCAATGTGTATGGTGAGAGGGCCACCAATATAAGTGAAATAGATCACTTATGTTTCCAAATACCAATCACATTGTTTCAAAACATATAGTCAGAAGATTGAGGGAGACAAGTTGTGCCCTCATGGGGACCAGAAGTGACTTTAGTTTATGTGGCACAATTTTCATTAATAAATTACCCTTTCCTCCATATATTACGATTGATTCAACAGCTTTCCTTGGCATGGGTCGGGCACTAATTGCCCGACCATACCATGGAAAGCTGTTGACCTGGAGTATGTGATCTTGATAGGTCTCATCTACAATTTTCCTCCAAAATTTTAGGTCACTGTTGAAATTAGTTGAAAACAATGAAGAGCACCACTGACCACCAACCAGTTTTGGCCAGGAAAGAATTAAATTTATGATTGCATGTGTTAAAACTTTTCTCCAGTTCTGATTGGAACAAATACTGAACACAGCAGAACAGAAATGCACAAGTTACTGACCTGAGCAGATCCCTGGTGATGATGCTCTTGAGGTTATAGGACACTGGTAGTTCTTGACTCTGCCACAAGATGGCAGCAACACAGTGTATGTGCACAGGTGCAGGGGAAGGCAGGTCTGTACTTCGCATGCGGCTGTTGCGTGCATGTCTGTAGCTGCCCTCTGTGTACATGCCGGTCCTCTGTAGTGCTACCCGTGCATTGTCACCCAGCCACCCCGCTAGTGCCTGAACCCTGTAATGTAATAGACAAGTGTCACGTGGACATAAAGATGTCCCCATTCCTTCAACACAGCAGCTAGACCTTAATGTCAGCACAATCTTAAATATATCACCTGAAATAATCTAGAAAATGGTTTTTCATTGCACGTAATTTTCCCAAAGTAACATGTAAAATTCCAAAAACACATTAGTAAAAAGTTTAAAGTTTTCATTTGTGGTTTCTCTGAAAATAATTGCACTACCCTGTCTGCAAATTCAAATCAAATAATGACTCAATACACAAGTCAAGGGTTTAATACATCGCCCCGATTCACATTTTTTTTTCCAGAAAAATTTTACAATATGTTAAAGTCAATAGTTCATTTTGACAGTTCACTTCACTGTGGACTAGGCCAAAAACTACCACAGCCATTATTGCTAAATGTATCATACTGAAGAATGGAAATCGTTTCTGTTATTTTTTTTTCACTCTGTTAACTAATCTTGGTGATCATGAGTAGTTCCATGAGGCATCTTCTTACCTGTCAGCAGTACCAGCGTCCTGAGTCATGCCCAGCTGGTACAGGATGTCCACTGTGGACTCATTCGCCATCCCATTCAGCTTGCCATGCAGTGGTAACCCTAAAACTGAGCACAACAAAGATAAACATATTAACCTACTACTCTCACTGCCTATTTCCTATACTTCTAAGGCCTCTCAAGACTAAGAGCAGCAGCCTTAGTGTGTGATTACATGCACCAAAATGTCCATCAGCAACATCAACCTGATTCTGTACGTCATTCTTGTACATGTATTACCCCAGCCATTGCACATTGGTGGCCTTGGTTAAAATCTATGTGCTGCGTGATTAGTTATTCAGGATTTCCACGTGCTAATCAGAATATTTGCTTTGGAGCCCCAAAATGACAGTGATTAATCTTGTATATAAATTAAGCAAGAGAACTTCAAACAGACATAACAACAGACAGCAGGCATTCTAAACCAAAACCATGTGTCTTCAGTGCATGGGCAGTCTTTCAACGATGTCTTTATCTGTTTTACTGTCTTGTAGTTTTCATTTCATTATCACTGTAAATGCCCTGATTGATAAGATACAGCTTCTGCCAAAGCTACTGCAAGATACTTAAAAAAATCTGTCCTATAAAATACATTGACGTCTATAATGTTACTGCTCGCACATTTTCACTAAAACTACAGGACCACAATATCAGACTTTACTGTCCACATACGAAACAACACATCCCACCGGACAGATAACTTGTCCCACAAGATGCAAAGGATTCCCTTCTGTTTACCACAATGTCAGCCTTCACTGTTAACGTATTACAACCACATTCCACATTCTGACATGAAAAAAGCAATTCCTTATTCCAGCAATTTCCTCCCCTAGTCTCCACTACGTACATGCATCATCAGTCATAGCTGGCGTGTTGCGCAGCATGTTGTCAATAAGGGCCAGCCCCATCTCTGTGGAGTGGAGGCCAATCTTGAGCAGCACTGCCTCAATGCTGGTGGCATAGACGGTGGAGCTGGGGGACACCAGCAGGGCCGTACAGGTCACCAGCAGGTTGGAGGTGGGCGCTGCAGCCGCTGCTACTGCTGGCATGGCTGCCTCCGATGACGTCAGACAATGATGCAGCAGTCGTAACCAACCCAAGCTGCAAATAAAACCAGCAGAGTATGACAACCATATTTTTTCTATTAAGCACCTGAGGTGCTTAGAAAATTTTTGGAACATAAGACTCAGTCCCATCCCATACTTCGCATATTACGACCCGTTTTTGCTGAGTCAATGGTGGAAACTTGATAGAGGTACATTATTCTAGCATTTCTGAGTCATACAAAAGGAAGCCTCTTACTTCTGTCACTTTTTGGTGCCCCTGTTCCCTTAAACACCCCTAAGAGGGGTGTTTCTGAGGGGTGTTTAACAGAACAGGGGCACCAAAAAGTGACAGAAGTGGGGTGTTTAAGGAAACAGGGGCAACAAAGAGTGACAGAAGTAATATCAACACTAAAGACAGCATACAAGTTGTTAAATACACATCAACCTGAACAGTGCTCTGTTCCTACATGAATCAGGACTCATATCTTTATCTAAAGTAGTTTTGAAAAGGAGCCAAAGTCCCCCGATGTAAATTTTGCAGGGAATTATCAAATCTGTTCATGCAAAGGCTTAATAAATCGGTACATTATATTCTCAGTTTATGGACATATGGAAATTCACAGCTGGATCTTTTGATTAATTAATGTTGGTAGCCGAGACCTTAAATGCAACATGTACACCCTTCATCACAATATCAGATTTCTGCTTTTTTAACATAGTTGACTGTGATCTCCTCAGAACTTAATATACAATATCCTTCCACGCTTACCTGGTTTTGGACACGTAGTCTTCTGTAGGCAGAAACAACGTGCTTGCTTTCAAGGAGCCTGCATCACCAAATGCCGTGTACCCCAGTACCAGGATCTGAGAGAGCCCGATGGTGGTGGCATCGCGCGGTTTGTGCAGACGGATTGTCAGTGTGGTCACCACCTCAGTCTTCTGCAACTGAAGCTTGATGTAAGTGAGACCACTGGTGGCCACTGGGGCACACACAGGGATCATCGTGGACCCGTCTCGGCTCACTTCCAGAGACACTGATGATGGACATGCTGGTGGGCAGAAAGATGGCATCATGTATACAGTGACAGTAAAATTTAATACATTGTACATCTTGACACACGTACAAGACATTTGTAATGCAATTTAACCCTCTGGAGCATGAGTCAACAGCTTTTCTTAGTGCACACACTGCACCCCACCCAAGTGAGTCCATGAAAGACAATGACTGGTGATAGACTTAAATACATAACCTGAAGCAGGCAATACTTATAGGTAGCAACTAAAAATGGGGAAAAAAAGTGGCACGCTGATATTTTGGAATTATGTCCCTCCGGATGACAGATCTCATGGTTATTTTTCAGGCACAATCACTTATTAGTATTGGTGAATTTTTATCTTCAACAGGCTAGTCCATATGTGGAAAAGTCAACGAAGCGTCAAGACATACAGGCTGCAAGGCCAGAAGCACAGTTTAAATGGTGTTTCAGCTGGGTCACCAAACAAATGGAATAAGTTTTTTACATTCATTTTTATGACTCAGTACTTATACTGCATAACCATGTTGATATGGCACTCGCACATAACTACCTCCATTGAACCTTTCTTTTTTGAGAATGAGGATTTGGTTGAGTGGATATGTGCGTTTCCCATTTCAGCTAGGCGACTGGTGCCAAAGGTTGCAGGTTCGAGTCCCGCTCGTTCCGAACATAAAATATATATTTTCGGTATTTCCTTAATGCTGGTGGATTTAAGTCCCCGATTCTGGAGATAAATGCCGACTCAGTGCTTATACTGCATAACCGTGTTGATATGGCACTCGCACACAACTACCTCCATTGAACCTTTCTTTTTTGAGAATGAGGATTTGGTTGAGTGGATATGTGCGTTTCCCATTTCAGCTAGGCGACTGGTGCCAAAGGTTGCAGGTTCGAGTCCCGCTCGTTCCGAACATAAAATATATATTTTCGGTATTTCCTTAATACTGGTGGATTTAAGTCCCCGATTCTGGAAATAAATGCCGACTTAGTGCTTATACTGCATAACCGTGTTGATATGGCACTCGCACATAACTACCTCCATTGAACCTTTCTTTTTTGAGAATGGGAATTTGGTCAAGTGGATAATGTGCATTTCCCATTTCAGCTAGGTGACTGGTGCCAAAGGTTGCAGGTTCGAGTCCCGCGCGTTCCGAACATAAAATTCACCCGAGTTGCTCCATATGCACGCCAGACTAGAAGCCTGCTGTGACTGAGGCCCTGTTCACACTGAAAATTTAACCTGGATTAACCTTGCCTTTGGCAAGTTGTAAAGCGCCTGCATTCAGATTTACAATGGTAGTTAAGACCAGATAAGATAGCTTTATTTCTAACACATAAAAATAGGTCCATAGTACGAACACAACGCGCCTGTTTGAAATACATTGTAGTAGTATAAGTGAAGAGTTGACTTACTGGCTAGTGAAGTGAGGTGAGGCTTTAACCTGACTTCTTTCAGCAGTATGGCACATGGTAGGGAGATGGTCAGGTCCATCCATGCCTCGTCTGGGTAGAAGTGGTAGGACCAGGCAGCAGAGCGTGCTCTACGATGCATGGCCGACGCCTGGATCAACACATCAGCAGGCCCTGCCGTGGGGCTACTGGAGGATATACAACCTGCACAGAGGGACAGCTTGTTAATGTGGCATTTGTTACGTTTGTATCCACAACATTCATGGCTTACTAAACCTTCACACTAAACTAAAGACCCCGATTTGTCTCCACACATAGGAATCCATAAACACACTTTGCCTGGTCTATTTCCAACTTTTCCAGGAATTCAGTTGACTTAGTTAATTTATACCTAAAAAGTGTCCCGGTCCTTTATTCAACAAACACACACCTATATATCTGTTAACCTCAGTGAAAATACACTGCAGTCTGCAGCCATCTCTCATACCTGACCATATAAGGCACACAATGTATATAACCTACCCCAGCAGTTATATTACTGGTACGGAGTTAAGTAAAAACTTTGACACATTTTGCAAACAAATCTTTTTGGATAATCAGTCCAAACAGGGCACTATAATTAACCATCTGTACACCCATGTACTGTCTCGTGTTGAACCTTTTTATTTCTCTATAATTGGACCAAATATTGCACTCCTCGGATTATTCCGAGTGATGACAAGGCTTCATCGCCTCAGAATAATACTACCATTTCTTCTTCAATTATGAAGCAGAGATATTACACTATAATGCAGATGCAGAAGTGACAACCGGTACACACACTTAGTACAGACATGACAGTATGACGCTGATGTGACCTGTGCAAGCACGCACTTTAAGTACTCATATGGCAGCATAATGCAGTGACAACCTGTACACACATCAAGTACACATATGGCAGTATGATGTGGAGGAGACAACCTGTTCACACACACACTCTAAGTACACATATGGCAGTATAATGCAGAGGTGACGACCTGTTCACACGCACACACACACACACTAAGTACACATATGGCAGTATGATGCGGAGGTGACAACCTGTTCACACACACACACACTCTAAGTACACATATGGCAGTATAATGCGGAGGTGACAACCTGTTCACACACACACACACACACACACACACACTCTAAGTACACATATGGCAGTATGATGCGGAGGTGACAACCTGTTCACACAGAAAGTACATATGCCAAGGTGACAACTTGTGCTGCCACATACATGTACTTAGTACAAATATGCCAGTATAATGCCAACATCACACCCTGTACCCCCACACTTACCTAGGGGTGCAAAGTTGTGCAAGCCCTCAGGGTTCTCTGCATCAGGACTTGTGCGTTTGGGCATGCTGCTGGCCCCCTTGCTGTTGCCCAGATACTGCATGATGGTGGAGATCAGACTGGGGCTGGTGTTAATCACACGACGATTGCTGTTCACAAGGTTGTTACATACCACCTCTATACCGCCCATCTCCAGGAAGGTAAGAATTGCTTTCTCCCCTTCCAGGACTCTCAGTGTGAGCCACAGTAATGGCTCTGACAGTTTGCTGATGCCAGACAGACGTGGCCCTTGAAACCCTACAGATAGGTATGCAAAGAGAGGCTTCAGCACTAATTTAATGTCTGTTGCTTTACGATGTAATGTACACAGAATCTGGAATACCCCATCACCTACAGACACAGGGTCTATGCCGGTAAAACTGTCCTGCATTGTGCTTTGTAGTCCACTGGTGCCTAGAATCATAGCCATCGTGTTGCTGTTACAACAGCTCAGGGCTTGTATTAAATGTAGCATGATCTGGTTATGTCCCAGAACTATATCTGTCAGACAGGGTTCCCTGACTTCTGGTTCAGCACTCCTCCTTTCATTACTGGCTTGTCCTGCACTTTGTTGCCCACCTGCAGCGCCACCTTCACTGCGTTGCTGTTCTGATTCTGAGCTTTTCTCATCATCAGACTTTGGCACATCACTTTCAATAACAGCAGTAGCTGCTGCTGCTGCAAGTGATTGGTTTAATTTACTGGAGTCTGTCATTGGATGATCTTCACCTACACCAGTGGCACCATCTGCAGTCAAAGTTCCAGAACTAAAGCTGCCACTGCGACTACTCGAGTTCCCCCTGGTGGGGAGTTTTATCTGCACTAAAGTGTTAACTAGTTTGAGTAGGTTGCACATTAACACATCTCTGTTGGCATCCCCGACCATTGTTTTGGAGTCTCCTGGTCGAAGCATGCTAGCAAAAAGTCCACCAAAGCATGACCGAGCACTGACACTGTTCTCAGTGGCACTACGACACGAGATGCGTTCCTGGCTGTCAATGTGGTGATGTACAAGAGAACTGATGGTTTCAATGACACTGATAGCATTGCTGATGTCCACACTGTCATAGCTCTGGTCTAGGATGTGATCGAGGAGCTTACATTGGGCATCCAGGGGACCCAGTCCACTGTGAAAGGCACCTCTGCAACAACATAGTCTTTTATCAGTACACTTACTCTTGCTACACCAACTGACATTGGATCCTTATCAAACATGTATATATTTTGAAAACTTGAATTACAGAAAAATGTTACATCACCAAATTACTATGAAACCATGTGGACTGATGATAAACAACGCCAGTGTGTCAAGTAGCAGGCCTAACATGAAACTATGCAAGGTTTTTAAAAAACTCTTCCTGATGCATAATGACAACCAAACAAAATCTTGATAACTCTACAACTGTATGCTTGACATGAGAAGAAAACTAGAATCAAACTTAAATATTTTTGGCATAAAAGAGGGCTACATTCTATGGTAAACTCTCTCAAGTCCACTGATCAGCATTTGATTCAAGGAATACAAACATCTGCTGCAGTCTGGGCATGGTAACTCACCCTTCCGCTGTCAGCATGTAGACCAGCTTCAGCATGAGCTCCTTCAGATGGTTTTCATTGTCTTCAGCACATCGCAGTTGCAGTCGCACCAAGAACCAGTGGAACGCATTTGAAGCTGTTGGACCAACCTGGCAGAAAAATGATTTGTGTGTGGATGCAAAACTAAAAGCTGAAAATCTTCAACTAATGTCATTCTTCACTATGGTTGTTATGTATGCAACTTTCTAAACTTAGCCTTTGGGTGGCCATAATACACAGTCCTTACTCTCTGACAAGCACATGACTTCATGAGGATAAAGTCATCTATGATACTTATGGCAGTTCTACCATGATTACAATCCTGATGCTCCTGTGCCACACACTTCTTTTGGAATACTCAATCTACCGTGATTAGAACATGATATCTTTCCATCTCACTTTGTCAGCAACACTGCCAAAAAGGCTCCAATATGAAATCTCTCAAAACAGAATAGAACATTGTCTTTGATTTGCTGTTTTTAACCCATAACAAGGACACAAGTACATGGACATTCTAGCAGTCATAGCTGTGCATACCTTGCTTACCTCCGCAGTCTGGTGGTCTGCTGTCACTGGGCCTAACATTGATGTTCCTGACAGGAACTTGATAAGTACTGTCATGAGATTGCTGTCAGCTACCATTATAGCTGCAAGCCACTTAAAGTCAGGCGTCAAGCTGGGGGCAGCTGCCATGGCTCCAATGTTGCTCTCCACCTTCAGGTTGGTCAACAGTGTAAGGGTCTGGAATGCAAGCACCCAGGTGCGAACTGGGATGCTCGGAGTCCAGGTCAAGGCCATAAGGAGACTGGTGATGGAGGTCTCATTGAGAGCAATGCTGGGTACACGGGAGGGGTCAAAGGCCATGGAGGTCGTGTCATCCTGGCTCGCCTCATCATTAAGGGTCAGCCACAGTAGCAGTAAAGTGTCCAGGTTGACACGCTGGAACTGCAGCTGTGCAAACAGGTTGTTGAAGCAAGTACTCAGCATCTCCACAGAGGGCACCACCTGTAGCACAAAATGAATGACAAACTGACATTCAAGCTATCACCAAAACTAGTCTATACTGAACTGTGCTCCTCCCTGTTCCTCTTTGTCGTGCAATAGTCAGAACAGTAAGACAGACCACTCCAAAGCACATAAAATATGTACTTAATATCTGGTGAAACAGTATATTGGAGAATCACATTGAATGCCAGACGGCCATACAAATTTGCCTGCAGCTATTAACCCTTTCCCACTCAAGATGCCCGGATCTAAATGGTCATTTGTCTCAATCTTTTCTCATACAATTCTTATTAACATAAAATGTTTTTGGTCTGAGTTACAGATGATCCCTATAATGATAGCATGCCCCAAGTGGACAACTTTCCTTGGCATGGGTTGTGTGGATTACACCAAACCCACGCCAAGGGAAGTAGTTGACTCAAATCTTATAACCAGGAAAGGGTTAACTATGGAAGAAGCCACATCCTAAAATCAATTTATTATGACCAAAATACTGTGCAGAGCTTTACATCCCGAGCTGCCTTCACAGCCTCAGTGCAGAGCTTTATGTTCCCATAACTAGCTGCCTTCTCAATCTCAATCTTAACAACCAAGAAGCAAGTTTGTACATGCCTGCTGTGACCATGTGCCTAGCAGACCTGCCTCCGAGAGCTGCTCATCGTCTGTGGGTGGCAGCATGTGATGTGGGTAGTTGTGGTCTACATTGGGCACTGCTGTAGGTAGACTGGCGCTGATAGCATTCTGTACACTCTCTGCTTCCAGAGACAGCATCACCTGGACAAACAACACACAACTCCGGTTACACTCTGTGCAAAAACACTTCTATGTGTAAACAATGTTTAACAAATTTCAAATTAGAGACATACCCCAAGTCAGGTTGCCTGCAAAGCAGACCAAGTTCCGTGTTACTTTACTTGGTCTGCCCTTCTTCGACAGAATTTTATTAATAGTAATGGAAATAAAACTATACTGTGACCCTCTCCCTAGACTGTGACACCAATCAGGAAGTTTATCATTATCGCCTAGACCAGTCCCAGCCTCTGGTACCTAGTGTACTGAAGCCTGTTACCATAGCAACCACACTCAGCCAATTAGAAACTCGAGTCACTTTTCCAAAGATAAAACAGTGACATTGTCAAAGTGGGCCAGACCCTGGCAGAGTAGACAAATACACAGCTTGGGTTTCCTTTAGAGGCAAAAAGTCAGGAGAAACTGTAAATGGACAATGTTCTGTTGTTGAAGCCTACCTTAAATATCCAAGGGGATTGATGGGCCCCACAGCCAGAGAAATTGGAAAATATACTGTACAATGACTTTAGATGCACTTGTACACATACTTGTAAATAGTACACACAACTGTGAGCCCATGTTACAACACCCACTCACGATTCAACAATAAACCATGATCTGCATCACACTTTGAGCCTGTTATTTAAGAATGAGCAAGCATGGGCTGGACCCTTCACATGTGGAATCATTCTGCAACAGTTGCAAGTGACATGTTTATATTATCCACACTACTTTGGGGATATTTTTCGTTTTGATTTTTTTTTTTTCATTTTTTTGGGGGGGGGGGAGGGGGGGGGAGGGGGGGGGAGGGGGGGTATTGGACAAAATACGTCTGCCAGTGTACATGTATGCCCACCTTCAGCCGCAATTCTGAGCAGACATCCAGCCCATACTCCAGCCTGGCGTCCATGGCTGTTGACACGCCCTGAGGTGCTACATTGGCCTTGCTGGCAACAATGGATGCAAGCTTGCTCTTCCAAGACTCAAACTTCTGCTTTTTCTCATCTGCTTCAAATGGCCTGAAATCACAATGCAAGCAATCTTAGGTTAGAAACATCTGATGATTGTGTTTTCTGCCTTTCTGTCTATGATTTATGGCATGATTTCTGTCTCACTCTGCACTTGGAACTGATTTTCTGTCATATGAAGCCAGAATTACATCATCAGCACTGTTGATTAAAATTCCTCACAAAAAAAGCCATGTCCATGTAGCAACATCATGTCTGGCTTATTATTGCCAATTTTTGCATTGCCTGGGCAACTTATGCTCCTAATGGAGCAAAGAAAGCTGAATTATGGCTTATCAGGCAATGCACTGCCAGTAACCAAGGCTTATACCAAGTAAGGTTTAAATAAAAAGAATGAACTTGTTAAAGTGTTTACAAAATAGCAGCGAAAAAATTAAAAAAAAATTTTCTTTCATGTTTGCCAAAAGAGAAAAAAAACAAAAAACCCCCACTTCTGAAGGTATTGATTGGTCTATTTTTCTATAACCCAACGATAAGACATTATTTCTTAATTTAAACTCTTGATATGTTGCTGCTACTCTGTGAAATACTTACGAACCTTTAGTCTCAAATTGATGTAACGGGTAAGAGCTACTTACGGAGGTGCAGGTGGTGTCCAGTAGGGGGCAGCACTTGATTGGGATAAGGGCTGCACATGTGTATATTGTTGCAGTGGGGGCCACAGAAGGCTATCATTGGCTTCACTGGCTTGTACATTAAACATGGGATAGGCCGAGTCTAGCGTACTTGATGGGGGTTTGATGAGGGATTCCCCAGTGATATACTCCTGTAGCTTAGCATTGGTCTCATCATCATACTCTTCATCATCTAGCAGCATGTCCACAATTAATGACGACTCCTTGTCAAACTTAAAACTGTTCTCCTTGGCAGCCTGGCTCGTCTCTGCACCTACAAGCATGAAGGTATGGACAAATAATTACATTGGCATTCTATAAACTCAGTCATTTGTTTCACTGTCACTCTTCGCCTGCAAGCACTAAGATATGGAGCCGTAATTGCATGGGTGCTCTATCAACTCACAGTCATTTATTTTCCTGTAATTCTTCAGCTACAAGAACCCGGGTATGGCGTTGTAATTGTGTAGGTCACACAACAAGATTATAATATTCTTACACAAGCAGTAATAAGAATGCCTTGTTGTCTGGAATGTTGACTTGTGCTTTGTTTTGCCATAGACATCAATCGTTTGTCATAATTTTGTAGAAGCCATAGAGCTGAAAACTGCAATGTCCAATTATCATCTTTCTACCGTTTTAGATTTCCCCTGAAAATAATGTGCCTGAGAATGCTGCCTGTAAGAACAATGCTACTGTAACAGATCATAGCCAACTCTACATCCCCTACCTTCCATAGCCTGGCACTTGTAAACAAAGTAATTTAAGTTTGCTCAATTTCTGAAAAAATAAATAAACATGAAAGTATAGTTGTCCCAACAGGTCCACTTAACTTTTAAGTATAACCTGTCCAAAACTGACTTTAACTTGTCCCATACAATTGGGTTTTGTGAACTGTCAAACCCTAAATTTGGTTTTCCGATATATATACCACCCCACTACACAGCTGATGTATAAAGTGAGCAAGCTGTGGGCCCAGTACTGCTAACCTACCTGCTGGATCACTACTGCTGGCCGCCTCCTCCTCAATGGTAGGCAGGTTGACATTACCATTCTGCAGAGCATCATCTGTCTCCCCTATGGGCACACTCACATTGAGGCTCAGGTTCATATCATCATCTGTCACTGGTTCAGAGGTCACCTGGCTTGGGTACAATTTCTCTCCTGTTGATTGGATAAACAGATCTTTGGTACAAATATTGGTATCAGGGCACAATTAACAAAAGCCAGGTTTGACTACATTGCACATCCAAATTTTGACATAAATATGTGACAAGATAAGACTATTTCTTATACATGGAGGTATTTTTGTTGATAGACAAGACACATGAAAGGAAGATCATGTAAATATCACCCAACAATACAAAACAGTTCTTTACAATCCTTTTTGTCAACATTTTTATTTTCTTTCTGTTGTTTTCAAGTACACATAGAGCATCTCACAAAATGTTTATTTCAGTTTCATCAACACTATCTCAGCTGACAACAAAGCCGTGTCTTCAATTATTCAGTATTCCCAGCGCTAAACCAAGCTATTTTTATCTGTAATTCAAATATTCACAAGCAAACTCACAGAATATTTAATGATTATCTGCAGATAAACTGTGGAACAGATAGTCAAGCCATCTTATCCATTTCCAAGTACTAAATGGTAGACTGAATCAACAACTTTCCTCATCATGCCTCAGGTGTAGCACACCCAAAGTGCACTGGAGAATGCTGTTGACCAAAAACCTTTCTTCTCAACCCTTTCCCCGTTAAACCAGCCATAACCCCTTACTGGTCAAATGTGTTCTGCTTCAATGTCTTCATTTGTATTTCAACAGTAACCAAAATCAGTTTGAATAAGAATTGTAGTTACGACCTATCAAGATAACATGCCCCCAGCCAAGCAAAGCTGTTGACTCAGTACTTAATTCAAGGGGAAAGGGGTTAACTGAGGAATATAGGTTTGCTGGTGCTTGAATCAAAGGTCTTTTCATCAGAAATTTGAATCTGGAAATGTTATATAAATTCAGATGGCCACCAGTTTAGTTATTTGGCATGGAAAGAATTAATTCCTGATCTACAATTTTCACTCTTTAGAGAAAACATTTTGTATTATTCACCTAATGTTGACAAGATAAAGGCATGAATACAAAGACCTATCTAATGTCTACAAATGGCATAGTCACCTTCAAGTATGTCCTGTAGCAGACACGTGATGGCGTGTCCGGACCAGGCCCCACCCCAGGAAATGTTGCCATGGTTATACTCATTGTTGGCACAGAGCAGAATGAGGCGTTCCAGCTCCTCCTGTGACATGACCTCTGACAGGGAGATGGCTGGCCGCGTGTTGTTGGTGATGCGAGCCACCACCTGCAAGGACCAAACATCACAAATTATTAGTTGTGCACACTTTTTCAGTTACCCATGAAAAGTTACTGGATGTGTAACTATATAATACACAACCACCTACCAACCCAATGGACTGAGCCACATCATCTGGTCATGGATCTTATATAGATTTTACAAGTTTATGCTGCTATGTGTTATGACCCTGCAGCCATTTGTAAGCTAACATCTGTGATTTTCCAAAATATATGTTTACTGCACATTTTCTACCAATTAGTGAGCCCTTCCCCCCTCTCATCCCACCAATTTGAGAGGATGGCAGCCCCTTTGTGGACAGTAAGCCAGATTCATTAACAAATAATATGACAGGTTTAGGCAGGAACTTAGTCACTAATGACACCAACATAGGTATCTAATTTTGCCATGACTGTACTGAAAAGTTGGAGTAATATTTATTGGGTTGTTGACTGTGCTTAGAACAAAATCTACAAGACTACGACACCCCCAAGGAGTGCTGGGTACATTGTGCACACCTTACAAGCCACAAGGAACAGGTCCACATTACAGGTGAAGTCCATGGACAGTATGAGCGCCATCAGTCCCCGCACCACCGGGATACACTTTTCTCTGGGTAAGATGAGCGACAAGTCTCCATCCGAGTCCCCGTTGTCCTTGTCTGTTGCTCCACTGCTATCCTTCGGCAGTTTCTTCAACAGTTCCCCATCTGTGCGCCGGATCTGCATGATATCCTTAAAATGCTGTAGGAGAAATTTATTCAAGTCTTCTTTAGTAAATTAGTTTTATTCTAAATAGATTCCAAATGGTGCAAGATTCAGAAGAGGAGACTCCAAATGGTGCCTATCTGTATGATAAGCACTTTCTCCATTAGTGGGGTTAGCATGCGCTATCACAACACCTAACTGTCAACGTTGAAACGATCCCAACCACGCTTCAGCATACACAGAGATTTGTATAATGTCATATCAAGAAACAATCTGGACTGCGAAAGAACACTTTAAGGTTTAGAAGCATTAGGGGATGACAATCAGTCTTAGTCTATATTAACTACCTCATGAAAAGATAAACTATTAAAACACTTTATTTTGCTTGTTACTTTGAGTTTCACACTCACGCGGTCAGTTTGGTTTCTGAGAGAGCACTGGGATAAAAATGAGAAATCAGAAGGGGTTTGAAGTATGCTACAGACCAACCTAATTTTTTTTTTAATCAAAAACGATATACAATTCATTGTATTATGCTTCAATGCATACGCTGCCTTAATATTGTTGAAACAGCATCCCTCACAGCTATTCGCTGCCAAGATATGGCTCATACAGGCCGAGAGGTAGATCCTCACACCAAGAAAATTCAAACCATTCCATGAATGGTGACATATAGAATTCCTGATGACCATGGCATGGGGGGTGGATTTAGACAGCACACATCTAAGAACAGGTCACCACTAGGGTTTGTTGAGTGGTGACCCACTTGACATGAGTGTTGTCTAAATCCATACCTTGTGCCATGGTCAGCTGCATTTTTTCTCCCATTAGCAAAAAAAAAAAATTAAAATAAAAAATAACCCTAAAACCTACTCGAACTGAGGACTTTGTCATTGGAATATGATGCCGTTTTCCCAGGTACAACTCAAGACAGTATTCATGTGCACTAACGGTAAGCAGGCTGATAATACACATTACCAAATAGTTCTTCGATATACTGGCATTTTTGTTAGTTTAATCAACTTCACTGAAAGTATACATTATAGGACAAGTAGTGCACACGTTTAATTTACATGGTAGCAGCATAGGCCTAGATTGGCCATTGTCTTTTGTGCATCTGCAGTAAACCGACAGTGACACCACCATTTATGGCCAAAGTAAAGCATACCGGTTGCTAGGGAGATTGCCAAGAAAGTAGTTCCAGCTGTCCATTTTTGTTTTACTGATTTTGATTGGATTGAAAAAAAAAAGCAAAAGTACATATAAACCAAGTATTCATTTCATTTTGGATGTAAAATGAGGACTGATATATGGTGCTGCTGGTGCTCATTCCCTATAGCTATCTAGGGGAGAAATCAAAAGCAATCACATTTCCACAGTAAATCAGCCTCTTGCAGAATATGATATCAAGTTTCTGTTATCCAAAATCCAATGACAAAGCAAGAGCAGACACTGAACCAAACTGTGGGCAACTGGACAGCACACTATACAACACACAATGATAGTCTGCTGGGAACATTTCAAGGCCTCCTCTCATAATGTGCTGCTAATGTGACTGATAATATCAATATCATCTGTTGAGTGACAATATCCATATATTTATAATATTCCAAACAGAACAAAATTATTTTTAAAAAAAGAACAAAATTATAAGTTAATCTTTAACATGTACATTTAGCCTCTGCTTTTTGTATCATTGATAAAGCTGTAACATAAAGACCAAGTCAGCGTTTTTTTATCATTATCTGCCCCAGCTGCAGAGTTACTCCCATAGTGTGTCCACAGTTTGTATACAATGTGACACAGTGTTTGGTAGTTACATTATATACACAGTTTGTATACAATGTGACACAGTGTTTGGTAGTTACATTATATACACAATATGTATACAGTGTGACACAGCGCTTGGCATAATGTCACATTGTATACATATCCTGTATAAAATGTCACATACTACTTGGTATCCTCACATTGCATTTGCAATGTGTAAACAATGTGACAGTGTCTGGTACTGTGTCACATTGTATACATAGTATGTATACATTGTGAAAAAGTGCTTGGCACTGCTGATCTGCTGTCAAAGAAAAGGGTAAAACTGAAAGATTTTTCAAGGTTAGAAGCACACACAAGCATACACAGTATTTGGTATTATGTGTCTGATGGATTATTGAGAACATTCTGCAGAGGTGGTCATCCTGTGGTACAAAAGTTCTACCCACACTTTAGTAACAGGTAGTGCTACATTCTGATTCATGTGGATATGTGTTCAACCTTGTTCTGTGGATCCTGAAAATTGCATATGAACTGGCATGGCCTTAAGCATCCCCCTTCCCAGCCAGCGCGCCATCCTACCTTAGAGGAATACTGCTTCAGCTGTTTCTTAAACATCTGTTCTTGTTGTTTCATGAAGGCCTCTGCCTCCTTTGATACCAGTCCAGTGTTCTTCTCCATCTGAAGAGTCAAGAAGTTTTTCTTGGCTTGCTGCAAATCCAATAGTTGCTGCTTGTGGTGCATCAGGCGTTTCTGAAGCTTGCGACGATACAGCTTTGATGAGCTGGACTTGGATGCCAGCTTACTGTTCTGCATGGCTGTTTCCCCTTGGATGAAGTCCCAGCGGTTAGACCCTGCAGTACCTGGGACAAAAATAAAGATGTACACTTTCTGCTCAATAGACCATTGGGATTAACATGGGTAGCTTGGAGGCACTCTCAAGTAAGAAGTAGGCTCACAAGGTGGAGCAAATCTCTGTCCTACTTAGTCTCCCTGTCCTGTCCTCTTAAAAAAAAAAAAGAAGACACTTATGACCCTATGACCCAACAGTGTTGAACTGACCCACAGATACATGCACGGGCAAGCCAAACTCCACATACACATCTTCATATGCTGATTAAAATTCCTGTATATCTTCATGAGAGTAAGCCAGACTTTTGGAAATCTGCACCACACAAGCCTGACATTTGGCACTGGTAATTTTCATTACGTTAACAGTGTCAAAGGGACGCCCATACAAAACCCAAGTGCTCATCTACATAATTATGTTGGTTATTATTCCTGTAAAGTTTCACGAACACAGTTCAAATACTTTTACATTAGTTAACATCAGTTTCTTCCACAGATGCACGGATAGGTCAGAGTAAATCCAAATGACCCCCCCCCCCCCAGGTTGGAGGCAAAAAAAAAGAATACTCATTGGACTGGAATTTCTGAAATGTGTAGCTGAGAATGTCTGGCAGTGTACAGAAGTCGACCATTTAAGTGAGCCTGCCATCAAGGAAGTTACGACACAATTCCACATCATACTTACCCCCATCCTTATCCTTGCTGATTCCTGAGTCATCCGTTCCTCCCAAGAGGCTGGTATTGTCCAGATTGCGAGACAGAAACAGCAGTAACCAACCAATCAGGGACAGATCCAGCATGGCTGAAATATAACACAGATCATTGGTCAACCATTTTTTGTCATAACCAATCAAAAACTTCTGTCATCACAATTACTGCATAGTTATTCCTGTTACTGACACCACTGGACAATCATTCCACTTTCACACTTGTGAATCCTCCTACATTATGCTTATCAGTATTGATATTTGATTGTTTCTGTTATTCTGCTATAATTATGATCACAAGAACCTTGTTACATTGGTCTAATATTCTTATGCAAGTACTGAGTGTTACATTTGTCTATTCTTTTATTGTATATATTCCATAATATCTTACTTCCCTTTATGTAATGTTGTTACATTTGTCCTTATGCTTTTTACTTAATTTTTCCACGTTACATTTGTCAAATTTCCTTTTATGTAAGTATTAATCAGCTGTCTTTATTCCTTTTATGCAAGTATTCCATGTTGTTACATTTGTCGTTCTTAGCCTCGTGTCCGTGCTGTACTTGACACTCTGAAGCACTTTTAAAATTATGAGTAAAAATAGGTTACATTACAAAATACCATCATCTATAAACAATGATCTTTGTGCAACCAATTTTGTTTCAGAAATGAACATTGATCAAAGCATGCCAAGTTGACAGTCATACTGCTGCTGGACCTACCTGTGTTTGTGCGGTAGAAAGACTGCTGGCTGCCGAGGAGAGGAGCCAGTAGCTTAGCAAGCAGCCCCAGTATACTCTCCAGCACCTCACTGGCACAGCTGCCTGTCAACGACTTCTGGCCAAGGGCAGTCAGCAGGATAAACACCCTAAAAATGTCAACAGGATAAACACCTTAAAATATGTCAGCAGGATAAACACCCTAAAAATGTCGACAGGATAAACACCCTTAAAATGTCAACAGGACAACACCCTAAGAATATATCAGCAGGATAAACACCTTAAAATATGTCAGCAGGATAAACACCCTAAATAATGTCAGCAGAACACCTTGAATAATGGCAGTAAGATAAACATCCTTACTGTCAGCAGAATAACCAGCCAAAATAATGTCTGCAAGATAAATACCCTAATGTCAGCAAGATCAACACCCTAAAATGATATGCCTGAGATCTATATCTCTGTGCACTACAACGAACACAAGTTTATAAGTAATTCCAGCAGGAACTCTTTAGCTGGACTATCTAGTGCATGCATATGGAACAATACTGAATACTGTAAATGTTAAAATATTTGCCTCTTAAGGTGATTAGTAATATTTTATCCCATTTTTGAACCTACTTGGCTTCTGATTGGTTTTGAGCTATTTTATGGACTTGACTTCCTATCGCTATATTCAATACTCCCCATTGAAGATAGCAGCTATAGTTAATGACTGCTCCCATAATGCAAAGTGTGCTCCCCATCAGTAGACAAGAAAATGGTGAATTTACTAGCCGCTGGGGCGCATCTTATGAAACAGCCTACAAAATGCAGGTTTGCGCTCCTATCATCAACAGAAATAGAGGCTAAAAAGATGAACTTGGTAGCAAAGAGTACACGGAAGGCACATGATTGGCAGCCAGAATGCTGAGAACCTACTTGACAGAACTCTGTTCTGGTGGAAATCACTCTGAAACTGGTGATTGTGCTAAGCCTAAGGATGAAGCAAGGAGCCCGATAATAAAGCTTGCCTCATTGTCCGCTTTAAGATGAACCAAAAATGGGATAAATTCATCAGTCAAAGGTTTGGAGTGGACTACAGCAAATAGCTCACACTCAGGAAGCTATAGTCCACTCCAAACTATTGACTAACGAATAGTATACATACTGAAAAAAGGTCTATCTATGATTTAAAGTTTGCATGGCTTGTTGCTTCAGCCCAGACAAACATGTGTAGAGACATGGAGAGCTCTTAATTGGGGGATAGTACTGTACATAATTCAATGTGAGCCAATAAAAGCATACCTGTGCTGTGGAAAGATATCTGGGTGCTCTGAGCTGAAGAATTCCTGCAGAATGTTACCAATGAAGTCTCCCCACCAGCTCTGGCTGCCACAAGTACGAACCAGCAGCATTCCCGCATGGATCTGCATCTGCTTGCTTCCTATCACACACAGGTTTTTGAAGAGAGCCTCAGCATACTGCGGGTTAAACACTGTGTACAGGGACACAGGCAGCTGTGGTATTGAAGGACTCGGGTACGTCATCGACAGCAGAGTGTCCAGCAAGAATTCCACCAGCACCCTCAATTTGTCCGTTGATGCCTGCTTCAGCAGAACCTGTGTGCTGCTGCTGGGGCAAACGTTGGTCACCTTAATCCCCAAGGCTTTCTGAAGTCTCTCTATGGCACGCTGGGCGAGGTTGAGCTGCAGTTGTAACTGTACACAGTCATTATATGCCTGGTGTACTTTGCTGTCCTCCTCACTCTTTTTGCCTTTACGCAGGTAGTACTGGGTATGATGGTTGTTTTGTGGTAGGTCTATCAAGCTCAGCAGCGTCTCTAGGCGGTTACATGCTAGGCTATATCTACAAATGCAATCAAAGTATATGCTTAACAATATTCTCAGGCCACTGCTCAACACCTTACTTCAATGAGCACATTGTCTGGGGAAAAATGTTCAGCAACCGATGCAAATATGCATCTCAGGACTGGTGCCTTACCTCAACTGAACTTGATTACTTTTACATTTAATGAATAAAGGACAACTAGGACGCATTTGTGTCACGTAATGTGTGAACATACCACTGCTGAATATACACCTTGGACTATCCTCACCTCTCATTAAAACCTGGTTATCAAGCACTGGCACCAAAATCAATAATTTGAGGGGCCTGAACTGATGAAATGGATATTACATGCCAGAGTGTTTTGACAAAACTCTGACAGTACTCTGCAGCAAGACAACACACTACAATAAACAAACTACTTGCCTACCTACATTGGATGGAGTTTGTTCATTGTAAGGTACTGTCTTTAATTAATAAATTTGGCATTTTCATGTGAAAGAGAAGCAAAATCTGTCAAAACGGATATGACATGAAAGGTAAGATCTGACAAGATGGTACTTTATCAAAACGATAATAATTCTACAATGAACAAGCCACTGGACGCTGTGAGTACCTGCACTGGATGTCTTCCTGCAAGGTGATGAACATGCTGAGCTGTGACAGTATCTGTGACTGGTCTATGGTCATGCTGCTGCTGCTGCCTGCCACAGTCTCCGGGAAGACCGGCATGCTTGCAGAGCTGCTGTTCTGTCCCAGTTCCTGCTCCCAGGGCAGGATGAAGGTGTGGCCGTAGAACGACCCGATTGGTATCCTGGACTTGGTGGTGCTGCCTCCATATCGCCCTATAGTTGTAATCTGAAAGTGCAACCCACATGACAATTTTGTAAACAACCTCAGGAACATAAGAAGGTGGTTAACAAACAGTAATGAACAGCCTGTCCCAATACTTCAAATTTTTTTTTAGACTGGAAACATTGGCTTCTGCCGACAGGTTCAAAACCAAAAGGTTTCATCATGCAGAAATCTGGCATCCACTCACTTCTGATGAAGAGATCAATCAAAATGTAAAATTGTAGGAGATGCACCTAGTTCTGACCAAAACCAATAATGGAAATGATTTGCATTTGCATCACACTAATGTAAATATCACACAAGAAAATAACATCACAACTGAAATGTAGATACATACCTTTAGGTACCGACATATAGGGGGTGGCATGAGATCAGTCATGATGAGAGACCGAATGCCAATATCTGAGGACACAACAAGTCGCTGCCCATCGATCTCCTCCCCATGCACCCACACGTCAATGGAGAGTGATGCCAGGTCACCACAGGCAGGTATGATGACATCAGTCAGCAGTATTGGCTTGCCAAAGTCCAGCACCACAAATCGCCGTGCACCTGAAGTCAAAGAGAGGTAAACACATACCAAAACTCTCCCTCTAGGATAGCCCAGTAGGGTCATAACCACAGGATGGAGTTGAAGGCTCTGCCTGGATTTTTTTGTTGGTCAATTACTTTGGCCCATCATGTAGGCTTACAGGGCTTGTCATCAAATAGCAGGACCACTGCACTTTCTGCAGTACAAAGGTTTTTTTTGTACTCCTTATAATCATCCTCTGTGCAACTGCCAAACCTATTGTTTTGGACTCTGTGATGTGATGGACTTACTTTCTTCAATAATGTTATCCTACTGCCAATACACTTTCTAAGTAAATCTTTTATTTTACACTTGACTTCTCTGAAACTGAATTAATTTCAACATAGCTGTTGATGTGTCATACAAGTTTATGATAAAACTTTAAGGTTACGAATAACTTTCGTCTTTGGGTGCATTTCGGATATGGTTTGTTTAAAAAAATCAATATCCACTGAATAAAGGCCATGGTTTTTTTAAAAATGAAATAACAAAAAATTCAAATAAACTAATGAGCATGCATTGTATACCCCAATTCGATCATAACTCATGCTTTTCAGCTTCAAATAATCATAACATTCTTAACAAATGTGGAGCACTCTGGATTCACAGGCAAAACTTAGTCGGGAAATAAAGCTTTCAAATCATACTCAAATAGTGGTGAAAACATGTTACAAGCTGAGATGGTGGTGACGATGGTGGGGTATACAGTTGTGATACAAAGAAGGAGTGAATGTTGGATATACGCACGCTTTGCCATACCTGAATGCATCCTCTCGATGACCAGTACCTGGGGTGGGGGTGGCTGCAGTAGGTGCTGGGTCTGAGGAATGGGCAAGGCGGGCTTCTGCTGCCCACCGTCGGTCCTCCCATTAGAACCCTGCAAAACATACGTGCACCTTTCTTATTTTCTCATCAATACAAGAACTAGGACACAAACAAACCTACCATTAAAAGAGTCTTACTGTATTTTCCAACCAGGTGATTTTGCTCCTTTTCTCACTTGTGTATTTTTTTTTTCTTTTTGGTTTTTAACCTTGTTACAAAGTTTCCAAATGGGGGTATTAGCACTGCATGAAAACATCCTACCGTGGTGTTGAAGTTAATGAGAATTCACATGCAGTGATAGAAATCTCTGCCTTCCTGAGGTAAGCACAAAGAATTTTAATCTGTTTGAAGTTATATCCTTTGAATATAGATCACACTGTGAGTACTTGGAAACAACCCTTTTGCTTGCCACTTTGGCTATCTCAAAGCTGACACAGTAGCAAAATGCACCCTCTAATTCCCTACATTGTAACTACTGTGCTGTGACAAACAGACAGTGCAACACAGTCTGTACCTCTGCAGCATGAAGTACACTATACCAGAAAGTATGTATGCAACAGAAGTAAGCACTATTAAATGGTATGTACCTTGGCCGCATTCTTCCCTGTAGGTGGTTTGCCTGTGACTGTGTCATTCTCAGGATGCACATAGGCTTGAAAGACTTCATTGGGGGGCGTGACAGGGGGTGTCATGAATAAAGGGGTGGTTTTAGGTGTGGGTGGAAATAGCTCTGAGCTGTATGGCACAAATGCAGGTGCAGGTGAGGTACTGGTTACATTTTTCTGTGTTTCTGCAAGTTTTTGTTCTAGTTTCTGTTTTTGTTGCTGCAGCTTGAAGAGTTGCTGTTGTTTCTGCTGCAGAAGCTGAAGCTGCTGTTCTGCAGATGCCATTGCTGTTGACAAAGAGGCCAGTGCTGCTCCTGCTGCTGTCACTGACGACAAACCCTCTGCAAAGTTGATGGTACCAGACAGGCCTGAGGTGTTGCTTGTGCTGGCATGCATGCTGCCACCTACTGGAAGAAAACAACATCAATACAGCATAAACCCTGAAAGTGCTTGCTTTAGAACTACAATGGAGGCAACATGGCAGAAAGCCCTATACTGGATTTCATGCTGCTCAATTGTGATTGTAAAAGTTCAGGACGTTCCTGATTCCAAATCAAGCATGAGGCACTCCTGACCCTAGAAGCACACATGAGCACATGTAAACCTGACCCATTAAGCCTGCCATTCAAGTAATTTTTCATTTTATAATGCACTCGACAAAAGCTGCAATTTGAAAAGTTATCCTTATGCCTTGTCTTGCTTTTTACATAATAAATAACACATGTTCTTTCTTGTAATTATAAATCTACGCAGAGTTGATGTGGCTCCTCAAATATATTTAGGCCAGCAAATCATGATGCAACTGTGACAAGTGGGGACTCAAATAATGAAAATGCGTCATGGAAATCTGCTTCATGAATTAAATTTATTCAGTCTCGAAGAACTGTCAAAACATCCTGCCATTCAACAGATCTAAATTATTAATGTTCTCATACATTCAAGTGGGCGAGCACCCATTCTGCCTTTTCAGCATTTATCAGTTCTTGTTAACTTGCATTATTAAGGCTGTACCTGTATCCATGCGCTCCATCCTTGTCCCATCACTGGTGGCATGGCACATGAAGTGTAGAGGTTCTACCTCCAGCAGCCCACAGATGTGTCTTGCCACATGGTCCATCTGAGACTTCTGAGTCGTCTTATCTGTGCTTAGCAGACTCAGGAGATCCCGGAAGTCCAGCTCCTCTGTCCCGTTGGTGCCATTGCTAGGTGAGCTGGTCGCAGTCGTCAAAGCAGCAGCATTGGTGGCAGTACTTGCAACTGTTGAGTAGGATGTGTTGGACTGCTGACCCGGCTTGGTCACTTGTGGTGGATCCATATCAAACAAATCTGGTTCTAGCGGACTAGCATACAGGCCAAACCTGTAACAACGATCAGAGATTATTTTACACCACCTAGCCATATACACAGGGGCACCTTAAACAAGCTCGGTAGGGCAAACCTTTACACAACCTAAATAAAAAATTCACCCTGTGCGTAAATTTTTTCATATACCAAACTGTCTCCATGTAATTCCGCAAAAAATGATTTCCTATCACATATACAAACATATGAATTTGTAGTGTTTCTCTTTTTTTTTCATTTTGTCAAAAATATTACAAAAACAAAAACAAACATACAAACAACATTCTTGCAAACATAGCCAGCATATACATCTTTGCTCCAGTACAATGTGCTTATTGTTTGTCCTGGAATTTTGTCTGTAATGTTTGCATATATTTGTTTCTTCTAGAACAAACTTATCACCCCTGTTTACATACTGGTAATTAAAAACATTGTCAATTTTCCTAATCAATTTGAACTTGAACCCATTTCTCCCACAACATCGTGCTCTCCTGTACCTTGTAAATGAGGGGAACACTGACCTGGCCTTGAGTAAAGAGTGCAGAGGTAGCGTTCGATCATGATAGTGCCTGGCAATCAGAGACAGCATGTCAGCACACTTGTGTCCTGTGAGACCAATGTCCATGCATTTAACTCGGTTAAGCAGCGTAAAGTACCAGTGAAGAGAGCCTGCGGAGTATGCCGAGGGAATCATGACCAGACACTCCAGTAGAGACTGCAGCAGTGCATAGTTGAAGGCAGGAGCGATGTCTGCATCTGTTAGGTTCTTGGTGAATCTACAACACACAAGCCTTGCTTGTCACTTTCTACATATTAAAAACTTTGTTTCCAATATAAAACTACATATAATAGTGGTGCTTGCACCACTGAGGGGACGACTGTATACAAATATGGGACAGTTTATGGCAGCAAATATATCGCACCTTGGACATTGGGTAAACTGAACTTGGATACAGGTTCAAAGTCAGCTATATACAGTAATAAATCGCTGAACATAAAATCCAGCATCTAGAAGCAAATAAGTGGCTGTGTGACCTTGAGAAGTGGATCAAGGTCACTCATGTTTGAACTGAACCTGCGCCCTTCTGAGGACTATAATCATATACAATCTAAAACCCACACACGAAAAAGTTTATAAATTATTGTGCCGACACTGAACTTCACAAAAGTGGCTGTGTGACATTGGAAATTGGGTCAAGGTCACTCATGTTTGAACTTCACCTTGGCCTGATAGAAAATTATGATGATGTGCAATATGAAATCCCTATAGCTTGAAAACTTTTCAAGTCATCATGCCAACACCAAATTCACACATCTTTGAACTTGACCTAGCTCTTACAGAGGACAATGACCTTGTGCAATATGAAAGCCCTAACTCAAAAAATTCTCCAGTGATCATGCAGACACCAAATTCACTGTGGCTCTGTGACCTTGGGAATTGGGTCAAGGTCACCCATCTTACAACTTAAGGTAGCCCTTATAAAGGACTAAAATCCTGTACAATATGAAAGCCCTAGCTCAAAAACTTCTCAAGTTATCATGCAGAAATGATCCATGGGAACTGGGTCAATGTCACCCATCTTACAACTTTCAGTAGGCCCTTTAGAGGACTAAAATCCTGTGCAATATGAAAGCTGTAGCTCCAAAACCTTTTTAAGTTATCATGCAGAAACGACATCAAATTTTCCAAATTGGCTGTGCGATCTTGGGAATCCGGTCAACGTCACCCATCTTTCAACTTGACCTAGCTCTTACAAAGACAATAACCCTGTGCAATATGAAAGCCCTAGCTCAAAAACTTCTCAAGTGATCATGCAGACACCAAATTCATTAATGTGGCTTTGTGACCTTGGGAATTGGGTCAAGGTCACCCATCTTACAACTTAAGGTAGCCCTCATAGAGGACGAAAATCCTGTACAACATGAAAGCCCTACCTCAAAATCTTCTCAAGTTATCATGTGGAAACAATCCGGATGGACGGTTGGAACCTGCTATCACAAAAGGGGATTCGCCTATGGCGGTACCCTAAAAATATATCTGAATGTCTTCCAATAAGTGTTTAGCTCATGAGTTTCCTTTTATCTCTGAACAAATGACTATAGGGATCTGCAGATGCAAATACCATGTTTCACTTTGTGGTTAAAATCCTTAAAAGTGTAACATATGGTGCATAATATACATAATTGCATTGAGGATGCTGCTCAACAGATGGCGGAAACTGCAACACTTTGAAGTCCTGGCAGGTATTAACAGAATTTATTGTAGGGAATCATGAATACATGAGTTATTCTCACACTGTAAAACATCATCAGGGAAAAGGCTGAAGATTAAGTTTCTCTCTTACTCACTCTATGCACAAAGCAATGAGTTTGGCACACTTATGACCCACAGTTCTGCCAGCCTCAATGAAGCAAGCCTTGACCAGGGCCTTCAGGTTGGACTGGACTGTGAACACCACACAGCTCTGGTCAATCCTGTAACAAGAGTACAAACATAGTCAATCCTATAACATGAGAGTAAACATGGTCAATCCTATAACATGAGAGTAAACATGGTCAATCCTATAACATGAGAGTAAACATGGTCAACCCTATAACATGAGAGTAAACATGGTCAACCCTATAATATACATTGTATTGTGCAACATGAAACTTCTGCATATGATACACACTTATGGCATCTTTAGCCTTCTTCTTTCTCGACATATTCAATTTAATGCATTTGCAACATCTCTTGGTCCATATCTTTTACAATACTGTAGGTAGGAGCATCAAATTTCAACGCGTTTTTGTCTTCTTGCTTGATTAACATCCCTACCAAGTTTGTGATGATTCATGAAACTCTTTGAAAAGCAGCATTCTCAATACATACATTTTGGCCTAAATATTACACAACAGTATAGGTGGCACTACCAATATCAAACTTGACCTAGATTTTCATAAAATTGATACATCCTGAGTGATTCCATAAGCTGTGTATGTAACCTATGGTCGAACAAGCTAAACCCCCCCGCCAAAAGCTTTTATCTCTCCATAGTATGCACTGATTAAGCCAGAACTGCTCTATTTGTAAGCAGAAAAACACTATTTCTGGTTTGTTTACCTCTTCAGCATGTCATTCATCTGTACAGATGTGATCCAGGCCAAAATGTCCAGGGCCAACATTTGTCTGTGCTCAATGCTGGTGTTAAGGCTCGAACGGTCATCCTGCCCACACGCTGCCACCAACAGCTGCTCATGGAATGATGTCATTTTCACCATAGCACATCGCTGCACCCTGTTCACATAAATGTAACACAAACTTGAATCTAATATTTTTGTGTCTTGACTAAAAAGACAACAACGTTTATAACTTACTGGGTTTGTCACCATTGTCACAATTAATCATTCAGGACAGGCACGCTAAAGCTTGGTTTTGCTTTTTCTTCGAAGTCATAACATGAAAATTTGTTACTCTTTTTTAATGTTTAAATGACAGATACAAATTAGATCACCAGAATTTTCCTAAAGAGATGGCTCCACAGCATCAATTGAAATAATTATACATGTACAATCGTTTTCCTGGACAGATGGGATCCACAATGTATACTGCATCCTGTGACACGTTTAACATTCCACATAGATTTTCCATAATGCCGCAGATACAAATTAACAGAATATCTACTGAAAACAGCATAATTTGAAAGAGCAGTTCCTGAAGGCACTACCTGTCCCTGGGTATCACTGTCTTCTTGCTCTTCCTGATGGTGATGGAGATCTCCTGTAGCCAATCACAGCCCTTCACATTCTCCATCTTTTGTTTGGGTGTGCTGGTTGCCAGGCGATCCACCATACTGCTGGTGAAGGAGAATGCTGGCTTGCTGGCCTTCTCCTTCTGCTTGTCAGAAACACTGGTAGTTGGTGGTATTGTGACGGTACAGATCTTTTTATCCTGTGATAAACATAAGGCACACGTACAAGAATATTTTTCTTTTAATTATAAAAGGTTTCATTTACATACAGGCATCAAATATTTCACATATTTTGTGAGACATTTTCCATGCACAAAAAAAGCAGAAATCGGCTAAACTTCCAATATTAATTTGCACAAAAGGTGTGAAAAACATTTTCACAAACCATGCTAAATGGAGATACACACTGTGTGACTAGTGGCACCCCTAGTAGTAACTTTGAATCAATCCTTTTCATTGGCTTCCAAATGGCTTCATAGTGATAGGCAAGTAACAAAAAGCGCAGTTACACTGAACATGGCCTGAAACGGCCAAAATTGATCCCATGACCTCAGAACATGGTTTATTCATACTCTATACAATGCCATCTGAGCACCTGATGAGAGGGACCCACACACAAAACTTGGTTTGATAGTTCTTTAAATTCTTACATTATGGTGGTGACACTGAATATGGTATAAAATTGGATATATATGACCCCTGTGACCTTGACATAGTCATGGTCACTCATTTGTAAACCTATCTGAGCATTCTGTAAGAGGTACTTGTAATAATTTGGTTGGGATAGCTCTTTCCATTCTCAAGTTATTGTGGGGGCACAGAACACAGTTTGACATTGACAAAGTTGATCCAGTGACCTTGAAACATTATCAAGGTGACTCACATGCAATTTCATGCAAATACTCTACAAGAGGGATATGCACACCAAATCTGATTGGGGTAGTTGTTTCTAATCTTGAGTTACCACATTGACATCAATTGTGGACGAGGGAATGGACAACATTATTACAATATCCTTCAGCTACACTTGTCTGACGGGTAATAAAAACTGTGCTATCAACTAATTCAAAGGATGCATGACTAAAACCAGTCTTACATCCGTTATGGCTTGTCTAACATTGGTCAATGACACTGAATATGCTATAAACATAAATATCATACAGTATATTAAGTAACTTGAGTGAAGTTAGCATTCTTGGGAAAAAGAATGATACTGAAGTGGACCCCAAAGGGCAAACACTGATCACCTGACCAAAGCATTAGTTAATACATGTATTCCGATAAGAAATTTGCCAAATTTCATTTTTATTCATTGTTGCTCCACCATTAACTGTGATACAGGGGTTAATGTATGTGCATTCACACAATGCACTTCAAATTACAGAAAGTTTTTCATTTGCCTTACCTTGAGTTTATCCTCTTTCTCTGATGGTACTGCCTTTAGATGGACTAGAAATGACTTTGATTTGACCTTCAACAGCTGCAGACCAGTCAGTGCTATCATGCCACTATGCCCCGACAGATCCACACACCCAGAAATGTCCACAGGTCCACACAGAATCTCTGCACCATGCTTCTCCAGGAAATCTGGACCCAGTACACTGTTAATCATGGTTTGTCGTACACCCACTGCCCTCTGTGGGGAGTCTGACAAACTGCCATTCAGTTCCTCTGGCTGCATGTTGAAGTCTATCTTGGTATCTACTTCCACACTAGAACTACTACCACTTTCCAGTACCTGTCCTACATGACGGCGATTAGATATATTCTGCTTCAGAAGCGTAACTTGTATATTGGGGGCACTAGTACACAGTGGGTGAAGCGTAAACTTAAGATCTATGTGGCCCACACAGCAAGGCTTTGGCAGAACCAGTTCAAATAGATGCTCGTCCCAACTGGTGCTGCAAGTAAACATTAACAAATCTCAGCCATGCATCACACTAACACGTAGGCATCAAGTTCAATTTTATTGTTGACTGAATATGGAACAATTAGTTTTTTAAAAAATTAAAGATTTTGTTGTCTTGTCTTACATTTCAATTAACAAATGTTCACATCTGTAACTATGACATTAGCAAAATTAATGTTGGAAAAGTTTTGGTTGGAATGCAACACTCTTCTCCTGCTACAATGTATCAGATGACAAAACTGTACAAACACATGTAAATGACGGATTCCTTCCACTATGGTGGGCTTTACCTGTGAACATATCAACAACCTCAGTATATTTGACATACATCTGTTATAATGAGGACCAGATTCTCAACTTTGACAGTGGCAACAGATCTGACCCACTGGACAAGACTTCATATAGGATGTGGCTTTCCGAGTGGTCTCTTCACAGTGAAAAAGTACCTACAGGCAATGGCACATCTCTCTATTCAGTAATGTATGTACCTGTCCTGCAGGAGGCGCCACGTGCGGGTGTGCTGTGTAGCCTCTCCCTGTTGCTGCAGGTGTTGTGGATGTCGTCGCTGCTGCTGCTCCTGCTGAATCTCACTCCAACATGGAGGCATTGTTGCAGTAAACCGCGGCATTAAATTTTCAAAAATAGTCAATTCATGTAAAGCGGTTAGCACTTCTGTGGTTAGCGGCTGCTTGACAAGCAAATCATCTGAAATAAAAAAGAAGATGGATATTTCTAAGATTGTTTAATTTATTTGTACTCAATTTCTATTGTAAGTATTCAGTAACTGTGCAAGCCACAAACACTGCATTGCATTTTTCTGTTACAATAGTCTTTCTAAAGGAAAATAAATTAAACTTTTCTAATTGGATAGGTTATTTCAACCAGAAAATTAACGGACGGTCAAAAGTATACTGACACTAGCATATTAAGGGAATTTCCTCAAGGTGTTGTTCGATACCTTTTTATGTACCCTTGAATGATACACTAAAGTGACCCACATGTATTATTATTTATCTTTTCCACCAATTATATTTCTGACAACAGAATTCCCCATGTTTCATTTTCGCCCATAAACCTTGCCTAAAGAATACAAACATGTATTAAGGCTGTACACACTAATTGGCTTCAAGACCCATGTCAATAGGCACGTGGTCTTGCAGAAAGGAAAGCTGTAGCCCATGTTGATCCTACATGTATCATAATAGGGGGTTATCTGTTATTTCTCACCAAAAATGTTTTCTACCGATAACAAATTTAAGTGCAAATGTCGATAGACAATAATTTATATCCAATTGTATTCGGGCGATATTGAGTGGCACAACCCTCTACATATACTGTTTCCTTTTCAGCATAAGTCAACCAAGCACTTTGTTTTGCATCTTCCTGTGAAGCTTTTAAGACCAGGTATTGGTGACAGACAAATTGTGCAGTTTGTCCATTCGGTACCACAAATAAACATGGTCTTCAGGCACAAGTGTCACCAGTACGTTCTTGTGAAAAACACTCTCCTATACCTGAACTATGCACCTTGTCTTTCTTGCAAATTTTCAAAAGCTAAGAACATTTTCATACCAGTACTGAGTCTAGGTTCCTGGGCACCAGAATCTGCTAAATCTTGGTCCTTGCCCCCAACTGCCCCACCCCGTGATGTCACCATCTGCTGCAACACCTCACTGTCTGTCAGCTCTGATGTCCTGGGGCCAATGATGTAGAAATACAGTCGCCCTTGTTGGGTGCACCCACATAACCTGTCCATTCCTGCAACAAAGTAAGGTCCATGACACACTTTCATAAGAGGCTAACATGTCCATGACCTGTTGTCACCAGAGGATAACATGTCCATGACACACGCTGTCACTAGAGGCTAACATGTCCATGACACAAGCTGTCATTAAAAGGTAACATGTCCATGGCACATGCTGTCACTACTATAGGCTAACATATACATGACACAAGCTGTCACTACTCTAGGCTAACATGTCCATGGCACATGCCGTCACTAGAGGCTAACATGTCCATGACACAAGCTGTCACAAGAAGAGACTAACATGTCCATGACACATGCTGTCACTAGAGGCTCACATGTCCATGACATGTTGTCACTAGAGGCCAACATGTCCATGACACATGCTGTCACTAGAGGCTAACATGTCCATGACATGCTGTCACTAGAGGCCAACATGTCCATGACACACACTGCCATTAGAGGCTCACATGTCCATGACACACGCTGTCACTAGAGGAAACGTGTCCATGCCACATGCTGTCACTAGAGGCCAACATGTCCATGACACACACACTGCCATTAGAGGCTCACATGTCCATGAAACACGCTGTCACTAGAGGAAACGTGTCCATGCCACATGCTGTCACTAGAGGCCATCATGTCCATGACATACGCTGCCACTAGAGGCTCACATGTCACTGACACACGCTGCCACTAGAGGCCAACATGTCCATGACACACGCTGTCACTAGAGGCTAACATGTCCATGACACGTTGTCACCCGAGGCCAACATGTCCATGACACACACTGCCACTAGAGGCTCACATGTCCATGACACCTGCTGTCACTAGAGGCTAACATGTCCATGACACACGCTGTCACTAGAGGCCAACATGTCCATGACACACACTGCCATTAGAGGCTCACATGTCCATGACACACGCTGTCACTAGAGGAAACGTGTCCATGCCACATGCTGTCACTAGAGGCCAACATGTCCATGACACACACTGCCATTAGAGGCTCACATGTCCATGACACACGCTGTCACTAGAGGAAATGTGTCCATGCCACATGCTGTCACTAGAGGCCAACATGTCCATGACATACGCTGCCACTAGAGGCTCACATGTCCCTGACACACGCTGTCACTAGAGGCCAACATGTCCATTACACACGCTGTCACTAGAGGCTAACATGTCCATGACACGTTGTCACCCGAGGCCAACATGTCCATGACACACACTGCCACTAGAGGCTCACATGTCCATGACACATGCTGTCACTAGAGGCTCACATGTCCATGACACACGCTGTCACTAGAGGCTAACATGTCCATGACACACACTGCCACTAGAGGCTCACATGTCCATGCACATTTGACTCTTTTCCAGATGACCTTCCACGTGCAGCATTACACCAAGTATCTAAAGCCACATGATTTCAAGTCAATACCAATATTCTTCATAGTATACCTGATGTGGGTACTAAATATCAATATATGACCAAGTAATCATCAGTAAATCAGGTGGCAGATGCCTCTAGTCTTTTTCAAGAAGGTGCATGCAAAGATTACCAACATATCAAATATGGAAGCCTCCATTTTGGTGTATCTGTTAGTGCTTCGAAATGACATCCATTTTGGTGAGTGCTTTTATCAGTAAACTTACCTTCTTGACCGTGCTCGAAGAAATGTGGAGGTATACTTGCCTTTAAATATGTGCATAAATTATTCCAGACTGGGATGTGAATCAATGTCAAGGTTTAGTGTGTCAGTATCATACTGGTCTTCTTGACCAACAGACATATTTTTGTGCTGCTTTTCATACATTTGAGACCAAAACAATAAATGCTGGTTTGGATGTAACAAGGACAGCACCAAAGTATTATAAGGTCATCATTGTAATTTTAAATGTTTAATAATATGGATTGAAAATTTAATCTTAGTTTGCATTCTTTGCTAGTTATCATGGACAACAACATAATACCTGACGCCACTTAGTTAATTTGTTTACATGTAACAACAAACATTCCTCTCATGAAAACTTAATTTCCAGTGCTATAGGGTTAAAAATGTTGAAAATGAAACTGTAATTAAATTAAGGGGTTCCCATCAAAACTTAAGATTTCATGAAAATGGGAAGAGACGTTTTCTTTGTAGCTTGGGAGCCGTTTTGTTACGAGGTGCTGGGACCAGCCCACACAATGTAATTTAACAATAATAAATCACTTCCACCATGTATTTTATATTTGGAAAGGCCAGGACTTGAACCTACACCTAGGCTACAATGGAAAATACACATAACTATTTGGCCAAATGCTCATTCACACAAGTGAATGGCAAGAGTACTGAGTGACTGCATGATTGATGCACTCACCTCAAGCTCACAAGTGAATGGCAACAGTACTTACTGAGTGACTGCATGATTGATGCACTCACCTTACAAGTGAATGGCAACAGTACTTACTGAGTGACTGCACGATTGATGCTCTCACCTTACCGGTGAATAGTCATAATTGACCACATCAATCCATTCACCTTGCAAGAGACTGGATAGTTATGATTGACGATAGAGATAGTTATACAGGATGACCATGATTAATGCACTCACTTTCCTGAGAATGGTGATAGTTGTGAGTAACTGCATACTACATCCATATTTTTATGGCAGTACAAATGTGCTGAGTCAACAGGTATTCCAGAATTGAGAATTTAAAAATGCCAACATTAAAGTAATATCCAAAAGTTATTCCACTCATGATCAACTTTTAACCTGTTGGTATCATTTAGTAAGCCTGCCTGAATTTGTCCCCGTTGACTACTTCTGTGTAAAGTGCATACAACACAATCTACAGTATACCATCTGCTGGCATCAGTCCACCTCCAGTCCACCTTGAGACAGCCACATTTGACATCACATGTAACACTGTAGTCCTTTTATTTTCTGGCTGTCAGATTCTATGCAGATTTTTCACAGACTATTTTACATAAGCTCAAATTGGCACAAAAATGCAATCCCCCCCCCCCCCCCCCCCCCGTAAAATACTTTCAGAACATTTACTATATTATTTTTTTAAACTTTTAAGTGACACAGGTCTCCCCTCAAGGACTTATTTATAATTTCATTCAGTTGAATATAAATAGAGTTTAAACTGACCAAACATTACGAACAACAGAATACACTGAACTCGTTCACATTTTAGATGTTATTTGAGGAAGTCCCCAGCAATCAGACTTCATCTTGTGCTGGGGGGTGCATGACAAAGTGTGTGATACAGTAACTCACCTGAACAATATGTGAGAGACACAAACTGATCTTCTTCTGGATGTAAAATATTTGCAAGCACTTTAAAATCTGCCAGTCTAATGATTTTAATGCTGCCTGAGTGTGTGGTAACTGCCATCTGCCCCTCAATGTCCCAGGCCACCTGCTCCTCATTGTCTGAGCACTGACTCAGGTTAGACCTGCTGTGAATATGGGTCTCTTCATCGTCTGTACTACTAGAGACCTCTAGTGGCAGCATCAGCACTGAAGTGACACTGTCATCCATATTGTCTATCACACAAACTTTGACTGGTTTCTCATCCAGCATCACCACATCCCCATCTAGTTTCAACTTGAGAATAAGCAGACAGCCTCCAGCACTGTTCTGTGACAGCAACTCCCTGCTGGACGATGTGCCCATGCTACACTTGTTGTCAGCTGCCCCTTCATCCCCCTGGCTTGTCGACGCCTCAGGTTCTTCTTCCTCCCCCCCACCCTGCAGTCCATATGTACTAATACACTCTATTTTACGGTTCAAACACTTTGGTGCTACAACCACTACCACATGATGTCCGTCCATAGTGGGTGTTATAGAACTGACATAATGTTCAGTGCCTACTTGCTTTGGTAGCTCTATACATTGCAATACTCTCCCTTCCTTGTGAAAACTCAAGTTCAACCCTGTGGATTCCTCTGGTTCACTGTTCCCTTTGTTTTCACTTGTATTGGCTCCACTGGAGCTCCCCACTTTAGAATCAGTCTTGTCTGAGCCTTCAAGTATAGATCCTGTATTGAATTTGGCTACAGTTGTATCCGTGAGAGGGGGCGGCACAACCCCAATAATTTGAACATCAGGATCTTCTTCCATTTCCATAATTTGTGGCATATACATATTATGAGAGCCACCTGGTGCCAGTTTCAATCCCGATGTAGGGCCTGATGATGATGTTGGATGAGCAATCTTTTCATTGTGCCTATCCTTAGAATTTTTATCTTTCAAAGGTTGTCCACTTTTACAAATATCATGAACTAGTAAATAGGGTACAAAAGGGTTTGTAAGCTCCTCTGACCTGCTATCACCGTCTCTTGAGCTAGAACTGCTGACTTCATCACATATAATTTGTGACAAACTGTCCTCACTCATTGCCTGGTTAACTTGGTTCATTGCCTGAACATCACTCTTTGTTTCCTCCCTCCCTAGAGAGCTCACACTTGGCACAATCTGTATATTGTTCATTGATAAAGTATTTTTGCGTATTGCTACGCCACTGACCAGGCCTGGTAGTAATCTACTATGATCAGCCACTGCTGCTGCTCCTCGCTCCTTGCTTGGTGTATGCGGCGCACCAAGAACACAAAGTGCTGACACAAGAACATCTTGTGATGGACGACACCTCTGGAACCCATCTCCTGCAGCAAAACAAAGCAAGTGCACACATAAGTGACACATTCCATCTGCAGAACAGTTACTTACCCTGCATAAGTAAACACAGATTAGCAGAATGATTATTTTTGGTACAAATCATTCATAATTAAGATGCATTGATATTCATATATCAACACCTTAAGTGTGCAAAATGCATGTGACCACCAACTTTGTGTTCAATGACACATCTAGCACATATATGGGTATCAATAACAAGGATGCGCGCAAGATTAAGCAACATTACATTCCTACACTGTTCAAATATTTTGATGCTTTTCACACACCTAATATTATACATAATTAGAAATGTTACACACACCCTTGTTGGAAATTCTTAAAATAGTTTATTATACCAAGTTGGTAAAACTGATGGTCCAACACACAATGACCAAACAAGGCAAACTGTTTCTTCAAATATTTTCCCAGAGAGAAATGTTAAAATATTCCTTCAAACATTTTTCCCGGACAGAAATGTTAACTTAAAAACACATGTTGTCCAGTTTGACAACCCTTTTTATAATACAAATCAACTGTATTCTATTAGAATATTAATGTGTTTAAACCAACAATTATCTTACTTTTGATAGCTTCCAAGTCATCCAGAGGTATCTCCACAATATCCCCCACTGAGTTGCCTTGTCGCCAGGCGCCGCTGACCTCAATGATTTCTGCATGGCCAGAGTGATCTTCTGGGTTGTCAGATGCACCACTGTTCTCCTCTGAGGGCTCCAGCATTCCATTGCACATTATACTGCATGAGACAATGTATACATTAATGATGATGTCAGCATTCTCTGGGTTCACATTATACTGCATGAGACAATGTATACATTAATGATGATGTCAGCAATCTCTGGGTTCACATTATACTGCATGAGACAATGTTAAACTGAGAGACTGCAAACTTACATCCAATTTTCATTTATGCTATTTTCTTTGCCTTCAACAGTTCTTTATTATTAAAGCAAATCTAATGCTTCTTTTGAAGAGTCACACAGTCAACAGTGCTGATGAAATGTAAGCAAAGTCTGTTTTCAGACAACAGATTTTGTGACTATACACAGAAAAACTGCACATGTAAGCACAAAATTTACCTAGGGTTGATGTTCTGTGGAGGAAATTTGGGCAAATCATCTTCTGGAGGTTCTGGTTTGTGCGGCTTTTGCTGCTGTTTTTGTTGGATCGGCGCTGCATCAGTTTCTTCATAGTCTGGCGCCATCTGGTGTTGATTTTCTGCTGCTTTCCCCTGGTGGTGTTTATCTGCTGATGACTCCTTGCTTGAGGTTGACTGCTCAGCTTCTGCCACTGTTTCAGGATTTGACTCTGTGGAATTCTCTGTTTGTTGCTTTTCTGTCCAAGCCTCCTTCAGGTGTGGTTTGGGTGTGCCTGGTGTGGCTGGAGTGTCTTGTTGTATTGACACAGTGCCTGTCTTTGCTGCTATCACAGACTCCCATGGATCTATGTTGAACTGGATGTGTTTCTGTTGACAAGAATAACCACAGAAAACATGTTTAATTTGGATATTATCTTGAATCAGTACATGCCATACATTCTGTGCAAACCCATGCTCCAACCAAAATAAATGTTTCAACACATCAACTTTAACTCAGAATACATTTCTTACATATTACTGACAGAGAGTACATGAATGACAATAAGCTGTATCACATCTACTCAGTTCACCATAAATAAATCAATAAATAACTAAATAAATAAAATAAATACATCAATAAATAAAAGGCAAACAGAGATTGTTGTGATCCAAGCCCCCCCCCCCCCCCCCCCCATTTACAACCTTGCTAATCACAGGTCTCATTTTGACTGTATTCAATAACATTAGGCTATCATCGTGACCCTGATACTTGACCTATTGCCCTACTTTTATGCATGACACACTCTTGTGTTCAGATACAGAGGTGTGTAAAGTTTCATTATTCCAAGTCAAAACGACAACACAATTATAGCCCGGGCATGATGGTAATGTAGTTTTACATGAATGTATCACTGCAACCCAAATACTTGACCTAGTGACCTACTTTTGTTTCATGACACACCTTCAGGTCAAGATATGTGTGTGTTTGGAGTTTCATGAAACTAAGTTAAAAAGTAAAGAAATTATAGCCCTATAGCCCTGACATTATTTTACATGAATATGTCATTGTGACCCAGATAATTGACCTAATGACCTACTTTTGGTACGTCACACACCTTTATATCCAGATGCACCTGTGTGTAAAGTTTCATTATTCTGAGTTGAAGGACATGCAAATTATAGCCTGGACATGAATAACGGAGACCCAGATACTTGACCTAACGACCTACTTTGTTTCATGACATACCTTTAGGTCAAGATATATGTGTGTGTCAAGTTTCATGAAACTAAGTTAAACAGTAAAGGAATAACAGCCCAGAAACCATTTTACAAGGATATGATACTGTGACCCAGATACTTCAGCTGGTGACATACTTTTGGCACATGACGCACCCTTATGTGTAGATGCATCTGTGTGTAACATATTCTTAAATACTGAAGGAATTATAGCCTGGACATGATTTTTTACAAATATTTTACTGTGACCCAGATACATGACTTAGTGACCTACTTTTGATACGACACACTCCTATGTCCAGATGCACCTGTGTGTAAAGTTTCATTAATATAAGTTGAATGGCAAGCGTATAATAGCACAAACATGAATAGCAGAGGACCAAATACATGTACTTGACTTAGCGACTACTTACGTTTCACAGCACACCTTTTGGTAAAGATATATGTGTGTGTGAAGTTTCATGAAACTACGTTAAATAGTAAAGGAATTGTAGCCCGGACACAATTTTACAAGGATATGTCACTGTGACCCAGATACTTGACCTAGCCACCTACTTTTGGTTCATGACACACCCTTATGTCTAGATGCACCTATGTGTTAAGTTTTATTAATCTGACTTGAAAGACAACAGAATTACAGCCCGGTCATGAAGTGTTATGTGCTTTTACATGATTGTGTCATGGTCGCACATGAAATGTGGATGCATGGACACATGGACACACTAAATCACTTGTAACATAAACCTGTTTTTCACCGGCAGAAGAAGGGCCTAAACAGCAGTTACCATTCATTATTATTTTGTTGGTAAAATCTGTACTGACCTTCAGTTGTCGAGCAATGCTCCACACCACAACTCCGCCATGAATGCTCGAGGTAGCTACCAGATCTTCGTAGCTGGTGGTGCTTACACACTCAATCTGTAAGACACAAACAAGCATTACGCAATGTGAATGTGACACACACTGACTGGTGTTTAGGCTATATGATATACAAACAGTGATTTTAACTGATTACTTAATAGGGTTCAATTCACATACAAGACTCCAACTTAGACTGGGCACCGAGTCAGCGGCTTTTCTCGGGGTGCTCAGGACATGCTGCATCGAGAGCGCACCCAGGGCAACTACTGAGCAAGCAAGCAAAATCAATCATATACATGTAAATTTATACCACATGCACAAATATACAAACCTATTTCCCTCAGAAATGTATATATTAAACACAGAAACCAAGCACTGATAAAATTTAAAATCTGTCTCTTGACATGACATGTGACCAGATTTTAAAAATTTATACGATGCAAAGAAACTAAAATTGCCCAAAGAGAATGCCTTCTTTAATAGCAGATTGACGATACCAGGCTGTTGGAGATGGCCAGTGAGTCTGTTAACCAAAGAGGCAGAAGTCCTACCTTATCACCAGTGCTTCCATGTAGCTGGGCTGGTTCTGTTGCATAAGTGACTGCAAGCACAAAAAGAGCACATTTTGTATTACCTTCACATCCAAGATATTTGCTTTCATTGGGGCTCTTTGCTCAAACAGAAGTGATTTGATGAGTGTGTCTAATGATGATGCTCCCTCATCAGTCTTGCCTCTGGTAATAGGCCTCAACTCTTCAGACGCTTACAAGGTAAAAACTAATCTCTCTATAAAAACTTAAATATTTTTTCAAGGTTCTCTCCTTCAAATAAATACAACAATCCCTGCTTTGACAGGCCACTCCAATGACAGACCACCTGATTTTTATGGCCACATGTGTCAGGTCCCCAATGCTATCTTTTCCATGCCATTTGACCCCCACTGAGAAATGCCTGTTTGACGTGATCATTTTTTTACCCATTCAAGGGGCAGTTTCTCAAAGGAGAGACTACAGTAACCCTCCCATTCGTCTGCCACCAAATGTTCTCAAAGGAGGGACTACAGTAACACTCCTATTCGTCTGCCACCAAATGTTCTAAAAGGAGGGACTACAGTAACACTCCCATTCGTCTGTCACCAAATGTTCTAAAAGGAGGGACTACAGTAACACTCCCATTCGTCCGGCACCAAATATTCTCAAAGGAGGGACTACAGTAACACTCCCATTCGTCTGGCACCAAATGCTCTCAAAGGAGGGACTACAGTAACACTCCCATTCGTCTGTCACCAAATGCTCTCAAAGGAGGGACTACAGTAACACTCCCATTAGTGTGGCACCAAATGCTCTCAAAGGAGGGACTACAGTAACACTCCCATTCGTCTGGCACCAAATGCTCTCAAAGGAGGGACTACAGTAACACTCCCATTCGTCTGGCACCAAATGCTCTCAAAGGAGGGACTACAGTAACACTCCCATTCGTCTGGCACCAAATGCTCTCAAAGGAGGGACTACAGTAACACTCCCATTCGTCTGGCACCAAATGCTCTCAAAGGAGGGACTACAGTAACACTCCCATTCTTCTGGCACCAAATGTTGCCTCCAGCCCATGTTCATGCTTTCCTGCCTGCAGCCTGCTCGTGGTATCTGTTCATATTTTGTTTTATTCATTCACTCACCTATTTTATTTCTATATTTTTTAAAGCTGCAATCAGCTTTGGTGCTCAAGTCTTATGTAAATCCTGATAACATAAACAGCTGAACACATTAATAGTTGTAGATCACCACACACAGCCTACAGTTAAGTTATTTACTAGGACCAAGATTACAATATCTATCCAAATTGTGTAACTTGGAGAACGTTTATCAACTCAGTCATGGAGGTTTTGCGAGTTTTGTCAGTGTGGTCCATGGTAACCCATCCCATTGCAAAAACTCCAATATACCAGTTGAAGATTGTAGCCAGTTAGGTGACCAATACATACACAGCATGAGGAAAACTCCTGCCTTTGACTTGACCCCAAATTGCACAAGACTGTGCTCTTAAGATAAAATCCAGAGAAACTACAACAAATTATTTTGAACACACTCAGGAAATCCTATCAAAAAAGACCAAAAAAAAAAGTATTTTACTGTGCACCTGTACTGCAGTTCTCTATTTGGTGGATTTCAGACTTATTCAGATTACAGTGTTGTTGCTGCATTCAATAAGAGAGTTCATTATATGGTCACCATGTTCAGCAGAATTTATAATGGCCAAGAGCAGTCATTGGCAACTGACATATTTACCAAGACAGGAACTACATTAAAACACAGACCCAGTACATAATTAATACTTTGTTCAACATCATTGGCTCTGAACAATATTACAGATTGGGAATATATTCTGCTATGAAAAAACACTGGAAACCAACACTATAATGTTTGAACTTTGACCCCAACTGATCCAATCATCACTAACATAAGAGGGAGGAAAAGGGAAAAACTTGAAACTCACACTACCTGATAACACATTGTCCAAACATGATCTACTTCTTACTTTTGATGCTATAATCCACACCAAATCACAATACATGTACATGTACCTCATGTGACCTGTGGTTAGTCCCCACTAGCCATAATGTGCCCTGTTTCTGCTGTCATCATGAAATGACTACGAGCGAGGAGTCAGGCTGGTACTTCACTTCAAAAATGCAATTCCTCAAACCAATGTTACACATACATGTAGCAATACACAGTGGTCTGATGGCAACACCTGTCACCTACAGACTTGATTCACATTCATAGTGAATATAACACTGTGTCATTTAGTGTCAAGTCTCACCCTGGTTCCTGATACATGTAACTCTGCCCCCCAAAAAGCTAGAAACCTTGTTTCATGCATTTTTTTCCCACTCATGTATCATTAAGTAACAATCAAACATATAATGTATATTTTACAAAACTGACACCACATATTCTCACTTCTGGGTATAATGTTATCATCACAATAGTCTTTTACCATATTTTTCATCATTATTGGCTCATTATTTAAACTTCATTTTTTTTGGGGGGGGGAGGGTGACTTCAGTTTATACTAAATCCATAAACTTTAAATGACATTTTTCATGTCTTTTTTATTTAATCAGTGTATATTGATTCCACTTTACATCACAAAATTCCATGCAACTTTACAATCAGGTGCCAGGTCCTCTCCGCCACTCCATGGCACTGTACAAGTGTAAATAGTGATGTGATAAGACAACTCACTCAGGTTCACATAGAGTTCAAAGTTACAAAATAACTATGACACCTGCTGGCCCTGGTATGTCCCTGCAAAACCAGCTGCTTATTTATGTAAAATGGCCAACAAGATTTTACTTTTTAATTATTAATACATTTTTTTTTTAATCTATTCTTCATGTTCTGTAGCACCAGTGGAAGCCCATAACGTATACAGACAACATCCGCCTGATTATTTACACTTACTTCTATAGTAAGTCTAGGGTAGCCAAAATATGCAGGAGACAGGAATTGTAATGAGAGAAAATGTGCCAGGAGACTAATCTTGGCAGCAAGTCGAGGTAGCCTCAGTCAACAGGTGGCCACTATAAGCTGATGGCACCAGGACAGGTTGTGTGTACAGTATATTATTGACTCACATATATATAGTGTTTGTCCAGCATGAGGAAATGCGGTCAGTCCTCCCATGACTCATATCACTTTGGTACACTTGCAGTGTATTGTCAATTTTTGTTTTACTGCAGTTTCATTCTATGTTTTGATATGGCTCCATGACATATACATTATTTGGTACACTTGTACGGCATGATCATTTTTTATTTTGTTGCACTGTACTTTTAACTTGTTTTGCTTTGGCTCCAAGACTCACACCACTTTGGCATTCTTGTAGTGCACAGTCAATTTGGTTACCTACACACCAGCGTGCAAGAAACGTTAAGACACTGATAGGTATAACTTACAAATTTACCTACAGCCAATGACAGAACACCAACAGGGATAACTTGAACACTTGTCTGTACCAAATGTTAAGACACCAGTAGGGATAACTTATGCACTTGTCTGCACAATTTTTTATGGCACCACTACGAGATAACTTGCACACTTGTCTGCACCAAATGTTAAAACCCCAGTAGGGATAACTTACACACTTGTCTGCACAAAATGTTAAAGACACCAGTAGGGATAACTTATGCACTTGTCTGCACAAAATTTTATGACACCACTAGAGATAACTTACACAACTGTCTGCATCACATGTCAAGACACCACTAAGGATAACTTACACACTTGCCTGCACCAAATATCAAGACCCCAGTAGGGATAACTTATACACTTGTCTGCGCCAAATGTCAAGACCCCATGTAAGGATAACTTACACACTTCCCTGCACCAAATATCAAGGCCCCAGTAGGGATAACTTGCACACTTGTCTGTACCAAATGTTAAGACCCCAGTAGGGATAACTTATACACTTGTCTGTACCAAATGTTAAGACACCTGTAGGGAACACTTATGCACTTGTCTGCACCAAATTTTATGATGCCACTAGAGATAACTTGCACACTTGTCTGCACAAACTGCTGACACCCCACTTTGGATAACTTACACGTGTCTCCAGCAAATGTCAAGACCCCAGTAAGGATAACTTACACACTTGTCTGCAGTTTTGTGTTCACGCATTCCCTCAATTCCAATACTTTTTTTTAAGCTATCAGCCATTTTTATGAAAACCATTTGATGTACAACACATTGATGTAGGTCCACAAGCACCTCACATTATATAACTGATTTTTAACTTCACCTTTCACACTGCACATAACATAATTTATAATCACAGCTAGATAACAAAATTCATGTACAGTTCATTCAACTCTTTTCCAAGATTTGTTTTTATAGCTAATTCATTTGTCACTGATTTACTGGTAAACTGACCTGACATGGGCACATTCTGTGTGTACTCTCCTTTCACAAATGGACAGGTTGGAGAATGCCGTTCGTGCTCTGACCTGTAAATAAACATGAAATCGTTCACCCGGAATATAATTAAAGCACATAGTCAGCAAAGTATGCACAGAAACTCGCTGCAGTGAAGCCACCTGCTTAACCCATTTTGCCATATCTTTTTACCAACATTCAGATCATACATTTCCCCTAACAGTACCTTAATTGACCTCTACCATTAGCATATTCAATCTTGTACACTGTATTTCAAGCCTTCTGACACAATAAGCCTAACAATAACCATGCGCCTCTGGATCCAGGTTTTCATGTCTGCATGTGGCAGAAACAAAACAAGAAACTTACGATGTCAAGAAAGAGTGTGAAATCCATAAGAAGTTTACTCTTTAAATTAAAGCAACTTTAGGATGACAAATGTAAGTAACACAAAATTCCAAATACTGCAGGTTCTACTTAACAGGAAGATGCTCTAAAACAACTCATACCATGGTTCATCTGTTGGCTCCCAGCAAACCAGACAAACGTTGCAAGTAAAACACATAGCCCGGTCATCGCCTGTGGAACCTGGCTGGTGGTAGAAGCCTGCTTGAGCCATGGGATCAGGGAGCGCCCACCTAAGAAGAAACATTTAGACTGTTGAGGGGAACATTCTACACCCTGTGCTTCAGCAAACATAGTGAAAACTCATTATAAGGACACCTCTGTTTCCCAAAAAGATGTCAGAACCACTGAATATGTCACTGCCACATAAATGAATCAAATAACAAAGAAAATAAAAGTTTTTGCACCTCAAAACTTGAGCTGTTAAGTGAAGTGTCGGATATTTGACGGTCATTGCCGGTTTCACTGTATGCCACCAGTACTGTAGCTTCCTTCACTCCTTTTTCCAAATGGCAAGCGTCTTATACATTTGTCACGAAACAAAAGACGCTATTCATGCTTTCTCTTAACGGCCTCTTATGATGCTTCAAAGAGATTTTCCTGAACAAAATCATTATTTAAGAACAATAGTCACCTATACATGACCTCCACTGATCTCTCAAACTTGGTAGTATTTACCCACAGACCTAAGAAAAAGCAACCACCAATGAGGATGCCTGTGCATAAGCCACGTTGCAACTTTGATGCTGCTACCTCAAATGGTCAGCTCCAGTACTAAAAGTGGTTGTGTGCGCATCTTCAGGTTTACTATGCCCTGGATAGGGAAGCCCAGTGGGGAAAAGGAACAGGGTGGGCAGTATTGTTTACAAATAACAATTTTACTCAGGAAAATTTATTTGCTGCACAATACTGCATCTAAATATGACCTCAGCTGATATTACAGCTGGAAAGAGAAGGGGCAGGGTTTTAGCCAGGCACCCATCCACCCGTTATTGGATGGGTAATCAATCATGAGTTTGAACAGGAGAAAAACATTATGGGCAGGTAAATTTTGCCTCATTGCCTATCCACCCTTGAAGAAACCACACTCCAAGGTCCACTAAAATACATATACATTATATTTAAAAAAAAAAAAAAAAATACACATACCTTCAACGCAAAGCATTGACTGAAGGGTCCACCATTTGCTCAAATTAAGTCATGGTGACACCAAAATCTAATCAGTTCATCTTGCCATGTAAGATAAGCATATTACCAAGTTTGAGCAAAATCCATGGAGGCATTCTGTAGATATTACGGTAACGAGGATGTGTACATCTGAACGGATTTTGACAAATCAAAAACATAAAGGGTCCTCCCATGGGGTGGACCCTTAATTAAAAATTCCAAACATATTTTGCTTTCAGATTACTATTATACATGCGATAAGCAGAGCTTGTACATAGATGACATTTTAGTAAAAGCACATCCAAATGATAATGGTGGTATTGAACTATGTGAGTGTCACTGAGCAATATTACGGGACCCTACTGATTAACTCAGGACTCTGGTTCATTCTATGGCCAATTTTTAAAATATCTACAAATGTGCATTGCTTGTGGGTTTTACTTGCCAAATCTATCTAATAAGGTGTGAATTTCAGTCATTTTCATGACTTTAATATATCAACTGTTGCCGGGCAAGTGGCATGGCACATTCAGGGGTGGGACCTAAACTTTTTCTGAAGACTGAACTTTTCATCATAGCTACGTCACCATTCACTTATACACTGGGGTGAAATGCTTACACCCACACCAACTAATACTATATGTTTTTAGGGATGGTTCAACATTTTCATCATTTTTTAATTAGTACTTACAGTACGCAAGGCGGGGAGGGGGTTAAATGCGTCTGTACACTTTTACAGAATATGGAAAATGATGGTCAATTTTTTGCCTGTTTTGTGCAATTTTGCTGTGACTTTTCGGGAAGCTCATCATTTTTCAAGTACTAATTTGGGTGGAGGGAGGGGGGTCATGAAATTTAGTACCCTAAGTACTAATTCAAAAATGACTATAATGTTGAACCAACCCTTAGTAAGAATATGACAAGAAAATGTTAAAAGATTAATTCTCCAAACAGAAGTCAAATGCTTATTCCATGCAGTAAAAATTAATAAACATTTATATATGCAGATAAAAACCCAACCCGTTTCAAAATTGTATCCAAATACCTGGGAGACCAACACATATACAATGTACAAAGTGTTAAAAAGAAAGATACTTTGTGTTCAGTGCAACCATTTAAGCTGCAAATAACATTGTATCAATTGGGCATCTGACTGAGTAATCAAGTTGATACACTGTTTCAACTACACTCTGATCAAAGAAACCTTTTCCAGGCAAAATGATTGACAGTTTTGGATGAACATTCAAGACATAAATCAGTATACAGATGGAAGAATCCCACCCCTGTACATTGAATGAAACTGGTTTCACAAGAACATCCAGACACTTGAGGACCTAAATACTCAGTGGGTTGCACTAAACTTAACCTAGAAACCTGGGCAAGTTTCACAGGAAGATGCCCTGAATAAGGAAAATAAGATTCCATTGTATAAAAATACTGCTTTTATTTTTTGTATATTTTGGTCTCAAAAATGCTCCATAACATAAAATTTGCCTTCATTAAATAAAAAAGTTCTCTATTTTTTATCCTTGCCCTCAAAATGCACAATATGCATTCAATTTTTCAAAATTTTCCTAGCCTTTTCTGATATGTTGTTCAGATATCAAAAAAAAAAAAAAAAAAAAATCTTCCACATCTAGACTACTATAAATCTTGCAATATAAGCTTGATCCAATGCCTCCACAGCAGACCAAACTCTGTGTGATCTCCACTGAACAATTGGAGCAAATGAAAAGATCTGTCTGTTTAGCAGGCAACTTGATCAAGATCTACTTGGTCCAGGTGAATCAATCACCACTTATAAACAGTGACTCTTGGGCAGGGAAATTGCTAAAACAAAGGCAACTTACTTGTAATTCATATGTGGCCACTTTGCGAATGTTTCCCTTCGTGCTGCCTCACTGTACATGAATGACCTGTCCGCTGTCCCAGAGCTCTGTTCTGCTTGTCCTCCAGGCAAAAGGTAGGAGAGACGATCGTTGACCGCTGATGCTATAGGCAGGCCAGGTACATGTTGGTGAATCCTCTTCAGCTCCAGCACGAGGTTGCTACATACAGTCTTCAAGGCATAGTGCGGGAGCTGCAGACATACTGTGGCCCACTGCATAGACAAAACCAAATGTTCTCATAGCAGAACAACTACTATATAAATATATGATAATTTATACAGACCCAGAGAACCAGCAGACACACAGACAAACATTACCAGCTGTTTCCTCATTCTTATGATGCTCTCTCTCATTACAATCTAAACAATGAAATGCTTCCTTATGTTTCTCTCTCAATAAAGTACAATATACATTTATCCAGAAACAAAGATGTTGACTTATGTTCATTCACTTGGGAAAGGTACATATATCAAACAGAAAAGACATGCAAATGAACTAAACTATATAACCTTGGACACAACAGAATCTCTCTATAAAAAGACCACTTCCTCATCACAACACCAATGATCATTTTTGTTTACATTGTTTCACTTGCCAATGGTCCAATTAATTCCTTTGATCCTACAGTTACAATGAAACTTGCCAAATAATGCCATCAATGTGCAGCATGGGAGCCTGTCTGGGCCATAAACTAATTCCTCCACTGTCTCCAGACTTTGTCCTAGTATGGAGAATACACTGTGCTTTTGATACTTAATAACACAGCAATACGTGTGCTGATAATTTGTTTGAAATTCTCTGTCATCTCTGATGCTGAGACATATTGACAGTTTATGATGTTTGATATAAAAGATACATTGTAACATATCAAATCATATGTGTACATATTCATTTTTTTTAAGTTAATAGTCAAACACTGACAGTGGTATTCCTCATATTTTACAAATTTCTGACAGATAAAGTTCAATTCTTTGGGAAAAAAGTTATACATAATGTATTTTGGCTTTGAGCCATTTTCTGATGTACAGATATTGTTCCATAAAATACATGCACATATTTTCTGCTCAGAAAAACCACACTTCACTACTTCTGTCCTTTAAAATTTATGTTGATGGGGAAAAAACAGCTCAGACACCTGTATGACTTACCACTGTCCATTCAGACTTTGCTGAGCACTCAAATGTTAGGAGATTAATGATTATGTCTAGTGCCACATGTAAAAACTAAGGTATTGGTATTTAATAAATCAGGAAAAGGACATAAATCAGCCAACTTCTAATGTGGCTGCAAACCTGTGGAAAGAGCCTCTAGGGACTGTTACCTGGGGATTGAACTTTGATCCTCTGGTGTCTTTTCTCAAGCCATTACTAAATTAAAAGACCAAGACACTATGGCTCTTTTTAAACTTAGACAGTTCTCTTTGAATAATAACATTCATTAAGCCTGCCTTTAAGTTGTACACATCATTCACTTTTCCTGTTATGACATTTGGTTGTGAAGTGTGTTCTTGTTAGGTCTGAATGATGATAGTTTTACGCAATTATGTGACAAGACCGAGCCTGAAATTGTTCTTACATTTGATAAATCAGTGTTACAACATTGATAATGTCACTTGCAAACTTCCCTGACAAGGGTATTAGATGAGCACAGAAAAGCCACCAATACAAAAGTACAAGCAGACCTTGGCAGCTTCCCTGCCTTAATTGATCTTTTATGTGGATGTTCAAAGTAGTTTCTGTATCTGGCCAATAGTGAACACGATTCTCTGCTGCAAAGTTGAAAAACTGCTCTTTAGGGAAAACTTGCTGGCTGAAATATGTCAGCGATTTGTTATTCAAACTGGGCTTTCAGGAGTCCTGAAGTAATCTTGGGGGAAAGGTAGTTACTCCATAAAAAAGAAATTATGGATAGGATATTTACTGAACTGATTGGCTCCAGAAAATCAAGAGTATTCATTCTAATGGCCAGCATACATTACAGACGAACTGCAAAGTCAAAACATAAATTTGAAATGGAAATTTTTTTTTTTTTTTGGAAATGGAAAATTACTTGAAATTTTGGATACCTGTAAAAAAAATGAAAAAATTGTGTAACTTAAGACCAAGTACCCATACACTTCAAACTGAGACTGGCAGGTTTACAAGACCAGAATCTCCCACTGACCAAAAAACCTGTAAAGTATGCAACTCAGCTTCTGTTGAAGATGCACTACACTTTGGGATGGATTGTTACAGATATAATGACATAAGAAACATTTTACTCTCTGAGCTGACATCTAAATTTTCTCATTTTCATGATTTATCTGGAAAGTATACATTTATTTTCATGATGTCATCAAATGATGGCACAATGTACACCTGCCAAACAATCCTATCCTTTATAAATACTGAATTTGATAGAAGGTCTGCACTAATATGGTAGAGCAATAACTCTGCGTTCTCTCATTGACCGCCATGTGGCACTGCGGACAGCTTTCATCCGGGTATTCAATAGCGGGTCAACCTGAGTAGCGTCGCATACTATGATGTGTTAACGCATGGTACAAACTGAGCGTTTTTCTTGGCGAATGAAATAACCAAGTGTAACTCATAATCATGATAATGTTATCATTAATAAATACCTTTTGTAGAAAGTAATGCAATCAAGGAAACAACCCAATACACATTGTTGTGGAGTTAATCACATTTGATATTAATTTTAATTTAACTTTAAACGCTACCTGCCGACCCCCCACACCCACCCACACACATACAGTAACACTGTAAAACTTGGGTATTCATCTACAATAACATATTCTGATGAGGTTGTCTACTTGTCCTTATTTTTGACACAATGACAATACACCGGGCAAATAAAATGCAATTGACTTCTTAGAACGCGATGACCAATGTTGTTTTATCCTACTCCATTATCGCCCGCGATGAACCGGGTCACATTAAATCCTTGCAACAGGAGTCTTACGAAATCCTCATGCTGTTGAGTCCATATTATGTGCTATGTCGATAATTTGTTACAGTAGTACCTGCAATTTCCGAACCCCGGACCAACCAAAAACAAAAAAAAACGAACACGAGCGTACGTTGATACATGAGCATTATTTTCAAGTAAAGTCAGCACACGCACAGCATTTTATTTCCACATAATCAGATAATCTGGAGAGTTAACTTTTTCTGCTTAACTGACTTTGGCCAGGCATGCTAGGGAAACTGCAGAACCATGTCTGACCATACGACCATGGACATGGTTATTCGCATTCGGTTGTTTTGTGATCGTCATCGCAATAATTTGCTCAGTTCCAAGTGTCCGTTTTCCAAGTGACAGGGGTAAACGGCCGTTTAAATATTTTCGAAAACATTACTTACTATCTTAACTTAAATCTGCCCACTCCTTTGTGGCTGAAGCAGTGTTTATTGATAGTTATAAATCCAAATGCGAGGCGATACGTCGTCAGTTAACGCACATGCTGTAGAGTGCCATTTTGCCTACGCAATGCATGGGATAATTCTCCGGAGTTGCAATTGAGTGACTCCGTAGATCACGGAAATTTGCAGTGCAAACAAGCATGGGTGGCCACTTGTTTTTCAAAGCTATTATGCATCTGAAAATGTCAATGAAAAAGTTCAGATGAACATAAATAAAGTTTACGCCAGTTTTAATCGATCTCAAAATACTTTCCACGGGGTCTTAAGGTGATGACTGTTGTTTAATTCTGGTCCGGCTTATGGGAGCACACCGAGCACACATCGTAGCAGGCACCTGCGTACATCGAAATTTTTACGTTTTTTTTTTTTCTCTCTGTCTCACTCAGCTTTCATGTCTTTTGATTTGATGGGGATTAAATTCTTCAGAATAACAAGAAAATGTGTTGCACTCATTGTAATACTGAGAGCGATTCATGTGTGTAACAAATACCACTTGATTTTCAGAAGCCGCGGCTTGCGATTGATATCAGTGTAATCAACTCTCACGGCAACTCGCCCATTGTGCCTGCGCTGCTCAACTTGTTATGTTAACGCCTGTCTTTCTGACAGAGCCTCTCACCTCGATGAGTGGGAATACCGTTAAGCCTCTAGACAAACAGGTGACCTTTCATTTATGGAATATCTATTGTATTGGTGTTCACTTTAATGTTCCATCTCACTGACCGCGCAGAAAAATAGATCAATAAGCGATCGAGGGCAAACTGAATATCCTTACGTGAATAAACCATTTTTAATCCACTTTGATGCAAACGGAATAATGGGACACCAAATAGATTAATATTTAATTTTATTGTATATCAGACTAAATTTAACCTGATGAAAGAAATAAGGATTATCTGCCTGTTTTTACCACCTTGAACGTCAAGTGCCAATAAATACTCGTGATGCAGGGAACACATCATGCAGTTCTGTAGAAGCTTCCAAAGTGTAGACAAGAATTTGCGCTATCAACCTGTAATTGTTGTGACATAAGTTGGCTGTATTTTTTGGAGAGACATGGCGAGCAATGAAAAGAAAGGAACCAAGAGGAAAGTGTTGTAACTGGAGGACCGAGTGAAGGTGTTAGAAATGAGCCAAGGAGGCAAATCATGCAGAAAGATAGCAGCTGACATGGATGTAGGAAAAACTCAAATCCAGCAAATTATCAAGGACAAGGAAAATATCATGCGGTAGTGGACCAGTGGTGGCAATATGGAGAGAAAGTACTCAAAGCGGAGGAAGACAAGCAATGAGAACTTGAATGAACTTGTGTGGCAGTGGTTTTGTGAAGCAAGATCACGGAATATACCAGTGAGTGGGAAACTTATGCAGGAGAAGGCCTTGTTGATTGCCATGGAGAAAGGCCTAGACCACTTTACCCCTAGCAATGGCTGGCTAGAAGCTTTCAACAAACGGCATAACATCAAGCTGGCCGTAATATCTGGGGAAAGTGGAGATGTGAATCCAAGTATTGTGGAGGATTGGAGGAAACGGCTGCCAACTATGTGTGAAGGTTATGCTGATAAGGATATTTTCAACGCAGATGAAAACGGCCTGTACTACCTTGCCTTGCCCAACAGATCCATGGTGGTCAAAGGCGAGGGCAACAAAGGAGGGAAGAACAGCAAAGAAAGAATGACAGTGTTGTTGTGCTGTAGTGCAACAGGTGAGAAGCTTAAGCCCTTTGTAATAGGCAAATCACAACAGCCAAGATGTTTCCGAGGGAAGCGTGTCCCAGGCCAGTATGCTGCAAATAGGAAAGCATGGATGACAAGCAATCTCTTTACCATGTGACTGCACAAAGTAAACAACAAGATGAAAATACAAAACAGAAGGATTGTGTTGTTTGTGGACAACTGCAGTGCTCATCCTAATGTTGAGCTGAGCAATGTCAAGCTACAGTTCTTGCCGCCAAACACCACCGCAGCACTGCAACCATGTGATGCTGGGATCATCCAGGCCATCAAGACCACCTACAGGGAAAGTTTGCTTAGGCACATCTTGTTTCACATGGAGGACTCTACTACTGCCAGTGATTTGGCCAAGAAAGTGACTGTGTTGGATGCCATCTGTTGGTTGAAGGTTGCCTGGGACAGCTTGCCTGCGGACACAATCAGCAAATGCTTCAAGAAATGTGGATTTTGCCCAGAGGGCTTGACAGCTGAACAACAAAAAGAAGGTAAGCATTAAAAGAAAAGAAATGAGAGATGTGATGTTTATTTACATTTTATCCCTAGTGGAATAAAAAAATATCAAGGAAAATGCAGATTTTTTCATCCATATGTAATAAAGCTGCAGATATCAAGAACAATGAAAATGTATAGGGATGAACTAAAACGAAAGGTACATTTCAGGTTCTTTCTTTCGCTTTTTTAAACTTTGGTTGAGCATCATCACTTAAAAATAAAGTGACAACTTAGTGCCTTGATTCAAAAGATGTAAAATGATGAACATGGAGTCTAATTTCAACCTGTGCTTGAGCTATAAGTGTGTTAACCCAAAATCAAATTGAAAGAAAATGAATTTTTTTTTTGTAAAAGTAATATCAATTAGATTGCAACAAATTGAAAAAAAAAACAAGAGGATCATGATGATCCTGGGCTCTACTGACTGGGATCTGCTTTACAGTATTGGAACACATGGATTGCAGTCTAGATTTGTACAGCTATATACATGTATGTAGAGTGGTAGCAAAGTTTGTCCTTAAAATAAATTTTGCAGAAGGACAGAAGGAGGGACGGACAGACGGATGACAACAGATTCTATAAGCTCTGCTGATGGTAGTACATGTATTATCAATTGACATACCTTGCTGGTTCAATGGCTGCCGGTGTACAGTGGCAGCACTCAATTACAGTCACAAAGTCTGATATCGCACAACTTTGTCAAAAATTAACATATCCACATTATTTTTGCAAACTTTCATTGTCTAATGTCCAACTATATTTTGATAAAATTTTTAGCAATTCTATCATGCTGTTCTGGAGAAGTCGAAAATAGCCTTAACACGCAAAAATTTATAAAAAATTAGGAAAAAATTGCAGTGCCACCTGGTGGCCAAAATGAGAACTAGTTGACCCCAGGTGACCCTATCTACAATATCAAAGCAATTGGCCAGGTAGTTCTTGAGATGAAGAAATTTTTTTTTTTTTTGACAAGTCAGCAGAGCTAAAAATCTAAAAACTGCCCTAACTCTCTTGCACAGCCCACTCAAGGCATTTTTATTTTGTGTGTTGCAGCAGCAGATGAAGTTCCAGAAGATGTGGCTACATGTACTTTAATGGAGGGTGTCAACTGGGATGACTTTGTGACCATGGATGATGCCATGATGCCAAACGACACTATGGGGGATGACTGGGAGCAGGAGATCCTCAGGCGAGCCAAGGATGGTGAGAGGACACAGGAGTTAGACAGTGAGTCTGAGTCTGAGGATGAGCCACTGCCAGATGTGATCAACCACAGAGTTGCAAGCAGCTATCTGGCTGATGTGAAAGACTTTGCATTGGTAAATGACTGTCCAGAGTTAATTGAACTGTTGACAAAGTGCCAAAATGTGTTGGAAACCTGCAAGTGGCTGCAGGTGCAGAAGGCAAAGCAAACTTCCATGAAGGATTTCCTAAAACCAAGACCAACTGAACTGTAAAAGTGTGTGAATATGTATGCAATGGATCTTAATGTACATGTATCTGATGGACACTCCCATAGTGTTTAATTGTGTGGCCACCTTTCAAAAGTTAAAAGGGTGATTTTTAAAGGACATTGCCCATGCCAAGTCTCTTTTTATGAGTTAAGTGATTATGTTGGACATTTCATCAAATCAAAGTGGGGACTGTGTGGACAGACAATGTTTTCAAATGGATTTTTTTTTTTGAAGATATCTTGTTTTTTTTGTTTTTGTTTTTTTTGAAATGTGATTGAAATGGACATTTTGTCATTCAAAAGTGGACTGATAATCAGTGTTAATGTACATGTATATGTCCATATCTGTAGTGTATACAAGAGGCAGTTTGGGGACTAGTAATGGCATTAATAAAACTGTAAAAAGTGAGAACTTGTTGTTATTCATTTATTATTTATATTTGGAATTTGTGGTCAGGGCATCTGGACATGCACCTCCAATTTAAGACCACCTGCAGTATGTGACCGTTTTGGGCTGGCAGCAGGGGCGGTCTTAAATAGCAGGTACTACTGTATATGTGATCATTGCATTATCTTAATAACTGTCCAAGAATATTTATTATTGCATTTCTTTCGACCATTCACAGTCGAGTGGCGCTACGCAGGAATGTAACAAGCAGAATGTGGAAATGCATTCATGCTCTGCTATAAAACAATCTTATCTTTTGTGTGTGTAAAATTTATTAGCAGATATTACGTGAAAACGAACATTTTTGGCACTTTGATTGCCGATATGCACAATGTTATCACAGTGTTTGCAAATCCACTGAGACCAATGTTCACCCGCAGGCGAGTACCCGGATGAAAGCGATGACTCGTGCCGTGTAGTGGATGTTTCTGGAAACTTAAGAAACTGCCCTTCCCTATTGGCCACTCCCAAAGTTACTGCTTCAGTATTGGTGTTACAATGAATTAAGTTGGAATTGCACTTCTATCTGTGATGGTTGTGAGGCTGTTCAAGATTTAAATTTTGCATATACACCTAACTTGCATAAATTGACCATATTTCTTGGTAGCACTTGGGAGCACCTGGGTGTGTTGTTGTAGATACATATACAGTCCCGTCATTGTTATTTATTTGGTAGACATTATGATGATATGGCAGTACCATACTGTTTTGCACTTGGTTTATGTCAATCAAGTTCATTGACTCATACATGTCAAGCACTTGCTGTCAGGAGATCTAGGTGGGTGGCTTCACAGCATAAATATACATTGTATCAACTGACATGTGCTGCCGTTTGTTTGTAAACAAATGGTAAATGTGTGACATATACAACCGATTGTACAAAATAAACTGGAGTTCAGAATATATCACAATAATACATACATTAGTGTTTCCAGTAAACACACATGCATCAACTTTAGAGGCAAATATAATAGTGGTCATGTCACTAGCAAACTTCCATGATAAGGTTTATTGCAACTATTACAAAGACTGGGATTGTTCAATTGACACATGTATATCTCAGATACCTTGAGCAACATGTACAAACTATTATCATGGGTGTTGCGGTACTTGCACCATCACAAAATGTCAGATGAATGACAACACAGTTTCAGGGTTAATCGGTGCAGGCAAACAACAAATCTCTGTACAGTAGCAGCCTAACTCAGTGAACGGGGGGGGGGGGGGGGGGGGGGGGGCTTTTCACCCTCACAAGGCTGACTTCTGTGGGATCCAGTATGGGCACTCTGACTTCTGTGGGATCCAGTATCAGGCACTGGACTTTGCTCCTGGCTGACAGTACACTGCTGTGAGACCATGGACGCAGAGATAACACATGCGAATCCAGGTACATGTGTAAGTCAGCAAGTAAGCCAAACACCTTCAACGGAGCAGTAAATTACGACACAAGAACACACAAAAATGATTATGGTAAAAATTAAGACACTATTGGCCAGCAGCCCTTGCAGATGTCAGCAGGGGTTAAGCTGTGATCGGAGGTACGAGCAGTAGTCCTCAGATGTGAGAGTATTATTGAAACAGATGATATGCTGTACTTGTGAAACTTGGTTTGAGAGTATTATTGAAACAGATGATTGCTGTACTTGTGAGACCTGGTTTGAGAGTATTTGTTACACAGATGAACACCATTGAATGTCGCGCTTCGAGCATGCTTGAAATGCGCTTCAAGTGTAAATATTGCTAAATTTCAAAGTGTCACTTTTCTGTGTTGTTATTCTCTCTCTTTTCCAGTGCACTTCTATGTATATCCATAAATTCCATTGTGATGCTTGCTCCTGTTCTGTTACTATTTGTCACAAGTCCCAGACCTTTCAAGTCTCGTAATAAACGTCGGATCCTCACTGAAGTTTAAACAGGACAAAATGGAAATGCAGCGAATGATCAATGGGCGCTGGGGTGACCATAGACAGAACTATTATTAACTTGCCTATTTAGCGTAACAGTGCCTTTCTGTCCACTCTGCTCCTCGCATTAATTCCTCGTGTATTTTTTCCTGAAATGTGCAATGAACACACCAAAACAGTGGCTGTCTGTTCATACATTGCAGCCTGTACTTACTACTGTACTCTAGTAGGAACAGGTGTCAGCGCGTACGGTGTGGGGAGTATGACCGATTCAATGTTTTTGGTAATGACATTCCATTTATTTGTCTGTCAGTATAAATAATCTTTAATAGTCATTTACGGCATGTAAAAGTGTTGAAATTCTCAGGAAAAAAATGCCAGTTCCCACAAGTTTGCATTCCCTGCAGGGCCATGTTTGTTTACAAATGTCTGGAATGTTTGGTACTGTGGGAAAGTCCAAAGGGCTATTCTATTTTGGGATACTCTCCTCCAATAGGCTAAATTTGATGAGTGTTGATATTTCCCGCCATAAAAATCAGTCAAATTTGAGGATAATATCCATATTTGGTAACTGATTCCAGGTTATGGATCCAAATATTGTAACTTGGAATACTTCGGAAGAGCACTAAGGGCTGCCAATGATATTACTTCCGTTTCCGATAACTGCCAAGCCATGCATTGAAAAGAACAAACATGGATGCTGTTCTCCGATGAACTTTCAAAAACAGGTGTGATAAATGTGACACAAGAAGTTTTTTGTTGCTGTCCATTATTAAATTTTGACGGAGAAATATTCCACACAAGCTTTACTACAGGGCAAAGGCCTATAGTGAACAAAACAAGTGGACATGAGCCGCAGGAAGACTCAAATTCATTGAATGTACTGGATTTGCATTGTAAAATGTATACAGCATAATGTTAATCAATGGGCTTCTTCGCATAATCAGTAATTTCATTACACAAACGCTCCATCCTGCTTTTTACTTGCAATGTTGGTACGGTTATAAAATGGGAATGATGCAAAAATGCTTACTTCAGGTGGTGGTTTTCATGATGCTACTATAAATCTATTAACTCCTTGCACGCCAGTATCGAGTGTACAGTGGTCCCCCTCACTAGCGGCCCCCCTCAGTAAAGGCCACCCGGCAGACGCGGCCAGAATTCCTTTGCATTAACCTTTTTTAATTAAAATTTACCTCTCAATAAAGGCCACCCCTCCAACGCGGCCAGCGGCCGCCATTCGCATGCAAAAATCATAAAAATCCCCCTCAATTACGGCCGGCAACTTTTGCGGTAGAAGCGATCCGCCATGTTTTTTTTCGAATTACCCGCGGAAAATTACAAAGGCATTCGTGTGTTTCTGGGCGGTTCCAAGTAGTACGGAGTTAGCCGAGTATGACGTATCCCCAAGCGAGCGGTACCGACCAACTTTTTTTAGCCTTTACCTGTGATGCTTTGAAGTGTTAAAAACAACACCACCATGTTTGTGTATAAATTCAGGGAAATTTGCTCCGATTGTCATTCCTGCGATTACCAGATTACAGAACAAGCGAGCTTTTCCGACCGTGTCGACGATATCAACTCAGCAGCATGTCTTCATCGAAGAAACGCAAGGCCTTGACCCTTGAGAACAAAGTCAAGGTCATAAGACTGAGCGAGCAAGGAGAGAGCTCGAGAAAGTTGGCGGAGGACTTCGGCGTGGGCAAAACCCAGATAAATAACATCGTCAAGTCGAAAGAAGATCTCCTGGCCCATTGGGAGAGTGGTGCCGCAAAAGACCGCAAGATTATCAAGGCAAGGAGGTGCCTCTACGAAGATGTCAATAGCAAAGTGTACGAGTGGTTCTGCGAGGCCCGGGCGAAGAACTACCCGATCACCGGCAAGCTTCTCCAGGTAAAGGCTACCCTGCTCAGCGTGAAGCTAGGACACGATGAATTTACGGCAAGCAACGGGTGGCTCCATCGCTTTCAGACTCGTCATGGCATCAAACAGGCTGTCTTGAGTGGGGAAGGTGCCGACGTAGACCAGGATACGGTGGACGATTGGACCCGGCGACTTGTTGACAAGTGCAGGCGATACGCATTGAGGGATATTTACAACTGTGATGAGACGGGACTGTTCTATCGTACTTTACCCAACCGTTCCCTTGTACAAAAGGGGGACCCATGCAAGGGAGGCAAGCTAGCAAAAGAGCGAATTACTGTGCTTCTCTGTGCCAGTGCGACGGGAGAGAAAGTAAAGCCCCTGGTTATCGGCAAGTCAAAAAATCCACGTTGCTTCAAGGGATACCACAAGACAAGCTTGGGGGTGACGTACGAGGCCAACAGGAAAGCCTGGATGAATAGTGAAGTGTTTGAGAAGTGGCTGAAAAAACTCAATCACCAGATGAGAATGCAAGACAGGCATATTTTGCTGTTCCTGGACAACTGTAGTGCTCATCCCCAGCTGGACCTCTCCAACGTAGAACTGGCTTACTTCCCACCCAATACCACAGCTAGGCTCCAGCCCATGGATGCGGGCATTATCCAAGCCACGAAGCTGCACTACAGAAAAAAACTACTCAGACACGTCGTCTTCTTGATGGATGAAGTTGACAAGGCGACTGATGTTGCAAGACAGGTTAGTTTTATCTTTCAGTTTGCATTTATAGATAAGAAAAAAAAGCTTGCATTACAGATTGAAGGTAAAACAATTTATGAAGGCTCCAAAATGCATAGCCATGTTTTTCCATTTTATTCATGAAAAAAATAATAATAATATTAATAATAAACAGAGTATCCATAATATTATTCAGCCATGTTTATTTAGGATGATTGAAAAGGAAAACTTTTACCATGGAAGTTTGAATTTGTACAGAATTTACTGGGTATTTTTGAATTTTATTGGAAGTGGTCATCAATTAATTCATGAATTTATTGACATTGTAATGAACCAATTTTATTACCTAAAATTGAATGCCTTGTCAGGGAAAATGTAAATTGGTAATTTTGTTTCACATGACACGTGTACTTAAGAGGAGTTCTTTTTGTTTTCATGTTTTGCAGGTGACAGTAATGGATGCCATCTTGTGGCTTCAGTCAGCATGGCAGTCTGTGGCACCGGAGACAATCCAGAAGTGTTGTCAAAAGTGTGGGTTCTCTCCAGTTGCTGTGGAGGTGCAAGATGATGAGGAGAACTGGGATGAAGAGGACCTCTTGCCCTTGCTTCCTACTGGTACAACACTGCAGGACTATGTTGCCATGGACAATGCTGTGGCTACACAGGTAACATTAGGGGATGATTGGGAGCAGGCTTTGTTTGATGGTGCTGTGAAGGACAATGGAAAGAAGGACGATGAGGAAAACAGTGGTGATGAGAGTGACAAGGAGAATGATGAGCCTGTGGCCAAGGCAATCTCCTTGAAAACTGCATGGGATTATACAGATGAACTTAGAGATTTTGCCCTCTCAACCAACAACGAAGAGCTCCTAAATCTCATGGTGAAGGCTCAGGATGTGATCAAGGTGGCCAAGCGAAAGGCAACAGAGAACTTGAAACAGGCAAAATTGGACTCTTTCTTTAGCCCTGTATGCAAGGTCACCACCAGCAGAGATTAATTAGTGGAAAGTGGAGTGAACTCTTGTACTCATGTGATTTATGATTTTATCAGGGAAAACTGCAGTGAACTCCTGTGCTCAAATGATGTGACATTATCTCTGTGAAAAATGCAGTAAACTTGTGCGAAACCCTCTTTGCTAAAGCAGAGTGCTATGAACACTGCCGACCTGTTGTGATATACATATATTTATTTTGTTTATTTTTTTTTCTTTTTATAATTTACATTTTTCATATTTGTGCAATGGACATGATGGACAGTGATGTATATGTATACGTGTACATGTATGTATATACATGTACATTGGTGCTACATGTACGTACAATGGCTGGACACTATAGTCATTTTACAGTGATGTACTTTAAAGCCAAAGGACTTTTTTAGTTAGTTTTTTAAAGAAATATACAAACATTTTACATTGAAGAACAAGCAACACAATGTGTATGTGTAAATATGATGTTCTCTTTATTAAAGTAGTATTATGATACAAGCATACACGTATATTGTTCTTTTATTTACTGGTTGGTACAGGTAATGGTCATGTGATTTTGTATCCCCCTCAACAGAGGCCACCCCTCTAATAAGGCCACTTTAGTCTTGCAGAAGGGGTGGCCTTAATAGAGGGGGACCACTGTACTCGCATAGCGCGTCATTGCTTATTGCCACCATTTTGAGAAGACTCGCACTTTTGAACTGGCTGATTACAGGCCTTCTCAAATTCCCAGGGTTGTTTATTTACATGCAGGCACGTACACTTTTTTGAAGCGAAACGTCAGTTCTTGCCTATGACTATTTCGATTTTGCATTAAAAATGAGTATTTTCCTTCTATGATGATTTAAATCAATGATCGGGCCATTGTTTGTGACAATTTGAATGATGTAACTTTGCAAAACTGAGCAAAAATATGGTGATTTCATCGTCACGGTTACGGTCTTTTTTTCCTCTACTCACCATGTTCTTCACATCGTCAGATTGCTGAGAACCTTGTCTATTTTAAAAACAAGCTCTCCCATTGCCTAAAACAAAAGTATTTTAGGGGGAAACCCCACCGAAACTGCTTCTATTTCGAACAGATACGTCGTTATCTTAGTCGGAAACTACCGACGACTATTCTCTGGAACATTCCAGGTCAGTCAGGGGACCAGAATCAATCACATGGCTTTTGCCACCCAATCAAATGTGTCGTTTATCTCCTGATGTTTTATTCGGGAGTACTCGCGACCTCTTGTTGTCTAGCCTGGCTTCGAAGATGGGCGACATTTGTATGAACACAAGTGTTGATTACATACAATTTATTAAAGCAACAAACAAAATTTAATGCTGTAAATTGGTCAGAATGATAACATACTACCAGTCTTCGCGTACGATAGAGCAGAGGGTCCAATCTTTTCATGGAAAGAGAGTAAAATACGGAGAGCCACAGGTAAACATGGCTCAGGTGAAATTAACGCTGCTGCATGTTTTGATCATGTTGACAGTTTATCAGTGACGTTGATAAAAATGCGTTTATCGACTATTTACTGCTTAATAAAAAATTAAACAGGCACCACCGTTCGTGACACTAACCAAGGAAAATATGCGGACCGGTACCCATGCAATTGTATTCACACAGGGTTGACTGTTTTGATCAATTCGTGATTGAGATCGACATATTCACTTTGTTAGGATGTAGAGCAAGGGTGTTTGTTTAAATTGACAAAGAAACCACATAGAAATGTAGAGAAGGTCTTACTCAACGAAAGTCATGTTGATCATTTTGCATGAATTGCAAAAGTAAAAAAGTTACAGCACTTTTACGCCAGCATATCACATGTATTGCAACAAAACACCAGAGCCACGCCCGGGGGCATGAATGTCTCGCCAGCGTAATTGAAGCCGCTCCGAAGTATTTTGTTGACGGACTGACGGACATACGGAAAGTGACTGCTTAGTCTCGCCAACAGCTTATGCTGGCGAGACAAAAAAATGCCCAGTGGCTGGCTGTGCCTAATCCCAAAACTGCCCAGAGTGCTAGGAGTTAAACATGTTTTAAAATGACTTGGAAAGATTAGTAAAGTGGACCAAGGCAATATAGTTCTGTGAAGATGGCCCAGATCATCACTTTTCCCAGGATTTCCGCCCAGGTCTCAACAACATGCTGCTGGTGAAAGCATGGATGCCAGCCTTTTGCCAATAAAGGCAGAAAATCTGGCTGTTACTTGACTTCCGAAACTTTCTGTTGCATCACGGTAGTCCATATTTGTCGCGTATCAACTTTGCCATTTTTGCTCGAGTGCATGCAGTTATTCTTAGTTAATTGCGACTGACCGACGATCTCACGAGCGCATCTGGTGTTTTATGTGCAAATATGACCCGGTTACATTTCTACATGTACACCATTTTGTTCTGTTCAAATCGGAAAAATTTGAGCAAAGTACGAAATGCACTTGTTGCGCTTGTGCTTTGAACTCGCTTAAAGTGCATCTAGACCATATCTGAAGCACACTTCAAGTAAAATTTAATTGCAGGATGATGCGCTTGGGAGGGTAGAAAGTTCTAATCACCACTGTAGCTGTACTTGTGAGACTTTGTTGACACATTTTTGACATACAGCACTAAAAGACTTGTACACTTGCGTCTGAATGACCTTATTGTTTTGAAGCCTTATATCTACAGTTGTTAAATCTTCATCACTATCCGGGGTTTTCTGCAAGAATTCTAGTGCTTTACATCAAAATTAAAGGCTTTAAAATTAGTCCAAACATTATATTGCATAGGTGGCTTTGGCTTTCATTAGTTCAGTACCGTTATTTTTAGCAAATCCCCCCTTACTCTGTAAGAATTTCATGGGGAAAACTTGAATATTACAAATTAGCTTGACAAATTTCTGTAGAAAAAGTATGAAATGATATTTTTGATCAGTAAGTTCACATTACATCCAAACTGGTCACCATCACATGTCCATGCATCATGAGACTCATTCAGTTTGCACAACCATGTGACTTCCTTCCTGTTCAGAAGATCATAACTATAAAATTGTTTAGCTGGTCCAGAACTTGTACTAAAATTTTCAGCTACTAACAGATGAGAAAACATGCTGTATTGACACTACAACAAAGAAAAGAACAAAAATCAGCATATACTGATGACAAGATGCCTGTGCAGAAGGTGGCAACAGTTTTCACTGGCAAGCCTTGTCATAGAAATAATGTGCAGTCACAAAATAATCAGGTAAATTAAATAAATATATCAGATAACAATCTGACTAACAGTTCCCTTGATGACCCTGTAAATTTATGAATTGAACAATCAAAATATGTTACCTTGGCAACCTTGTGATTGCCCTTGGTAGCTTGCTGAATGGCCTCAATTTCTTTCTCCAGTTCTCTCAGGACCTCCTCCACACAGTCCACGCCTGGCAGCTCTGCACTCATGAGACACTTGAACAGGTGGCTTGCCTACAACACAAAAGACAGTTCATCTGTATCAATATTCAGCAGTCATGACTGAGAATAGCTTTATTAATTTCAGATTTTAATATTTAGCGATGCTGGCGCCATGGACCAATGTTCATGATTGGACATAGTATAAAAGAAATGAGACCTTTCAGAGAAGCAAGCCTTAGGTCAACAACTTTGCTTCTTATTGAAAACTAAAAATTTTGAAGGAGAATTATTAAATGAGACGTTTCACAGCAGCATCAAGCCTTAGGTCAAAAAATGCTGCTAACAGTAAACATTTTACATGATAATTGTTACATGAGCCCTGTGCAGTTTGATCGCAATTCAATTCTTTATAATTGGTTGAATACAGAATTGAATTGCGATCAACATACAGTAGTCTCTCTTTTGAGGGACCATCCCTAGCGCAGACCAAAAAGTGGGTGTATAATGCAGGTGGTTGCTCATTGGAGGAACCCCACACACACCACCTCAAGAGCTCAAGTCCAAGGGGGACTTTCCCAAGTACACAAATTTCTACCACCACAACTTCATTATTATTGATTACATATGCTTTGAAAATTTTCATTTATTAAATTTAGCAATTACAACCCTTAAAATCTTTATTTCAATAAAGAACCCTTGTCTGGGTGCTGAAAGATGTGTTTCGCAACTTGAAAATGTTTGCAGGTCTTGACTTTTGTCATTTTCCAATTACCCTCCATGGGCCTAACACATCGCCTGGTATGGAGCCTCTCCTTGCGAAGTAAAATTGTAAAATTGTTTTGATGGCATTACTCACTATCTTAACTTTACTCTACATGTTCAATGGACCCTAACTTATACTAATTCATAAATTATCGATTAAAATAAGATGCTGCATTTTCACATTGCAACGTTTGTTTGGGCGTCATCAACCATGAAAGAAATGGATCAGGCCACTTTGTCAGTGTTGGTAGCACACTTAAGCAGGCAAGCATGTGTTTGATGGGGGCTCCATGTGATTTTGATCTAGCGAAAGTTATCATTGTTCATTCTATAGAATATACTATGATAAATATGGTCCAATTAGAAATGAGAATACCATAATAATAATATTTCCATGGCTCTGCCCTTATATGCCACAGTTAGGTTAGGTTTCATATGCAAAAAAGCGATGACCTTGTGGGTTGACAATCTTCGGGACATGGCAAAGATTGTTCTGGATGTTTCAGGACAGCTTTAGCAACCTTCATTGTGCATTCGGATTTGAAGCATTTCAAGATGGATGATGAAAATGACCATGAGTGGGAGTGATTGAGTTAACATCACAAGTAAATTTCCATTGATCATTATGGAATTTAGGTAAGAAAACAATCCATAATATCCCAGCATACCAAGAAAGAAATTTGGTGCTCGAAATCCTACAAGATCCGCTATGGAGAGGCCCGATATATGTGTGGAGTATGCTATATTCACTGCTATTGTAAATGGAAAGATCCAATGCTCATGAGAATTTGAAATACGGAGGAACAGATACCTATTGATCACATTAAATACTTGTTATGAACAAGGAAGTTTACTGTAGAAAGACATCCTTTATTGTTTGCACTCAATAAATTTGACAAGAACCATGTAAATTTTCTAACAATGGGTGAGTGGCATGCATGTATTATTGGCCGACTTGAAGGGCGGGTCGTGGCCTAGGTTTACTGGCATGATATTGCTAAAATTTTTGTCATTCGGTCATAAATTCTGTTTGTTTTGCATGGTTGCTGGTCGTTTTTAACGGGTGGTTGTTCATAAAAGGTAAATTATTAAAGGAAAACAACTTTGGCGACCAAATTTGGTCATTCAAACCACTTGGTCACTCATGGGAGGGGTCGTTGAAGACAGGGACCACTGTACATTGTATTCGTTTTGGATCAAACTGTGGAAAAACTAGAACAGTTGTTGTCAAGAGACTGGATACCCCTGCTTTGTGCACACGAGTCCTGTGGTGTTGAAGAGGTCAAAGGTCACCAAAATATAATCAGGTCATAGCCTCAAGGTACAATTGAGGTAAATATGAGTTTGATGTGGCCTGTGAGCCACGAGATATTTTGCTTGCAGGAATATGCATATGGACAGTCAGACAAGCCTAAAAGACTTTACCGCAAACTTTGTTTGCAGGGGCATATAATACATGTACCAGAACAATCTGCCAGGTAGCATGGTGTAACATTTTTACACCTAATTCCCCATCACAGGAGCCCAGCAGCATATGCAGGTAACCTGTATTACTGTCAGCTTATATTTTATACATTTCAACTGTGGGAGTTCTGTTAATCCACCATTTTTCCCATGGACAACTTCCACTCATTCAGAAAAAACTAACAAGGGAGCCTCCAATTCCTTTGGCAATGGGATGTTTGTTTACACACTAGACATGTGCAACTAGCATATGACAGTGAATCTGGTTCCTCAGGTTAACCTGTCAATATTGAGAGTGAGCTGGAAGAACATAAAGGAACAACTCTAGCATCTGACCAAACATGTAATAAACATTACTTAGGCAGGTGTTACATCTGATGTACAAAAAGCAGTTGCCATCAATGTCTGTTTTAACTTCAGTCTACTAGAGCATGGTTTAAAGACAAACCAAGTCAAACTCCTTTGCACTTAACATATCCTTTTTGAGTCATACTGGTTGGTGTACAACAGACAATGTGTTAACTGAATTCTTGTCTTTTTCTCTTCTCCTTTGAGTTTATGTAATTTATCTTTGATTCAATTAGATGAAATTGGTTAATAACTACCTGACGGCTATGCTTTGCTGGCCCAATCATTTTACAGTAACTATTTGGTTTATGGGACAGCACTAGCCCCGCTCAGGACTTTTTAAAGCAATACACACAACCAGTGCCCTGGAAAGTGTCTCACAAACTGCAGAAGTGCTTTTGAGACACCGTTACTAGGAGCATTCTTGTGTCAGAAGGAGCAAGAAAACTTGACCCATTTAGTGTGGAGTAGTCTGTTATTTTATTCTGACACAACAACCACTGAGCAAAAGTTGTTTCCTATTTAAACTATGCTTTCTGTACAAAATTTTAGGTGAGTAACATTCGTTGGTACTTTGAACTTAATATTGTTCAACAATTGTAGAAACAACATTGAACCATTAATTGATTTCTAATTTCCATTAAACTATATGTACAACCAATATAAAAAGCCTGGTTCACTGTACATTGTATTCAGCAGAAAGAGTACAATTTCAGGATCAAATTAGTTTTTGTGATCAGACGAGAGAACACGGCTCCTTCAGCTGTTAAAAAAATGTGGAGTGATTTAACCCCCATTGTATTACAACTTCTAATAGTTTCAATATAAACTTGACATTACCAGGCCCCAGGATGAGTCACACAACCAGTGTCCTCCCTGGACTATTTGTTAACAAAGACTACAGTGCAAAGTTAGCCATTTAATAAGCTGACCTTAACTTGCTTCATTATGGGCTCACATGCTTGAACATCTGGTAATATAATTATATGTAGTCTGCTTCATCCATACACAACAGTTACATACACATCATAACATGATCATCAACAGATATGTTGCACTTCATGTGGGGATCATCATCATCATCATCATCATCATCATGTTACAGAGTTTATTTTAGTCCTGTCAAAATGTGCAATTTCTGTGCCCTTACCAGTTTCAAGTCTGAACACACACAAATATTTCAATGTAAAATATTGTATTCTTCAATGTTTTAACTTTCAATCTCTCATTAACTGAAGATGTTTTTGACTGAGCCTTGCAGTTCACACTGATGAGGCAAGTGTGCGCCGGGTCAACAACTTTCCTCAGCACAGGTCGGACACTTGGAACCCAGACTGCACCACAATGGCTGTTGATGAAGTTTTCTTAAGAACAGCTCTAGGACAAACAGTGCACTAAAATAATATCATGTCATGTCTACCATGCAATGTCTATCTGTTAGAAAAACATCTGATGGCTCCTTGTACAGTGTTTCTAAGAAATAGCCTGAAAAAAGGTCTGATGACACTTAATGATCATTCCCAATTAATTAGTGAAATTACAGAACTAGACTTATGCTTTTCAGCAGCATGAAAACCATTATGCATCCTCTGTGTCCCATTCACCACCTGCAAGTTCACACCTAGTGACCTTCAAAATAGATCAGGTTGTTGATCAACTCAATAAATTATTTAAATGTTTTAATGCTAATCATGGGTCTATGATCTAGGCTCCATACAAAAATATATATTAGCAAATATGCCAATTTGACCGTTAACAGTAACTCAAAGTCAAAAATAACAATTACAAGAATTTCTTAGGAAGACAGCACATAGGTGTTTTCCTCAAGCCAATACACACACATGCACGTGCATGCGTGCACACACACACACACACACATATATATATACATCAGCTTGACCTTTCAAGGTTACTAAGGATCAATATTATCATAACCATACAAAAAACCCATGGGTGTTTTCCTATCAATGTTCAATGATAACCACGGGTCTATCATGCACCATTACTAAGATACAAGCCAATATGTTGTATGCTGATTCAGCAAAAGCTGGTGATGGGGAGAAGAGGATCATTAAAAAAATTGAAAAATCGCTACATCACAACAATGCTTACACCAACAATATTCCCCAGACCTGTATAGTGTGAAAAAAAAAGAAATAAAAAAGACTTTAAAAACTTGATTTAAAAAATGAAAAATCAACAGAGCATGACAACACTATAAGAATCACCCAGACCTAGGGGTCAATATTAAGCTAGTCACCTACATTCATTTTTTTTTTCACACTTTAAGGCTGCCAATTTCGTTCTTAAATTCTTATTGAGCTTTGGATTTTTGGTTGCCCAAACTGAAATTCTAGTTGCCCACGGCAATGGAGCTTGCCTTAATGTCAAGCCCTGATGACCTGTAGAGTATGGGTACATAGGGAGCTATGTTATAGCCAAGATAGGATTTACAGCGGCAGCACAGCCAATATTCTACTAGAGGCAATGTGCACCCCCCTATGGGGATGCATCACCAGCAAACAGAATCTGTAATAGGTACAGTCCATCTGGGCACAAGACTTGAAAAAAGCCAAGTATTATAGTTTCTGGAAAGGGCCTGGTCAACATTGTCCAGATGGACTGAATGACAGTTACCATTAAAATATTTCCAACCACACTCATCAAGTTGGAACTGCAATTTAAACATTTGTTGCTTCAGCTCCAGTCCTATCAATGCAAATTGTTAAACCCTCAAAGTCAGACATAAAAGAAGGAAAAGATCTAAAGGACTGTCTGAGGTTTTGTATACTGTTAACTGGAAGACTGAAAGCAGCTTTTTACACACGTAATATGTGGCTGTGACTCCTTCTGTGTACAACCAAGAATCCTCAGTCAACCATAAGATAAAAGAAAATATCTGCCACAAGCTACCCTCCCATACGTCCCACCATTCAACCTTGGTTACAGTGTTCTTACATTGAATCACGCACTCATGGCAATGTTCTCAAACACTGTGACATAGTATTGATTATTGATAATAAAATTAATGAACATTTATCACTGCTCATTTCTTTGTTCTCAATTTATTTCAAATTTTCATTCAGTACCTCTATGAATTCAAATATACATGTAGGTTGTGAAATTATTTCCATAATTTTCCCACAAAAAATACGAAATGAGAGCGCTTCAAAACACCCGATGTATTTGAAAGGAAACCTTTTATCTAATTTGTGTTTTAAATTATGAATTTAACACCTTATGAATTTCTCAACTTTAAAAAATGTTGAAATACCACAAAAAATGTCCAATGAAAATATAGCAATTCACTGTAAATATGTCCTTAAAATTTGGACACCTAACACCTGCTTCCACACTGTACAAGACAAATGTGAAAACTACGTGTCACAAGGTAGCAGCGAGGAGCCTCTCTGGGCATGCTGGTGTCAATGGACATCTGTACTGGCTCCATTAGCATGATTAAAGTCATTAACCCAACATTAGATACATTATTAACCCCTTCCAACTCAAGTTGACCAAAAGCACCTGACGTAAAAGGATGAATCAAGGCATCAGTTTGGATTTTTTCTTATTTAAAGATAATCTATTTGAACTAAAACTAGAAGTGAGTTTTCTGTTTGAAAAACACTCCCCCAAGCAGGAGCCTCTCACCTGAGGCCACCCCTCTAAGAAGGCCACCATTCTTCTGCAGAAAGTTTGAGCTCAAGGTCACCTCTTAGCAGAATTAGGGGAAGTCTCAGCTGGGTAAATGACGACAAAGTTTGATGGACTTCAGTCATACTAAATTTGAAGATGTGGCAGGGAACCCATTTTATTTTGCAAGGCATTGACCTTAACCTATGACCTGAAGTCATCCACAATCCTATGAAAAACATTCCTCAAATCTATGGAGTATATGTACCAGAAGTTTCAAGTGAAACTGACATACAGTTTTGAGGAAGTCAAAATGCAAACTACCATTGCAGACCTCATACATGGTAATCAATAGGAAAGCAAAAATCCTACCCCCCCCCCCCCAAAAAAAAAAAATTAAAATCACACATTAAAAATCCAAATATCATTAGAGCATGACCACTTGAACACAGTTGGTAGATTCCTACCCGATGTACATCCCCACCAAGTTTGAAGTGAATCTGGCCAATTGTTTTGGAGAAGAAGTTGAAAATGTGAATTAGCATTGCAATCCCCGGTGACTCACACAATAATCAACAGGGATGCATGCAGCTTGACCTTTCAAGGCCACTCATGTTTAAAATAAACCATACAAATTGAAAACTCATAGGTACTTTCCTATTAACATTTAATAGTAACCTTGGGCCTATGTTGCACCATTAAGAAGGTATAAGCCAATATGTGAAAACTGCTGAGCCAGCAGAAAAATGCAACAACCATTTGACCTCAAGGTTACATATTTTCATATGGGAAAAAATTTTCGGTCCCATAGATTATATGTGCCAAATTAGGAGGCGATAGGTCAAGAGGGGACAAAAATATGAGGCAAGTAAGATACATGGTGGCAGAGACAGGACTAAACACTATATGCACCCACCCCCCACCCTCAGGGGAATACATGATACATGTAATAAAGAGTCCTGTCACAATAGCATGTCCCAGTCCACAGCTTTTCCCAGCACGTTGGGCACAACCCCTGCCAAGGAAAGCTGTTGACTCAAGTCTTGTTCTAAGCAAGAACAGGTTATCATTTAAACCTTACACACTGCAGCATGTGTACATGAACGTATTTAGGTTGGGGTCAGGTGATAAAATTTTGCAGAATCATAAACTTGGTAAGTAAAAGAACAAGACTTCAAGAGAACCATGTCCACTATGCTATGTTTGTGGCAAACATATTATTATGAACAACAGGGACACCACCAACACTGATCAAGTGATGCTTTTTATTCAGCAGCCACATCTGAAGTTAACCCTTAAAGTGCTAGTCACGGCTATAGTCGTTTTCTCGCTACCGTTAATTACATAATGGTTGAATGATTCAAATTCCTTATGAAGATACCTTGCACTCAAATACCAGTAAGCCTAGTCTAAAGCAAAAAGTAGTCTTAGTAAATAGCTTTCCTTACGATACTTTGCAAGCAAAGTGTCCCAAGGAAAGCTGTTGTCTCAGTCTTAAATCAGCGGTTAAGGGTTAAGTTCCTAAATCCCACCTCTGTTGTTTTTATGTACAAAAGATTGGTGAATAAGTATTAACAATGCAGGCTACATGTATGTAAGGAGAAAATGATAGATCAATGAGCTGTTAGTAGCTCCCTTAAATGTAACCCAGAGGAGGTGTCATGGGAGCTACACATTCTGCAGGCAAGCAGAAACAGCTCCTGGCATCAGGTTATCAAGTGCCTTATGTGTGGTGTCATGCAGGAGCTATACGCAACATTTGTATTAAATTTGGTACTGCTCTAACCTGTATCGCTAACATTGAAAGTGCCCATATGCATGGGCAGATCCCGTCAAGGGCACATTTCATGTGTTGCTCTTAGCTAAACTAGTGACTAAGGAGATAACCTGTTTAAAAAGTTATATTCATATTCAGCAAACACACACTGGACTTGAAATGATAAGAATCATCATGTTTGGAATAAGTATTCTTTATTACAATGTCAGCAACATCTTTAATGGATCCATCGATACACCTATTATGGCCAATGATTGCCAATACTGCCTACCAACAGGGTCTGATATTTTGGCAGAAACAATCATTTACAGATGAAATGCACAAGGGCCAATTATTTTCCTTTTTTTTTCTGAAACAAGTGGAATTGTGCATTTTTTTCACCCATGAAATGGATTATGGTATTTTTTCTTCTATAAATAATATAAATATATAGCAGTGAAAATGAGTTTGAAAATTTTGCTGGTGAAACAGAATTCCTCCTTTTTTGAAAGGGAAAATCACTGGGTCTAATACAATTCTAAACAAAACTCCTGTATGTGGGCTGGCCTAATACAAGTGCAGCTGGTCATACCTGCCACCTGAACTACTGGTGTTTGACAGTGCTCAGGTATCCTGTCAATACCATGTTAAATGTTACATTTTTTTGACAATGACACCATATTAGCATGCAGGCAAAATATAAAGTATTATCATATAAATTTACACAATATTGACATGATGGGGTGGATGGGAGAGGGTCTTGTCCTGTATATCCCATTGTTGTCCACTGGTTACATGACATTGACATGGGAAACACCAGTTTGTCAACAAACCTTACATGTACATGCAAAATGAAGCAATGAACAAAGATGTGATTGATTGTGTGTAGCATCAAATACTGACACAGGTTCAGTTGGGACTGTTTTACAAACACTGTTGGATATCGGTTACCATTTCATCAATGATGATTGGATAGGCCAAAAAGACCAAAAGATCCATTGTAAGTTACCCATCAGCTGTAAATTACCCATCAAGCAACAGATACTGATATTTACGTGTCCAAGCATCCTGCAACGTTGCAATTAATATATAATATTAAAAGTAGTAATTCTTCTTCCAATATCCCTTAAGTCCTAAACTACTGCACCACATGTTTACATTGGTCTAATCGATTACTAACATGCCTTTGAATGTGTGTTGAATGCATTTTCCTCTGGTTGAAGCTTATAGTGTTACTGTAATGCAGTAGAGGCCACAACACAAATGGAACTAAATAAACTGTAATCCAGAATACTTATGTTTGGCATTATTTTTTATTACGATACGGGAACTAAATAAGGTATCATCATTCTGGGGATGTACAGGCCACCGGGCTAGTGGTGATTAGCACTAGGGGACCTACTGATCACCACAACTATAGCTGCCAGTAGCATTTTAAGGGTTAGTCTGAACCTTTTACATACACATATCCGAATGATCAAATGTACACACCTCTGGCAGTGGCAGCTCGACCTTGACCACATCTTCTGTCTTTCCTACTGATGTCTGCAGAGCTGTGTCTAGCAACAGGACTCCATTGAGGTCCTTGCGAACCCCTACAGAATAGCCATCGGTAAACCATACTTTGTCCTTTCCAGGCAGGTAACAGCATTGTATACCCTCAGTTTTGAATGCTACAAATAAAAAACAAGTATATCAATCACTTAGCTGTTTATTTTGCACTAGTTATGATAAAACATTAATTTAATTATTTAACAACAAAAAGTTGTTTGGTATAAATAATTTGATCACGGGCTTTAATATAACTAAGCCCAGTGAACATCAAAATAAAATAATGACAAAAGGGCTCAACATTAAGCCAAGCCAAATTGTCCAGGCAACCAAAATTTATTTTCAGATAACCAGCAATTTTGCAGCACCAGCACTGGACAACTGCATTTCTATCAAGAGCGGCAAACATGCATTAATCAAGTAGGCCTACTCAGAAAAATTCAAATTAAAAGACAATCAGATATTGCTAGATCCATGCCCCCCTCTCCTTATTTATAACCTTGCTAATCACTGATCTCATTTGGGCAGGACAGTAGTCCATAAAAATACACTATCACCGTGACCCAGATATTTGATCTACTGACCTACTTTTATGCATGACACACTGTAATGTCCAGATACAGATATAAAGTTTCATGACTCCAAGTCAAAGGACAACAGAATTATAGCCCAGGCATGAAGTCCCATGTAGTTTTACATGAATGTATCATCATAACCCAGATACTTGATCTAGTGAGCTACTTTTGTTTCATGAAACTAAATTTAATAGTAAAGAAATTGTGGTCCTGACATGATTTTACAAGAATATATTACTGTGACCCACATGTATACTTGATCTAGTGACCTATTTTTGGTGCATGACACACCCTTATGTAATTATAGCCCAGACACAAGTTTACAAGGACATGTCACTGCAACCCAGGTACTTGACCTAGGGACCTACTTCTGTTACATGACACACCCTTATGTCTAGATGCACCTGTGTGTAGAGTTTCATTATTCTCACTTGAAGGACAACAGAATTACAGCCCAGACATGAAGTGTCATGTAGTTTTACGTGATTGTGTAACTGTGACCCAGATACTCGACGTAGTGACCTACTTTTGTTACATGACACACCTTTAGGTCAAGATATATGTGTGTGAGGTTTCATGAAAATAAGTGAAACAGTAAAGGAATTATACCCCGGACACGATTTTTTAAGGATATGTCACTGTGACCCAGATACATGACCTGGCGACCTACTTTAGGTACATGACACACCCTTATGTGTAGATGCATCTGTGTGTAAAGCTTCATTAATCTTAGTTACATCGTAAAGGAATTATTGCCCCGACAGGATTTGACAAGAATATGTCACAGTGAGCCATACACTTGACCTAGCGACCTAATTTTGGTACATGACACACCCTCATGTGCAGATGCACCTGTGTGTAAAGCTTCATTTATCTAAGTTGAAAGACAAGCGAATTATAGTAGACCTTCTTTGCAAACCAAGACTTTTTGGCCCACCACCTGGCAAAATACTAAATATTGGTTAAAACATTGGTAAATTTGGCTTATAAATCAGGACAAGTGCACCAGCAGGAAGTGGTATTCCACGTATTTGCAAAATGTGCATTGTGCATCATATGTAAATAATATGACCCAAATGCACAGAATACCCAATGTTGTGCATCAAAGACACATGTACATGTAAATAAACTGACCCAGAAGTGCATGATTGACTAAGTGAGTTTTGAGTCACATTCTGACATTCTGCGGCTGCAGTCATGACCATATTGTTCTTGGAGGAAAATTTGACCGATCAAACATTTACCATGTGTGTAATAAAGCTATGATTTTGTTAGATGATGACCAAAACATGAAGAAAAACTTCTGTATTATCCACACCTGTGGCAGAACCAGCACAATCCACCTTAACATAAAAATTCTTACTGCTAATCTTGAATAACTTGAAAGGTATTTAAATTGTTGATCTTTCATGGCTTTATAAACCATGGACATTTTTTCTCAGCATCAATGCATGGTGGTGACCCTCCTCAACTTTTTTCTCCCAACATGGGAGAAGTCCACCAAGCCATGGTGTATGAACCCAACAGATCACTTTTTTCTTCAACACAATATGTACAGAGATCATGCACCACAGTGTCCCAGCGTGATACACAAATATGTGGTTTCTTCTGACTTTACATGATGTGTTGTTCAGCTTTCAATTTGTATATAAAATATTAATTTGATGAAGGATCTGAATGATAACCTTTCTTTGCTACACAGTGAACAATGAATAAAGCATTTGGCCTGTAGAGTGCAAATGTTTTAAGCATAATCTTTCTCATCAATATGACCCCAAAATATGTGTGAAATTCAATCAAGTCTATCTGACTATTTGGATTGCAAGAATTTTACCAGCTTTGAAGAGATTCCCAAAAATTCTGTACATCATTACATCTCTGAAATCTATGTACAATAGTATAGTTTTCCCTACAGTGACAATGATCTAAATCACTGAGCTATCACTTGTACAGTTATGTATTGTGAGCTACAAATTGGTGTAAGAAAGAAGACTGGAAACTTTGTAATCTTGTTTAAAAAGTACACTTGAATGGTAAGCTGTGAATTGACCAAATTTTGTCAGCTATATTGAAAGTCAAATATGACCAAACAATAGGTTTAACATTATGTCCAATATGCTGGTATACCAGCATCTAATAAAACTAACTGCATTCAACATAGCATACTCATTTCATTGTCCCCTCAATACTTAATATAAGCACTGTAACAACATCTTCTCTGATATCTTAAATGTAATAACTGCTACCATCTAGCAGGAATAGCTAACCATATGGATAAATGTTCCAGGAATCTTGTATCTCAACAAAACATACTTCATATAACGAAGTTCAAGATGCGGACAACATCTAGGACCCAAAGAAGATTCATTCACGTACCAAAAGAAATAAAGAACACAACTCCAAAAATATATTTTAATATGGGAAACCTCTCGCCAACATTTCGGGCCACCTGGGCCCTTCCTCAGGGCTTGAGAGGTTTCCGTGAGGAAGGGCCCAGGTGGCCCGAAACGTTGGCGAGAGGTTTCCCATATTAAAATATATTTTTGGAGTTGTGTTCTTTATTTCTTTTGGTATGTGAATGAATCTTCTTTGGGTCCTAGATGTTGTCCGCATCTTTAACTTCGTTATATCGGACTAGTCCCATGTTGCGCTACCCTGCATCTCCCCTGGGAGATCCATCTAGACACCCATTAACTGTTAATAGCTGGTTCAGTGTTGGTCTCTCACCTCAACAACACAAAACATACTTGAAAAATATGGTTTGGAAACTAACATCACAGGTGACTTGTTTTATTCACTACTTGCTAAACCAGAAGTTTTGACACCAATCATCACATTCCTAACCATGTGACAATTTGCACAACATCAGCATGCAAGCTCTCTGTCCACTAACAACAAGCTCCAACTTGTGTGAAAAGTCTTTCTGCAAGTTCGGTACCGCGAACATGTACTCTTTGACTGTCGATACAGATACCAAGTTCATTCACTTGATCTCAGATGGGCGAGGTCCAGTCTAGTTCCCACAATGACAGGGTCAAAGCACTTTTTTCTTAGAGCTGTTTTTTTCTGACGAATGTGTCTTTGATGAATCCTGTCACAACATACATTGCATATATTATTGATGTGTAACCCCTCAGTATTTACATCAACCACAATGGTTGTTACCTGTATTTCCTGAAGAGCTGTGTACTTGGCAAAACATGGGAATTTTCAAAGAACAGGTTTGCACCTGGTATTTGCCAAGATTTCCCAATCTTTATCAAATTTAAACAAAGCCACAAGTCTTCACATCATATTTATCAGATTACTTATGTCAGTTAGAGGCAATATGAAATGTTTAAGTTCATTTATTCACATTACAGTTAATGTTATAGTGATACAAATGGTAGGGGATGGGTTAGACTGGTGAAGGTCTTTGTTTAGTTTTGTTGTCTCAAAATCTTGGTAAGAACTGACTGTAATCACGTAATATTGATGCATTATAGGCTCAGAATCTGTAGGATGAGCAGACTTCAGGTCAGGAGGGAAGGCGTTGGTTCTAGTTTACAGGTACATGCAGTAATGTCTGAGGAGATACAAATTAACAATAGCTTTCCCAAGACAGTGCTAACACTGGAATACCCCTCATAATGACATTACTGAAACAGAAACACTGTTGCTTTTCAACATGCAGTGGATCTGATTTGTACATGTGTACCTTGGAATTCCCCAACTTCTTCCTTTCAATGGCTGCAGTACCACCAGGAAGCTATCAGTAAATGTTTCAAACAAGAACCTTGTCCTTCTCTACCCTTTCCCCAAACTCATCCATATTATGCAAATTAACAATCAAATTAAATTTGGGGACAAAACAACCTGACAGCGGGACTTCTCCAAGTCTAGAGATTGAAAGATTTGGTGGACTGCAAACAAATGGTCAGTCTTTTTTGGCACTCTTGAATGTTTACTGAAGGACATTACAAACTATGGTAAACGGTCAACTTGAACTACCTGTATGTTAAAGTTACTTCATTAAATTAAAGGTATTTGTTTTCATCTTACATGACAATGTAGAGCAACGAAAAATGTGACATGACAAACATTGTTACTAAACACAAGCTCTCACACCATGGACAATCAACTTTTCTGGTTTGGAGAACTAACTCTATATTGCAGTCACATTGGGAGAACTAGGTAAAATCAAGCCCTAAAACAACATAAAATTCAGTTTAGGGCACATGTGCCACCATCATGATCAACATGTATAAAATGTCACTTGTCATATATACATTTGACACAAAGACTGGGTTCCTGACTTGCAAGCAAGAAATTGTGGGTGAACCCAAGAATGAGCATGTGGGCTTCTTTTTTAAATCAAAAGAATGCATTTTCAAAATATCTAGGGTTCCTTTTACATTTCCAAGGAACACATATCACTAGTTTTATGGATTATCCCAAAGGCAAACAATAATCAGTTTTGCACGATTGAAAGGTATACAGTGGTATACACTCAGCAGCATATTCAGGTATTCAATACTTAAACCCCAAACAATGACATTTCGGAGCCCTAAACACCAGAATGGTGCTGAAGCATGACAGCAGCTCTTTTAATACGAATTACAGATAGCAGGATACATGTTCATTACAGTAATGCTCTAGCATACATGTAGCAATGGCCATTACTGGATGTGAACATACTTTAGGCTGTCCTTGTTCCCTTAATTCATGTGTGACAGAAAATAGAGGAAAACACCCTTCAAAAAGGGAGACCAAGGGAACAATGGTTAGCCGTAGCACATTCATTCCATTCAAATGTCAAGCATGGCAATCTAAGTTGCAAATCTTTAACTTTTTATCATGCACCAGTATCCAACCTGAGTTTGGTGTACCTTAAAATACTATTGTGGTAACAAGTACCAAAGTCCATTGTTGTAGAATTATGGAATTGAGGAGAGCCCATGGTGCTTTCACAGAAGAGCCTTCTAAGAACTAATTCACATAATCTACAGATTACAACTGTCAGACACAATTGGGTGATTAAACATCAAGGGCTTGAAAATTGCTAATCCAGCTGCAAACATATTAGAGATGAGCTTTGACTGTAACCCTAACCCTGTAACAAGCTGAAAAATAAAAATGATGAGACTGTACCAAGTTTTGTGAGAATCTACCATGCCCATTGCAAGAAGCCAAAAAAATACATTCATATGTCAAAATTCACTAACCCAACCAGGGCTCGACAATTTTTTAAAAAATCACTTGTCCGCAGGGCAAGTAAATTTCAAAATCCACTTGCCCGCATACAAAATCCACTTGTCCTGATAAAACTTCTATAAACATCGTTTTTTTCAAACACAATGCTACGGCCTACACAAACCATTTACCCTACAATATATTTGCCGCGAATTGTCGCTTGCAAATTCGCACAAAAATGTCAAATTTTACGATTCAAGCTGCAACTGTTCGACAGTGAAACTGGCAAAACATTAAAAATACAAATTAAAAAAGTAAGCTATTTACATGGGGTGACTAACGATGAAAAATACATTGTAATTTCTGGGACGATAGGAGTCCATATCCCGGTTAAACTTAAATAACGATTAAAATAGTTGAATTGGTTTCAGGATCCTTTCTCGCTGCCTCTGATGCCGTGATGAGATGCATACGTTTGCGTACCTACCATGAACGCTATCGGTACATCGTAATAAATTTGCGTATACAGTATTGGCAAGTTCCTCGCAATAAACGGTGTTCTTAAATCAAATTCAAACGAAAATTTTAATATTTCAAATCAGAAATCGAGCGTGGGCACACCGTCAACATCTTTCATGCAACTGTACACAAACAGCTGCTTTGGCCATGTGGCCTGACGCCCAACACATCACCCGATTGGTCAATTGAGTCACATGCAAAAATGAGCCAATAGCGGCTCATGCTGCAGTGTTTTCATCATGGCTTCCGCCCAGTGAACATGTGTGAATATGCCGTAATTTACGGAGGGAACACACAAACGGGAAGCTTTTTTTTTAATTGCAGCATGCGAAAATAAAGATTCCAGTGTTTACAGCAACAATTATTTGGAGTCACAGGCAAATACGCAAAGGTAGGGGGATAGAGAAAAATGTCGAATGCGTGACAGATCAGTCAGCATGATGCTCTGTTCACCGTAGAGTAAGTAAGAATTTTATTGACCAAAATTAGATTACTCCACGCAGTCACTTGCGTGTGACTGGCAGATGTGTGTTTTGTTTGGCCGGGAAGTCAACTTGCGGCACCATTACATGATCTCTCCAACACTTTTAGAGCCCACCGATAAATTGTCTTTGATGCTAATTTGCTCAAGAATTCGCCATGCCAAGTTTAAAATTTTTTTGATGTTCCTTTGTCATCGTTCGGGCAGATAAGACTGACGGTGAGGTGCTGTGACCTTGCCCCGATACGGGCGAAAGCCAATTCGCCGCAATGCATGACTGCTGGTACCTTTGATCTCGTCGACTCGTAATCATAATGAGAGGGTGTTTATAAACCAATTATATACGTTCTATTGTTTTACTGTGCCTATCATCGCAATGTTATTACAAGGCAAGGTGTAGCGTCCCTTCAAGGTGTCGCGTGGGTTAGCTTGGCATTGCGAGTGAATGATCGCGAGAGCAAGAACAAAAAATCCCCAAACTTAAATAAAATGTACATGTGGTAAAAGATTTTTTTTACTAGTCCGTAGGGCTAGTGCTTGAAAATTTCGACTAGTCCGAGCCCAACTTCAGGCCGCCCGGGGCTATCGGACATGCAAATTGCCGAGCCCTGCCAACACCCCCCCCCAAAAAAAATGGGCATATCCAGATGAGAAGTATCACAATGAAATATCAAAGCATTTGGCAATAATTTTTTAAACATTTCCACACAGAATCAACAGATCAAACGATGATCTTAATAATAAACAAACAAATTAAATACATAAAAGCACTGCAGCAGGTCCATGAGAAAATTCTCAGTAGAGACCCACCCATGCTGCATCTCATATGAATGGAAGGACATGGATTTGACCCACTATCTTCAGCAGAAGTAAAAAAAATCTCAATTGTTGACAGATGGAAACTGAATGCAGTTCCCAAGCTATAAGCCCAGTTGAATGAGGAAAAAAACCCCCCCCCCCCACACACACACACACGGGGACTTCCTTTCTGCTTTAAAGGTTTATTTCACTAACATGATTGGAGGTCACAGGAAAACAGTGTTATATTTTAAGCTGGTTTAACCAGTATACTTAATTAATCCACATTATGAATTGTCCAGGCAACTATTTTTACTTAACAAATGGGGATCACAACCAAGACAAGAATAACATTCTTTCTTAAAAGCGTTTGCAGAAAAAAAAAAAAGAAAAAAACACCATGGCATGTCTGCATTTCATTAAGTTGCATGTACAGTACTGTTCACGTGAAAAGCATAATTTACATAATTTCACCAAATAACTTCCCTCCCATGTTAAAATTCCATGCTCAACTAACAGTGCAGTCTGCAAAAAAAATTTGTGGGTCTGGGACACGCTCTTACGGCTGGTCTTGAAAAGGAGTGTAATGTTAAATACAGCCTAAACTTGGACCCATGAAGCTAGTCATCCCTCAGTTTCACAAAACAAGTTAATACATGTATACAAACTAGATCATGTATACGTCATACGCGTACATATTGCTATGATTCAAAATGTGACAATGTCTAGAGTGCTATCAAATTTCAGTCCAACTAGTCAAACATAACATGCATACATGGATTGCTACATCCAGCTCCAGGAAACTTTAATTCACATTTACTTAAAGAAAAGTATAACATGGGAAGTGTGGCAATTATCACTGTGCAGACTTGATCATGCAGCAGTTACATCCACTGAAGTGGATCAATTCTACAACTGTAATTTGTACAATTTTCTGTTGTGTGTAACATTTTTCGTAACTTCCATTACATGTGTAGCCAGCCAGACTGCATTTCATATTAACATATCTGACACAGTCATATGCGTTTATGTCTGTCAATACATAAAATGTGTTTTAGGGATGTGGTTTTAACAAGGTTGGTCATCTCCTTGGATTTACTTTGACATTAGGGAACACAACAGTCTTCTGACAACATCTATCAGACCAAACAAAAAAAATGAACACAAATTAAATTATTGAACTGGACAAATAATCACAACTCTCACTGTTGGACACGGTCTGAATCAAAACCTTGGCCTTCATGAGGCACGTGCATTTTCTGGTTAAGGCCTACGACTTCAAGGAATGCCAAGATTGTTGGGGAAAAAAATCTAAAATGAAAATACGTTGCCTTTATGATATTCTGTTCCCATATACTTTCATCATTAGAGTTTTCTGGCTTATGATAATACGTATTACTTATTTGTTATAATTGGTTGTGATGCCCTTTCTAGAGACGCAGAAAATGAATTAGTAGGCAAGGCAAGGACATCAACATGATCAACAAAACGAACAAATCAGAAGAAACAGCAACCTGATAGGTCCGAATTCTGTAACACAGAGCCCGACGTGACGTCTATAACTTTCAGCGATGGCTCTTTAGTGGCCACTAGGATGGTATTTAGAGTAGAGTGGTATGTGACGCTGTCTGCAGGCTGACTGACGGACAAACACCCGTCTTCACCCACAAACCACTCTTCCGAGTCGGCAGCCATCTTTATTCCACACTTCTCGCCCAGGAACATGACGTCATCATACTTTTTCGCGTTCACAACTCATTTCTATAAAATTTAATTATGTTTAGGGATGGTTTCAGATACATCAATTTACATATGAGCATTTATGAAAATGACAATTCATTTTATGGACGACCGTTGTTGTCAATTTGTGAAAGCAGCGACACAAAAAAATCTGATATTTCACCATCATCAACGAGATGTCAGCGAGATCTTAATTGGTCAGACGCGAATTTCGAAGTAGGGGAAAAGAGTGGACGGAGTAGAAGTAAAGGGGTATTCCATAAAAATTAGTCTTGACAACAGAGGAAGATGGCAGAGGAAATTAAAGTAGTGACAAGTCATATTGTAAATGTTACTGTTACAAGTAATCTAAATTCTTTTGGATCCGAAAGAAGGTTCCAGAAAGACTTGACAATTGGGGCTTTGAAGGTAGGCATGTGAACCTGACGTACCCAGAATGAGATATCAACAAAACTGAATGATCATGGTGACTGGCACGCCACCACAGAGTGAGTCATCATTGGTATGGCAGATGCCCAGACAGTACATGATTGTCTCCATGATTGTCTCGGACCATCAGACTGCAGTTGGTTGCCAACAGGTTCCATGTGATAGTGACCAACATGTTACATGAAATCGAAATGATCTCTTGAATATTACAGAAATATTAGATTTGTGAGAAGTGCTATCAATAAGCATATGATATAAGGTTATAATATGCACCACAGTGAGGGCACAGGGGTAGCCAGCAGAATGGTTGTCATCATATTCTGGTTGATATGAACCCATTCATACTGACAGCTATTTTAAAGTCAATGCCCACCGAAAGAAAGTACTGATTAGGGTTAGAAGGGGACAAACAAAAACCTGCGGCCCCCCCCCCCCCCCCGTGTTCCTGCTTTAAACACCTTCTGCTGCCCCGACATACGTACCCAGTAATATATATATATCAGAAGATTCATCACAATCCCCTATCGCGATCCCTCCCTGAAGATTTAGTTGTTGGATGTATTTAGCCCACTTAATTCCTCGCAAAGTGTCTCGTTTTCAAATGAGCCACTCTTCGTAGAACGGAAGTGACCCACGCATACTGACTCAAATTTCTCCTTTGCTCTTATTGGCCGCCAGTGAATGAATTGTATTTTCGTTCACTTTATAATTTTATTACGGATGTGTACACAATTTAGCGATTAAAGTGAAGGAAAATACAAATTTATCGGGGCAGCAGAAGGTGTTTAAAGCAAGAAAACAGCAAGGGGGTGCCAATTTTTGTTTGTTCCCTTGTAACTCTAATCTGTATTTGTGGTGGTCAGCATAGTAGGTCCATGGTATGAATGGATTCATAATCGACCAGAATATGGCGACAACCATTCTGCTGGTTGCCCCTGTGAGTAAGGGTATACTGACCTTGGCCTTCAGCCTGGCCCTTGGTCAAGATACAGTCAGAGGACTGAAATTTGTCTATGAAAGATATGACCTTGACTATTTTTCTTTTCATATGGCTGGACTACTGACTCTGGAGCTGTCTAGACAAAGAGCAATTGTCATACAGATTTTCAAAGCGATTCACAGAGCTAGCCCTTCATACATCAGTAATATGTTTAGCTTGAGGCCTCACAGCTATTCTTTGAGGTCAATGAACTCTCTTTATCCTTCATCACACAGCTCAACAAAGGGCCAAATACACTCTTTTTCTTACAGTGGCACTTCAATTTGGAACTCTCTTCCCACTCATATGTGAACTGAGTCAGACTTTTTAACTTTCAAGGGACCACTTAAGAACTGAGGAGGTGTGAAGTGCAAGAGCTGTTATTGTAGAATGTCTCCAGAGTCTTTTTTAACTTACTAATTTTTTTTTTTCAACCTTTCTTTTCCAACTTCATATCACTTCCATTTATACCCAATGTTTTGGATAGCCCCCCCCCCCCCCCCCCCCCCGAGTATAAATGAATCTTTGTATCTTGTATACCCTTACCTTGGTCCATATAACTGCATATTGCACCCCTCAAAATCGAATATTTCTATAATATTCAAGATTATCATTTCACATAACATGTTAGTCACCATATGACACCTGCTGGCAACTAACCGCAGCCTGATGGTCTGAGACAATTATGTACTGTCTGGGGCTGGGCACCGGCCATACCTATGATGACTCGAGGGTATATTGACGTCGGCCTCGCCTTAGGTCCATATTACTGCGTATTGCACTGCTCACAATCTAATACATCTCTTGTATCCCACAGCCAAGCAGTAGTAATTTATTTAAGTATATTCTTTATCATGCCATTTTACGCCATGCAATACACACTTTTTATCCGGTGACGTTAAACAGGTGTCTGGATGAGTGATGTCACACATTGCCATACATGTGACAAAGTATGTTTGCCGTGCAATATAGGATTAGACCACGCGGTCACATGACGCAGATGCACTGCCGTAATTGGCTTAGTTTAACCTGCTGTACTTAGGATATAAAAGAAGACAAACAACAACCAAATTTAAATCCCAAACAAAGTTGAGTGTGAGAAGATGGCGTGTGCACTTTCATGGCTACTGACTGTTTTTAAGGGTTGAATGAAAATTTTCATTCACCAATGAATTAAAACGACATATATTGGGTATTTTTACATTCACGAACCACATTTTCAATAACGAATGACCTCCTGATATCCACCAGTCCACATGCAGTTCACAGGAAACAAAATTTGAAAGTGTCTGGTTTATGATTCATGGATTATTGCATATACTGCCTGCAGGGCTTCACACAAGTGGAGCCACTGTGGTCAACTGCTTTCACACTATCATTGGCGAACAAAAGTCCATTGCATGGCAAACCTGCTTGCATGTATAATTAGGACATACTTCTTCAAAACCCACTTCAGAGAATGCACATTTTGATGATGGGCCAGATAGAAGAATTCCCAACAGGACAAAGGAACATATTGCCAAGTATACGCTTTGACAAATGAACCAGGCAAAAAAGAAACATTCATTCACAATTAAGTTTTGACTTATGAATTTTTTTCAATCAGTATATTAATTTTCTTGTCCGATAATTCAGTTATTTAACCTGTTGATTGAGTCAGAGGTGATATGGACATGCAACCTCATGTATATGTAGCTTTTCCTGACACACAACTACAGCACAACCAATCATGCAATCAAGTTTGCTTTAGTACAACTTTTTTTTTGTCTGATAGACCCCTCTCACTTATGAGAGAATTATCATTGTTCAAAATCAACATGATGACCGGTAAAAGTTACTGTCGTGGCTGTACCAGTGAGGCTGTTTCCCCACATGCCAAAGAACAGAGAGTGCTCTTTGCCTAAGCACTTCTGAACTGGCTGTCTGAGTGAACTGCATCCCTGAGGACCAGGCAAAAAAAAGAATGAAAAAGGTCAAGTATTTATAATGCAGTGACAACAGGATTCAATTTTAAGCCAAGAACTTCATATGTTTGATGGAAGCAGTAATCAATCAATACCTATTGCAGTGGGGCCATGGTGATGATGAATGTGTTGTCACAGTCGGCACCTCGGATAAATGACCCTTCTGTACTTGTAGACACTATGGCCTCTGCCACATGCTCTGTTACCCCCCCCCCCCCTTTTTTTTTTTTAGCTCAGCTGATAAGTCAGCTGAGCTTTTAGGAGGGTAGGCTGTCTGTCATCCGTCCGTCCACAATTCACATGTTCGACTTCTTCTCAAAAACCGTCTGCCAGATCCACTTCAAACTTGGTGGGGATGTGCCTTGGGTGGGTCTCTACCAAGTTTGTTCAAGTGGTCATGGTCCAGTGATTTTTGGACTTTTAATTAATTTTTTTGTTCTTTTTGGGGGCAAATCATAAAAAATCTTCTTCTCTGAAATCGCTCACCCAATTGCTTTGATATCACACAGGAACACTCCCTGGGACTCCTAGTTCTTAATTTGTTCACCAGGTGGCGCTGCAATTTTTTTTTTTCTAATTTTTTATGAATTTTTGTGTTTTATAGCTATTTTTGACTTCTTCTCCAGAACCGCAACTCATATTAAGCCTAAATATGGTGGATATGTTCCTTGTAGAAGGGTCAAACAATATCGTTCACTATGTGGGAATTCTGGGGATTCCTGATTTTGAACGATTTTTTTCAATTTGGGTACTTATTGGTCAATGCAGCTTTCTTTTTGATAACTATGCAAGTCAATGGACATTCTAATGGTAATTCACATTTTCGACTTCTTCTCCAAAACCGTCATCAAGATTGACTTCAAACTTCGTGGGGATGTGCCTTGGGTAGGTCTCTACCAAGTTTGTTCAAATGGTCATGCTCCATTGATTTTTGGATTTTTAATGAATTTTTTTTTTTTTTGGACAAATGTTAAAAAATCTTCTTCTCCGAAACCGCTTACCCAATTGCTTTGATATCACATAGGAAGACACCTAGGGACTCCTTGTTCCTAATTGTTCACCAGGTGGCGCTGCAAGTTTTTTCTAATTTTTTATGATTTTTTTGTTTTATATCTATTCTCAACTTCTTCGCCAGAACTGTCACTCAGATAAAGCTTACACGTGGTGGATATGTTCCTTGTGGAAGGGTGAAACAATGTCCTTCACTATGTGGGAATGCTACAGATTCCTGATGTTTAATGATTTTTTCAATTCGGCTCCTTTTTGGTAAATGCACCTTTTCTATTGATTACCATGTAAGTCAATGGGCATTCTAATGCTAATTTACATTTTCAACTTCTACTCCAAAACCATCATCCAGAACTCCAAACTTAATGGGGATATACCTTGGGTGGGTGTCTACCAAGTTTGTTCCAATGGTCATGTCCCAATGAATTTTGGATTTTTTATGATTTTTTTTTTCAAAAATTTTCACAAAAGTTTTGATAGGAAAGTTTAACATGGGAATTTTCTGTTATGGTTATAACTTGAATAATTTTGGCCAGATTTACGTCAAACTTGGTGGGGATGTGCATATGGTGGATCTCTACCAAGTTGGTTCAAATGGTCACGCTCCATTGATTTTTTTTTTTTTTTTTGAATTTTTTTGTTCTTTTTGGGGGGCAAATCTTAAAAAATCTTCTATGAAACTGCTCACCCAATTACTTTGATATCCCACAGAGACACTCCTGGTGACTCCTAGTTTTTAATTTGTTCACCAGGTAGCGCTGCGACTTTTTCCCTATTTTTTATGGGGGTTTTTTTGGTCTCTTTTTTTTTTTTTTTGCTATTTTCCAATTCTTCTCCAGAACCGTCACTCAGATTAAGCTGAAAGGTGGTGGATATGTTCCTTGTAGAAGGGTCAAACAGAGTTGTTTACCACATGGCACTGCTGTGGATTCCTAATTTTTAATGATTTTTTCAATTCAGGCGTTTGTTGGTCAATGCAGCTTTCTTTTTAATAACTATGCAAGTCAATGGACATTCTAATGGTAATTCACATTTTTGACTTCTTCTCCAAAACCGTCATCAAGATTGACTTCAAACTTCGTGAGGATGTGCCTTGGGTAGGTCTCTACCAAGTTTGTTCAAATGGTCATGCTCCATTGATTTTTATATTTTTTATGAATTTTTTTGTTCTTTTTTGGGGCAAATCTTAAAATATCTTCTCCGAAACCGCTTACCCAGTTGCTTTGATATCTCACAGGGACACTCCCGGGGAATCTCTGTTCAGAATTTGTTCACCAGGTAGTGCTGCAAATTTTTTTTCCATTTTTTTTATGTTTTTTTGTGTTTTTTTGTTATTTTTGACTTCTTTTCCAGAACTGTCACTCAGATTACGCTAAAACTTGGTGGATATGTTCCTTGTAGAAGGGTCAAACAAAGTTGCTCAAAAGGTTGACATGGTTCATAGTTTCATTCATTTTGCGAAAAAGTACAAAATAAAAAAAAATTATATGAAACTTAAACATGGGGATTTCTTGTAATGGAAACAACTTAGATAATTTTCGCCATTTTTATGTCACACTTTGTAGAATTGTACCTTTGATAGGTCTTTACATATGTTATTCAAATGGTCACACTGCATTGATTTTTGCATAAATTTTTGGGTAATTTTTTTAAAATAAGCAGATGCATTTCAGCTGAGCACAGGATCATCATGATCCTCTTGTATGAATTTTTTTGTTCTTTTTGGGGGCAAATCTTCAAAAATCTTTTTCTCCGAAACCGCCAACCCAATTGCTTTGATATCCCACAGGGATCCTGCCGGGGACTCTTAGTTCTTAATTTGTTAAAAAATCTTTTAAAATCTTCTACAAAACTGCTGACCCAATTACTTTGATATCCCACAGAGACACTCCCGGTGACTCCTAGTTCTTAATTTGTTCACCAGATGGCGCTGCAATTTTTTTCCTATTTGTTTATGATTTTTTGTGGGTTTTTGCTATTTTCGACTTCTTCTTCAGAACCATCACTCAGATTAAGCTGAAAGGTGGTGGATATGTTCCTTGTAGAAGGGTCAAAGAAAGTTGTTCACTACATGGCACTGCTGTGGATTCGTATTTTTTAACGATTTTTTCAATTCAGGTATTCGGTCAATGCAGCTTTCCTATTGATTACTATGGAAGTCAATGGACATTCTAATGCTAATTCACATTTTCAGCTCAGCTGACTAGTCAATTAGCTGAGCTTTTTTGAGGGTCCGTCCGTCATCGTCCAAAATTTACATTTTGGACTTCTGAAGAAAAACTGTAAACCAGATTTACTTCAAACTTGGTGGGGATGTACCCTGGGTGAGTATCTACCAAGTTTGTTCAAATGGTCATGCTCCAGTGATTTTTGGATTTTTTATGAATTTTTTTTTTTGGTTCTTTTTTTTGGGCAAACCTTAAAATATCTTCTCAAAAACCACTCACCCAGTTTCTTGGATATCTCACAGGGACACTCCTGAGAACTCTTAGCTCAGAATTTGTTCAGCATGTGGTGCTGCAATTTTTTTCCATTTTTTTGTGATTTTTTGTGTGTTTTATATTACCGATGTGAAGCTCTGGAAGTGGAGGAATTCTCTAGCAAGGTTCAGACTTTCTTGTCATGATTGAAGTATAGAAACTGGTAGACATCAAAATATAGACCGAGATTTTAGATATTGTTCTGCATTGTGTAGATGTAACAAACACTAGAGTTATTGAGGATGAGTTTCATTTTCTTTTTATGTGGCCAAAATATAAATTCCTGAGGGAAAAATATTTCCCACAGATATTACAGATTCCAGCAAATGTTTTTAACTTCAACAGAATAATGCAAAATACTGATCACTTGTAAATTCATCTATGTATGTATGTGAAGGGTTTAAGTTATGCAGTACAGAAACATTGTAAACTGAATATATGTTTGTATATATTATTTATTGCTGTACCCCCTATGAACATGTTCCAACACTATTGTTATATAGGCCGGAGGCCTGAAATTACAGAAAACTCATCATCCAATGTAAGTAAACTTTTTGAACCCAATTATCCCCACCATTTGGCAATCTATCGCTGATGCACGTCGATGTTGAATTATTGTGATACCAATGTACATTGTATGTAATATGCGCAGCAGCGTGATTGGCTTCCTGTCCATATTTCCGATATGATTTTCATTATGTAAACAAATTGAATAATGTCTTTCAAGGGATACCTGGCCAGAGGAATATGAAATGATGAGCCTTGCGTTGGGATTGATTTGTGTACTACGCATGGTGTATTCATCCAAATATATGGACCTTAAATATTTTTTCACACTGGATCCTGTCTTAAGGCCAGACATTTTGATTTCAAGGTTTACAGTCATTTTTAGCCAGCTAACTTGCTAGTAGCTGAGCTTATGGTCCTTCGTCTGTGGTCAACAATAGACTTCTTCTCCAAAACCGTCAGCCAGATTCACTTCAAACTTGGTGGCAATGTACCCTGGGTGTGTCTTTACCAAGTTGTTCAAATGGTCATGCTCCAGTGATTTTGGGATTTTTTATGATTTTTATTGTTCTTTTTTGGGGCAAATCTTACAAAAAATTCTCTAAACTGATCACTTGATTGCTTTGATAAGATACTGGAACATTCCTTGGGACTATTAGTTCTCTATGAGATTTATTCAAATGGTCATGCCCCATTAATTTTGAATTTTTTTATGATTTTTTTTTCTTTTTTGGGGGGCAAATCATAAAAATTCTTCTCTGAAATGGCACATCCAATTGCTTTGATATCACACAGCGACATACCTAGGGACTCCAAGTTCTTAATTTGTTGGCCAAGTGGTGCTGCAGTTTTATTCCTTTTTGTGTGTGTTTTTGCTATTTTTGATTTCTTCTCCAGAACCGTCTCTCAGAATAAGCTGAAGCTTTGTGGATATGTTTCTCGTGGAAGGGTTAAACAAAGGAGTGCACAAAGTGGAACTGCTGTGAATTCCTAATTTTTAACGACTTTTTCAATTTGGGTACTTATCGGTATATTTATGTACTTTTCCTATTGATTACTGTGTAAGTGAATGGGTATGCTAATGCTAATTCATATTTTGGACTTCTCCAAAACTGTCATCCAGATTGACTTTAAACTAGCTGGCAGTGTAGCTTGGGTAGATTGCTACCCGATTTGTTCAAATGGTGACGTTCCACTGATTTTTAAAATTTTTTTTTGGAATTTCATTGTTCATTTTGGGGGAAAATCTTAAAAAATCGCAAGGGTATATGTACATTTCAACTGAGCACAGGACTCTGACTTTCCTCTTGTTATCCCATCAAATCTTAAATACATGTAGGCAATAGGAGAAAAGAATCTGAGCCAAAGTGTTTCTTTCTTTTTTTAACATTATAAAACATCAAGTGTATCTAGGGGTCCCTCCCCCCCCAGGATTTTTTTTTTTTTTTAAATTTTAAATGAACACATTAAATTATGCACTCCCAGGAAAAAAAATTATTACTTTGAATTGACAAAAACACTTTTTATTGCACAAGTACATGAATCAACTCAGGCAGTTTCTTGTTTGGTTATTATGTCTCCCGGTGGAAGCCGGGGGACATATTGGATTAGTGCCCGTTTCTTCTTCTTCTTCTTCTTCTTCTTCTTCTTCTTCTTCTTCTTCTTCTTCTTCTTCTTCTTCTTCTTCTTCTTCTTCTTCTTCTTCTTCTTCTTCTTCTTCTTCTTCTTCTTCTTCTTCTTCTTCTTCTTCTTCTTCTTCTTCTTCTTCTTCTTCTTCTTCTTCTTCTTCTTCTTCTTCTTCTTCTTCTTCTTCTTCTTCTTCTTCTTCTTCTTCTTCTTCTTCTTCTTCTTCTTCTTCTTCTTCTTCTTCTTCTTCTTCTTCTTCTTCTTCTTCTTCTTCTTCTTCTTCTTCTTCTTCTTCTTCTTCTTCTTCTTCTTCTTCTTCTTCTTCTTCTTCTTCTTCTTCTTCTTCTTCTTCCTCTTCCTCTTCCTCTTCCTCTTCCTCTTCCTCTTCCTCTTCCTCTTCCTCTTCCTCTTCCTCTTCCTCTTCCTCTTCCTCTTCCTCTTCCTCTTCCTCTTCCTCTTCCTCTTCCTCTTCCTCTTCCTCTTCCTCTTCCTCTTCCTCTTCCTCTTCCTCTTCCTCTTCCTCTTCCTCTTCCTCTTCCTCTTCCTCTTCCTCTTCCTCTTCCTCTTCCTCTTCCTCTTCCTCTTCCTCTTCCTCTTCCTCTTCCTCTTCCTCTTCCTCTTCCTCTTCCTCTTCCTCTTCCTCTTCCTCTTCCTCTTCCTCTTCCTCTTCCTCTTCCTCTTCCTCTTCCTCTTCCTCTTCCTCTTCCTCTTCCTCTTCCTCTTCCTCTTCCTCTTCCTCTTCCTCTTCCTCTTCCTCTTCCTCTTCCTCTTCCTCTTCCTCTTCCTCTTCCTCTTCCTCTTCCTCTTCCTCCTCTTCCTCTTCCTCTTCCTCTTCCTCTTCCTCTTCCTCCTCCTCTTCCTCCTCCTCTTCCTCCTCCTCCTCCTCCTCCTCCTCCTCCTCCTGTTCTGCTTCTGCTTCTGCTTCTTCTTCTTCTTCTTCTTCTTCAACACTTGGTTTCCGTGCGATAAGTCTTGAAGGCCTTGACAGAATTTGATGAAACTTGGTAGGATTATGTATCTTGGCAAGACCTAGGTTGGGATTGTATTTGGGTGACCTTGACCTAATTTTCAAGGTCACAGGGTCACTTATGTGAAATTGGTTTCCGTGCGATAAGTCTTGAAGGACTTGATGGAATTTAATGAAACTTGGTAGGATTATGTATCTAGGCAAGACCTAGGTTGGGATTGTATTTGGGTGACCTTGACCTAATTTTCAAGGTCACAGGGTCACTTATGTGAAATTGGTTTCCGTGCGATAAGTCTTGAAGAACTTGATGGAATTTAATGAAACTTGGCAGGATTATGTACCTAGGCAAGACCTAGGTTGGGATTGTATTTGGATGACCATGAGCGAATTCTCAAGGTCACAGGGTCACTTATGTGAAATTGGTTTCTGTGCGATAAGTCTTGAAGAACTTGATGGAATTTGATGAAACGTGGCAGGATTATGTATCTTGGCAAGACCTAGGTTGGAATTGTATTTGGATGACCTTGAGCGAATTATCAAGGTCACAGGGTCACTTATGTGAAATTGGTTTCCGTGCTATTAGTCATGAAGAACTTGATGGAATATGATGAAACTTGGTAGGATTATGTATCTAGGCAAGACCTAGGTTGGAATTGTATTTGGATGACCTTGAGCGAATTATCAAGGTCACAGGGTCACTTATGTGAAATTGGTTTCCATGCGATAAGTCATGAAGAACTTGATGGAATTTGATGAAACTTGGTAGGCTTATGTATCTAGGCAAGACCTAGGTTGGGATTGTATTTGGATGACCATGAGCGAATTCTCAAGGTCACAGGGTCACTTATGTGAAATTGGTTTCCATGCGATAAGTCATGAAGAACTTGATGGAATTTGATGAAACGTGGTAGAATTATGTATCAAGGTAGGACCAAGGTTGGGATTGTATTTGGGTGACCTTGACCTAATTTTCAAGAACACAGGGTCATTTATGTGAGATTGGTTTCTCTGCAATAAGTCTTGAAGAACTTGATGAAAATTGCTAGAGTAATGTATCTAGGTGAGAGCTAAAATAGTATTGTAATTTTCAAGCAAACTTGGTCATTTGTAATTTGTTATCACCTGTAGCTTATTCAGAGATGTAAGTGTTCCACCGGGAGACATTTGATTTTCTGTTGGAAAATCAGTCTGTTCTAGTTTTTCTGTTTATGTTTGTTTCCGCGCGATAAGTAGAATAGTTTTTATGACAAAACCTATATATTGCAGAGGATTATAGTCCTTATCCATGGCTAGGTCAAGTTCAAAGATCAGTGACCTTGACACAAATTCAAAGGTCACAAGGTCACTTTAGTTAACCTGGATTATGCATTGTAACTCAGAATTTAAGTTTTTGACTTCAATATTGCACATGGTAATACATAGTCCTCAATTAGGGCTTGGTCAGCTTAGAAAATGGATGATCTTGACAAAATTCCCCAGGTCACCAGGTTGGTTGGTATAGAGACAGTGGTGTTTGCACCATAACTCAAGAAGTTTTTGAGATAGGACTTTGATAGTGTCCAGGCATATACTCCTATACAAGGGGTAGTTGAAGTGTGACGATCCATGACCTTGACCCTACTTCCATGGTCACGGAGGTACTATAGTAAGTTTTGGTTTCTGCACGATAACAAGAAAAGTTGGGCAACTTTGACATAAATTCAAAGGTCAAAAGGGCACTTGAGTGAACTTGGTTTCTGCATTTAACTCAGAATTTAAGTTATGACTTAAATATTGCACATGTTAATAGTCCTCAATTAGGGCAATGTCAGCTTAGATTATGCATAACCATGACCAAATTCCCAAGGTCACCACCTAGAGTCCTACTGGTGAACTTGGTTTCCACATGATATCATTGCACAGGAATATAGCCTTGTATAAGAGCTAGGTCAAGTTCTGAAATGGGTGACCTTGAGTCAATTCCTAACATCATGGAGCCAGATTACTGAATTTGGTTTCTGCTTAATAACTGCAAATTTTTTTGAGCCAGAGTTTATTTTGTAGATGTTTATAGTCTTCTATTAGGGCTAGATCAGCTTCAAAGAAGGGTGACCATGACCTAATTTCCAAGGTCACATGGTCACTTCAGGGAATGTGGTTTCTGCATCCACTTCCCAAGGTCATGAGTGTCCCATTGTAGTACATATACTATCAACAGGGTAATGAGGGCAAACATAATGACAGAAGGAGGGGCATCTATGTTTAACAAACATGTTTAGTTTGCACTAGAAATGGTAGACCATCACACACCACACAGCAGAAAACTTTCACTCAAACTTGGCTGCTGAAAGGTCAAGTGCAAGTCTGCAAAGTCATGCTCAGTGAACGTCAGAAAGTGGTGAGCCACTGATGCATTAACACATGGATGGCACGTGCAATGCATGGTGTTGTTTGGCTTTTATATCTGTACAAAATCAAGTTGATTTACCTGAGAATGCCATATTTAGTAACAATAATTAGTCATAGTGTCATTCCTTTCCCAATGAGGCTGGGCCTTCATGCAAAATGGCTTGGACAACTTGCCGCAAGAAACATCCAATTGTACTCAAATGGCTGCAGGTCCTTGTGTGAAAAACACATGCAATGAGAAGGAAACAAAGATCACTGCGGGCGTGTCCCTGGCCCCAACAGCATTACGAACAGGGGGTGTGACCCAAATTGGTTGAAAAACCTAATACAGATGACATAATTTCATATTCATACCAAAACTTTTAATGGATGGACGAAAATTTAGCCAGGGACATTACCAGGCACGTAACCCCTAAAATTAAATGGGAAAGACCACTTTCTGTCTTGCTATTTGTCCAGAGGAGAAACTTGCTATAATGCTTGGATTTCTTTCAATGGGTAGTAATCTACTTCAGGCCTCTGACATAATACACAAACTTCTTAAATTAAATAATTTCTGTATAAACTTTAGGGGTGAAATGATTCATCGATGTGAATGGGCTAACAATCCGGGATACAGTACAGTAAAACAGAATATGATGCAATGCAAATATTTACCCCTACTTAAACGCTTTGAGTGCCAGTCACTTCATTTGTCATCCTTGTTACATGTACTTAAAATTGCACATATTTATTCTGCAGTAATTTGTTTGAAATGACTGTTACCATATGTGATTGATTTCTATAGCGTCATATCTTTTTTTTTTTTTTTTTGCTTATTTTCCAAGTTATTTGCAATTAGCCGTTAGTTTTGTTGAACTGCAAGGCAACATGAATATGTTTAAAAAAAACGTCAATGCTTTCTGAGTCCCAAATGGAGTCCAGGCACATGGTGTTACCTTCATCAGTACCAAATGTACAGTGTATATCCTTCTGTATCGTATGTGTTGCAGTCACAGCAGAAAGCTTCAGAGGAACTGTCTGAGACCTAATCCTATTAAAGTACCAAAGTTTTTACACTTTAACCACATCAAAACAGCCAGATTTCCAGCTTTTATTGTGCCTGGCATCCATGCTTTCACCAACAGCATGTTGTTGAGCCCTGGATGGCAGCGCAGGGAAGAAGTGACTGCCTGAGTGATCTCCATGCTCCTTTTGGTCCACATGACTAATTTTCAGTGCTAATTATTAGATAGGTCCTATGACGATCTGACTACATCACCATCAGCCAATAGAAACGATTGTCTGAATAATATTTCTAACCTTGGAGACAGCGACGTGTGGCGTAAATTAACCACATTCCAGTCACATTCAGCCAATAAGAAAGCATTTTACTGATGCAGACGAAGTTCTGAGCTTTCCAATGAATCCAAACATTGAAACATGCATTGTTTAATCCAGTCCTACAGCTACGGAGGGCAGAAACAAGTGCAATTTTAGCCCTGGTTTGCCAACTTTCAATCGTGACAGTGGAAACCCTGAGGACAGTGCCACATTGAAATTCCATGTTTACATTTACTTTTACCTATTTGACATTCAAGGACAGTGTTGCCAACCTGCAAAACTTAAAATCTGGGTGGGAGATGGAAAGGAAAATTCCAGGAGGTTGATAAATTGATAATATGAAATATAGAATTGAAATTAAATATTGATGAAATTCAGGAAGGTGGATAACAACAAGTGACATTATGTCATCTTGAACTAAGACTGACATAATGTCACTGTTGTCACAGTGCAACATCACATTTGTACAATCGTTTATGATTAATTGAATGCACAGCTATTAAAAGTTATAACAAAGGCAAGATTCATTGTTGATATATATGTATTTTTATTTCATTTCCAGTACAGATGGGATTGCAATTCTATGAAGCTCTGATGACATTGATATACCTACAGTTAAGCCCATGTTAAACTTAACAGCCACCAAACGTATCAACAGTGTTGCCAACCCTCCCGGATTCCTCGGGAGACTCCCAGAATTTTATGCTGAAAATACATGAAAAAGTGTGGATTTATGACAATGTTGAGTCACCTCCCGGAATTTCATCAATATTACCCTTCTATATTTCATATTAATTTATCAACCTCCCATAATTTTACTTTTTATCTCCTGGATTTTAAGTTTGGCAGGTTGGCAACAATGTATCAACCTTTTGCAACCTTTTCCCAACCTTTTCGGTGAAAGGCAAACCTTTTTCAAACCCATTTCTAACACTTTCCCGACCATTCCAAAACCATTTCTACTTATTACATTAAAACACTTTCAAACCTTTCTTTAATCATGTTAATGGTTAACAACCATTTCACACACTTTCTCAACCTTATTGATTAGAATGTTGAAATGGTTTGGAACCCTTTCAACCATTTGAAACCCTTTTTCAACCTTTTGTCAATCTTTTACAAACTTTGTCAACCTGTTGCAAACCTTTCACAACCTTTACAAACCCCAGTACAACACTTTGCAACACAAAAAATGCATTTGGCTGCTAAGTTTTAGACAGGCTTAACTGTACTTCCAGACAAATAAAGCGTTAAAATATCGTGATACATATTGGCTCGTGAGGTGTGTTCCATGATACATATATTGTATCGTGACTTAGGCATATCGTTTCACCCCTAGTATGTATTTTGATTGCAGGGGAAGCTGGAATTGCTCACTGGATCTATGTCGGGCAACATGACACTAGAGATATACAACAAAGACAACAAACTTGTGTGCCTCCTAGACAATGATGATGCATTACTAGGATCATACCATGTGGATGATGGTATGAGGCTACATGTAAGTCTAACAGTTGGTATTTTGTACAAATGCATTTGTTACATTGTTTTTATGCACATAGTTACCTGGTGTGTCTTTAACATGTAGTACAAAGTAACTTTATGCATAGTATCAGAAAGATGGAGTTAAATGCCTGGCAGTTTTGAGCATACGTTTACTAAAAATGCTGATTTCATTCTGACCTTGTGCTTAAACTTAAAAACATGCAATTCGTGAGGTACAATGACTTGCATTTCTGTCCTAATAAGGACATTACAGTTGAGTGTATTAATGTACAGAGAAACCCTATTGGAAAGACCACCCAAGAGATGACCAAATTATTGTGTGTCAAGACAGGTGATCTTTCTTATGAGGTAGAAATAAGAGAAAAAGCACAGAGCAAGGTACCCTGGAAAGGTGGTTTTCAAGACAGGTGTTCTCTTATTGGAGTGGTCTTTCATGGCATTTACCATCTACTGGACATCGGTGCCTCCATTGACACATTAAAGTAATCTTGTGACGCACGACATCGTGTGCTGCTGCACTGGAATTTCACCAGTAACTAGTTTGGCTAAAAGTGATGTAATAGTTTAAGCTCAGATGTGGACTTCCACAGCCAAAAGCAGTATCAGTGGTGTTATTGTTTCTTTTGGAAGCATGGATATTGTCAACATATTATGACTATTGATTCAAAAGTTTCGGTCAATTTTAAAAGAACTCTACCTCAAGGTAAGCTAATTTTGCTGTAGGTTACAAAGTTCTGTTAGCCAAATCACACCTTTTAAGTGATGCAGTGTGTGTGTGTGTGTGTGTGTGTGTGTGTGTGTGTGTGTGTGTGTGTGTGTGTGTGTAACTGTTGACTTGTCTTAATTATACTTGCTCATTGTTTTTGTTATAGGTCATAGATAAATCGGGTCATAAGGGAGAATTTGAGGATCTTTCCAAGGTTGAGAAGTATGAAATATCAAAAGAAGAATATGAAAAAAGAACAGGTGAGTCCTCATTCCGGTGATTATAACAGTATTGAAAGCTAGGTAGAAAAACACTCAACCAAAACACTCCATGACTGGTGGCCCCTACAGTTGCCTGCTAAACAGACTTTCAGGAGAGTGATAGACTATTAGGCCCCTGCCGGGAACCAGAGAAAGTCTGCTACGGAGGTGACCCCTACAGCCAACTTCATAAACCAAATACATATGTGGTATACCAGAGGATTTTGTCAAATATGCACCAAAAAAACCCCAAAAACTTTGATACTATGAAAGTCGAGGCTAACCCTTCCCCCCCCCCCCCCCCCCCAACCACTGCAGTCTGCCATGGTGAAGATTTGCTCCATTGACAGAGATGAAAATAACACCAATGGAAAACAACAATGGCCAAGACAAATCTTCTTAATTGCACGCTACAACCCTGCACTGCCCCAAATATGGGAGATCATACATGATAAATGGACAGCTCTTGAGGCCTCCTGAAAGGCAGCAGCACTGGTCAATAAAGAGGTAGTGCTGGGCTTTAAACCTGCACAAAATTTGAAGGATATACTGATCAGGTCAAGGATCAGATATGAAGAGAATATTCCACAATATCCTGGAGTCTCCTGAGCCTGACATAGGAACTCCTGTGAGTGCCACAACTGTAGATACTGCACATACTTAACACAAGTGGTCGTCATAGGAGTACACAAACAGACAGAACCTATGTGGTTCCCAAACAAGTTTGTTATGACAGCTCAAACTTAGTTTACCTTCTCATATGCAAGATTTGCGAAAAGCAATATGTGGGCCAAACACTGTACCCACTGAGACACAGACTACGGGAACATTTTCATTATATTTAACTCGTCCAAAAATAGTCAGCCTCTATCTTTTATGTGGTGTTTCTTAATGTTACTTAGTGTAAGCTAGCATGACATTTTTGATTCACAAATTAGGTTTGCTTAAGTGGGAATGTCCAATTCATGTCATATACATCTTCATAGTCTGAATCGATGTATTTTGTTTTTCTTTGAATAAAAAGTCAATCTCCTCATTTTTAGCTCTGCTGACAAAAGATCGCAGAGCTTATGCGACGGCTCGTGTCTGTCTGTAAACATTGGCTTGTTAGTGTGATACCATCCACAGTTTTCAAGTTAAACCAATATAACTTTCAGAACTTATGGGGTGTATGGAAATCTAGGCAGAGTTCGATATTAGTGGCCCCACCTACATTATTATGTAATATGGGTGCCAAAATGTGAAAATCTTGTGAACACTCTAGCATCTTTAATTTTTGGCAGATCTTCACCAAATTTGGTGGGATTGTGGGAGAGGTGAAAGTCTAAGTTGCAAATGATGCTAGTGGCCCCACCTATAATTTGACAGAAATTATGAGCCATAATGTGTTTTCAGATGTAAAATTCCATATTTGGAAAAGTATTTGGATTAGACTTGCCAAATTGATATGATATATAGACCATGGCCAAAGGTGGAATGTTATGTAATATCAGTGACTTTGACATAATTTTGGGAGGTCACCATGCCTGTAAAGTTGAAAAGGTGATTTCGTATTGACCGGGTGTAGCTTGGACATCAATGGCAAAGAGAATTGAGCCTCCAGATCAAAATTGCACTTGATAACATAATACATAAAAGAGTACTTGATGACCTGCTTTTTGGGTCACTATGACCCAGTAATTACGGAGTTTGGTGCTTGTCCAAGTTTATTGTTTTTCCTCAATAACTCAAAAAGTTATGACCCGATTTAAACAAACAGACTGTATATGGAAAGCTGGATGTTGGGTGCATATTTTGAACAACAATAATTTTTTTAATCTGAGTTGAAGGTCAAGGTCAAATGGCCAGTTTGAATATAGGGGTCATCTCATGAATGCTCTGCACTCCACAATTCTTGAGATAGGCCCATGTAATGGTTAGGAGTTATAAAGTATATAAAAATCTTTGTCGACATCAGTATTGGTGGTAAAGGTGAAAATCTTGTGACTGCAGTACTTTTCACAGTTTTCAAATCAGCCCAATATAACTTTCAGGACTTATAGGGGTATAAAAATCTAGGTTCTTTTCGATATTGGTGGTGCCACCAACAATATTATGCAATGTTGGGGTCAAAATATGAAAATCTTGCGAACACTCTAGCATCTTTAGTTTTAGGCAGATCTTCACCAAATGTGGTGGGATTGTGGGGGAGGTTAAAGTCTAAGTTGGTAATGATACTAGTGGCAACACCTATAATTTGACAGAAATTATGAGCCAAACTGTGTTTTAAGATATAAAATTCTATATCTTGAAAAGTAATTAGATAATATTTTCCAAATTCATAGGCTATATAGACAATGTCCAAAGCTAGAATCATACATAATATCAGTGACCGTGACCTATTTTTGTGAGCTCACCATGCCTGTAAAGTTGAAAGAGGTGATTTTGTAATGGCAGGGTGTAGCTTGGACTTCAATGGCAATATCAGCACAGCACCAGGGAAGCCTATTGGCCTCATGTATTACATAATCTAGATATCCTTGATCTTCTGTCTCAAGGTCAATGAGAACATAAAATTAAGGACTCACTCATTGTTGTCTTGGCACATGCAGCAATATTCATCGCAGGGGTTGTTCAAATTAGCTATGGGGAGTGAAGTGCCATCTGTTGGACAGTTTTTACATTAAGCTTTATATGTTCAGAAGCCACTTGAGGACTCACAACTTTGAAATTAACAGGTGCAATATAGCCAATATGCCACCACAGCATTAGGCCCATGGGCCTTTTGTCGAAATGTTATAGCTTCCATGTGAAACAATGTTGTCAAGAATTCAGAAGTTTCATTCGCCAGAGATTAAAGCTTACCATCTTATCCCTGTTGGCACCCCTGTCCTTAAGTGCCCCCTTCTATTTTTATGATCCCTCTCCCCACCAAAAAAGTGCTATATTTTTACCTAAATTTCAAGCATGAAGCATGCAAATGTGGATCTGAAGATGAGTCTTGCATTCATAACTTTTTCCTGGGCAGCCTGGGATAATATGGGAGTGTTTTTTTGACAGGAATCTGAGAGAGGCAGAGATATATTGAGATGAAGTTAAAAGTTAGTTGTGTGTTGTTTGTGCTGAAAAGTCAACATGTCCCAAGACCACTATGATTTAAAGTATGAAGAATCATCAGTTATTACTGCATATTGCACTGGAACCAGACTTCAAGATTTCGAGACATGATACTTACCACATGTTTATTACTTATACAAGAGGAAGTCTCCAAAATGACTAAGTTTTGCCAACTGAGCTTTACAATGTACATGTATGTTCTTTAATCTATACCCTATTGACATTTTTTTACATCCTGTCTTGAAGGGTCCATAACCTTTCAATTCAAAACTTTTTTTTTAGTTCAAAGCTGACTGATAGCATAAAAGATTGGCCATAAGAACATGTTTGCCTGTATCTATGTCAAATAGGTGAGGTCGAGATCCACTGGTTCATGTGAGTTCTCAGTAGAGGGCTCTGTAGGCAGGTAGGTTAGATATGTGTATTTCCATTAGTTTCCATTGCAATTTGCACCTGTGTAACTTTAAAAGTGCTCTACCTAGAAACAACAAATTTCTTGTGGTAAGTGGCTGTATACAGTTAAAATACTCTTGTAAATTTGACAACTTTTGCTGCAAGACTATTCAACAGATTGAATGTTACTTTGACATAAAATCTTATGGGAATACACATTTCTAGCTGACAAGAATTTTGTGTTTTGAGGTGTGTATTCAGCCAAATACACATAAAATTGCTAATTGCGACTTCTTCTATTGTCAAGGGACCCATGATATCTCCGCTACATCTGTTGACTTCAGTGTGAACAGGAGACTGCTGCAGCTGCACTTTGACAGTTTAAGCTGTATCTTGACGTCTAAAGCTGTATCTTGACAGCTGTAGTTGAACCTTGACAACTGCAACTGTATCTTGATAGCTGTAGTTGAACCTTGACAACTGCAACTGTATCTTGATAGCTGTAGTTGTAGATTGAAAGTTGCAGCTGTAGGTAGGGAGTTTTGTGTAACTATAGGTGTTGCTGTGGCTGTGTTATGTACTTGGTAAAGCTGACTTGAAAGTACAAAGCTATATTGAATATTAAAACTTGAGTAAAATTTGTCTCATTGTTTTACAGATTCTGTCCTAGCATTTAAAAAAAGAATGAAAATGGGACAATTCAAAGAATTAGATCCAGAAGAGGAGAAAAGAAAAGCAGAAGAAAAAGAGAAAAAAGAAAAAGAAGAGAAAGACAAGATAGAGAGCATGAAAGTTGGAGACAGGTAAAACACTGGGGATAACATTTTTCTTTGGTATGAACATACTAAGGAAAGTATGTGGACATAACAGGTTTCATTGACAGTTCTCATTGAGGGTATAGTGGAGCCTGGTACAAGAACCACCTCACATCACAGGCTACCTGCCTTTTTGGCTGCTCTTTAAGAACTCTTGATTTTATTTTAATATCATTATTTATTTTTGTTTATGATCTATGATGCTTGTTGTAGTCACATGTTTTAGTCATTTGGGCATATACATGTACAAAAGAAAATAATCTGCAGGTTACACTTAATATCATCTTTAAAATTGGCAAATTTTTTTGTATTAGATTGTGTAGGACACCCGCCAAGTTAGTCGAGAAGAGAGTCTGAATTTTGCAAATCTTAGCTCTTTCAGTGCCAGTCACATCTAAAGTCAATCTACTAAAGTCAAACTAGTCTGAAATATCATTAGGATCTCAGATTTGTGTTCCTAGTAAATAGACATCTCAATCAAGTACCAGCATGCCTATAGTTCCAGAAGAAATATCCCAAGTCAACTTTTTTTTTTCTGCACCCATTGGGAGCATAACCAATGGGTAAGCATTGTGCCCAATGGGTGCGAAGAAAAGCTGTTGACTCAGTCCAAAATTTGGCACTTAAAGTGTAAGAAAAAGGGCAGATCGTTTATATTTCAGGTCAGATAAAGACCAAAATACAGTGTAAAGAGCATATTTAAAAATGTTAGCAACTTTAAGTTTCATGGCAAGACGTATTATGGCTCCACAGTAGACCCAAGTTCTATGTTATGTCTACTTCACTAGCATGGAATTTTGTCTGCTTTTGAGGCAAGTAAGCATCATATTTCTGATCTAAATTTTGGAAGATGAAGACAGTATGTTGAGAAGTCAAATCTGGGGTTGCATCAGTGGACAACCATTTCTGCATTTTGTAACTTTTTTATGCAGGGGCCCATGAGGTCCTTACATATTTATATGGCGAAAATCCAGCCTGTTTGTTCACATGTCACATAACCTATACACCACAGTACATTTGATTATGTGTGAAATGTTACAATTTTAAGTCTGCACCATGTGTGAAGATCCAATAAAATGTTCATTCGGCATGTTTTATTTAAGTTGTGTCATGTCTTTTTTTTATAAAGCGTTATTTTAGTGTTGAGGAGTCATGAGAGTTTTATAAAGGACTGCTACAGAAATGGTATAGTTGCCCTAGGTTTAAATAAATTTTGTGTCATGTGGGGAGGTTTATAGTCAACCATACAGAGCCAGAATTTAGTGTCAATGTTCTTAATAACTATCCCAAATAAAAAAGCGGGACAAAATATTCAAGTTACTGTAAAAATTTATAAAATTTTGAGGTGCATCGAGAGGAGTCATTGAGTATGAAATGGAGGTGTGTTCCTGTAACAGCGGTTGTCAGGAGGCTGTCACATGTTAACATGGTCAAGGTCAACCATTAAAAACAAAGGAAAAACCGGAGTGGCACATGTTGACCAGTGTTTACATTTAGACGCATTACTAGGTGCACGGAGGAAAATAGTGAACTGGAGACAACAATAAGTGAATTTTAATTACGAGGTTGTGATACAAAGTATGGAGCAGTAAATTTGTTTAATAAAAGCTTAATTAGTGTACAAATGTTACAAATTGGCAGAATACTTCACCGCAACGATGTTACACTTGTTCATCATGACGCACGATGGCGGGCAGGGCCGACTGATTTTGGAACGTTCATCACTAGTTTTTCGGGTCTTTTTGATTATAATTTTCAGCATACATTAAGTAGGTTATGGCTGCGTAGGATAGGCTGTTTCAAGAAGTAAACAAGATGAACGAGTTAATCTGTTGTGTCATGGTTGGTCCAGTGGGACTGCGAGGCCAAGGGAAGGGACGTGGCGAGGCAATGAGGGAAACCACACTTCCACCATCTGTGCGGTGAAGAAAGTGCACAAATCAGAGTAGCACCAAAGCAGGGAATCCGATAGTTGCGTTCACGATGTATGTTTGTGTGATAATGAGATATGTATTTCCTCTTTCATACTTGGCTGAATTGCCGCTGATGGGATGCACATCGACGCCATCGTTTGCATACTAGACGACCAATATACTGTGCCATCGTATTGGCCATGGTACTGTAATCTATACAATACTGGTCTCTCAAATGGCCAAAGGCCATGAGACCATGGACCTACTATCTGATGCTCAGTCCTTCAGATAGTAGGTCCATGGCAAGACCTATACAGATTTGTCCTAAAACCCATCTCAAAATATTAGGTCACAGTAGTTGTGGCATCTCGTCTGAAAATCACCTAAATGTATATCATCAGGTATCGCCTGTATTGAAACCTTACTTTGTTAATAAAGGATGTCAACTTGAAATTTGTACTCTGACCTTGATATGCCAAAATGTTTTTATAGTCTGTCTGCAGAACTGAAAGGATATACTCGTGTATTTAAGCTGAAAATTATAGCTCTGCATGTGTTCATAAATATTATATTTCGTTTATTAGTGAATTAGCTTGATATATTTCGTAGCATAATAATTGTTTTATGTCAAAGAAACTCACATTGATACAGAAGCCTAACCGCCAAGCGTATTATTCCCTCTCCAATATTACATGCGGACTTTCTCCATTATTCTAGTTTAAACTTCTACCACCAGGTGCAAAATATTGATTGATTCCAGGCACGATCAACGTCAAACCTTTTCGCAGGTAATTTTAGCTAATATAAAGAAGCATCTGTCAATGTGAGTACTAGTTACCGAAGATAATGCCCCTAGCTTATGAAATGTGCTAATATCTGCACCTCTAATGTTTTTTGGTCAAAAGGCAACCTCTAGCTTCCTCATCAAAATCAGTGTGGAACTTTGTGATGGGTTATGGGACAAATCCTAGAAGGTCTCGCGACCTTGGGGTGCTCGAGAGACCGATATTATATGGGTTAGGGCCTTGGGTGCTAGCGGTACATTTCGGTCAATTTGCATATGCAGTGTTGGGAAATTCCTCGCAAGAAACTGTGTTCTTAATTCAAATTCAAATGATTTTTTTTCCCTATTTTTTTATGATTTTTTGTGTGTTTTTGCTAATTTTGACTTCTTCAGAACCGTCACTTAGATTAAGCTGAAATGTGGTAGATATGTTCCTTGTGGAAGAGACAAACAAACATGTTCACTAGGTGGCACTGCTGTGAATTCCTAATTTTTAACGATTTTTTCAAACCAGGTACTTATGAGTCAATGCAACTTTCCTATTGATTAGCATGGAAGCCAAAAATTCCCATTTTGACTTCTGTGAAACCATCTTTCAGATTGACTTCAAACATGGTGGCAATGTACCTTGGGTGGGTCTCTAGCAATTTGTCCAAATGGTCATGCTCCATTGATGTTTGGATTTTTACCTCAGCTGACTTGTCAGTCAGCTGAGGTTTTTTGAGGGTCTGTCGTCCGTCGTCCGTCCGTCCGTCGTCCGTCCGTCCTTTGTCCACAATTCACATTTTCGACTTCTTCTCAAAAACGTCAGCCAGATTCAGTTCAAACTTGGTGAAAATGTGCCTTGGGTGGGTCTCTACCAAGTTTGTTCAAATGGTCACGGTCCAGTGATTTTTGGATTTTTAATGAATTTTTTTGTTCTTTTTGGGTAAATCTTAAAAAATCTTCTTCTCGGAACCCGCTCACCCAATTGCTTTGATATCACACAGGAACACTCCCTGGGACTCCTAGTTCTTAATTTGTTCACCAGGTGGCGCTGCAATTTTTTTCTAATTTTTTATGAATTTTTGTGTGTTATAGCTATTTTCGACTTCTTCTCCAGAACCGTCACTCAGATTAAGCTGAAACATGGTGGATATGTTCCTTGTAGAAGGATCAAACAAAGTTGTTCACTATGTGGGAATGCTGCAGATACCTGATTTTTAACAATTTTTTTAATTCTGGTACTTGTCGGTCAATGCAGCTTTCCTATTGATTACTATGGAAGTCAATGGGCATTCTAATGCTAATTCACATTTTCTACTTCTTCTCCAAAACTGTCATCCAGATTAACTTCAAACTTGGTGGCAATGTACCTTGGGTGAGTTTCTACCAATTTTGTTCAAATGTTTATGCTCCAGTGATTTTTGGATTTTTAATGAATTTTTTTTGTTCTTTTTTTTTTGACAAATCTTAAAAAAATCTCCGAAACTGCGTACCCAATTGCTTTGATATCGTACATAGACACTCCCGGGGACACCTTGTTCCCAATTTGTTCACCAGGTGGCGTTGCAATTTTTTAAGGAATTTTTTGTACATGGTTTTGCTATTTTTCACTTGTTGTCAGAACTGTCCCTCAGATTAAGCTGAAATGTGATGGATATGTTGTTGTGGAAGGGTGAAACAGTTGTTTACTAGGTGGCACTGCTTTGGATTCCTGATTTTTAAGGATTTTCAATTCGGGTGCTTATCGTTCGATGCAGCTTTCCTTTTGATTACTATGTAAGTCAATGGGCATTCTAGTGCTAATTCACAGGACAAGTGACACGAAATTTACTGTTTACTTGATAACTTGAGATCTGTTTTGAGTTAGCTACAGATGTTAGTTATTCTGTATGAAGGTCATGCTGAGACAGTACATGAATGACCTTGACCTCATTTGTGGGGTCACAGTGCAACATACATGAATTTTACTCTTCATTATAACCTGAGAACTACTTGAACTTTGATGTTGCACATGTAACTGTTCTTCTATAAAGGTCAGACTTACTCAGAACATGGTGTCCTTGATCCTTTCCCAAGTTCATAGAGCTGCAAGTGTGATGAATGTCAAGATCAGCTGAGGCACGGGCTGTTCACACAGCCCTCTTGTTTATGATATTTTTTTTCTTTTTTTGTTGTTGTTTTTTTTGGGGGTGGGGGGCAAATTTTAAAAAATCTTCTCCTATGAAACCACTCACCGGATTGCTTTGATATCACACAGGAACACTCCTAGGGACTCCTGGTTCTGAATTTTTTCACCAAGTAGCACTGCAATTTTTTTCTAATTTTTTATGTTTTTTTTTTTTGTGTATTATTGCTGTTTTTGACTTTTTCTACAGAACTGTCACTCAGATTAAGCTGAAACTTGGTGGATATGTTCATTGTGGAAGGGTCAAATGAAAGAGTACACTAGGTGGCAATGCTGTGGATTACTGACTTTTCATCATGTTTTTTCAATTCAGGTTCTTACCGGTAAATGCACCTTTTGATTTTTTGGATTTTTTTATGAATTTCTTTGTTCTTTTTGGGGGCAATTCTTAAAAAATGGCAAGGGTGTATGTACGTGTCAGCTGAGCACAGGACTGTCCCAGTCCTCTTGCTTTATAAAGTGGTTAAAGCAGAAGCAAAGAATTGGTTATTATTTTTATAAATTACATTCAACAAAATGGTTTTGTTACAATAGACAGTCTTTCCTTCAATTATTTCAACTTGCTCAACAGCTTTACAGGCCTACATATGCTTTGCCCCTGCATTTAGGCCACCAGGCCTTGTTTTGTTTTGCTGGGTTTGACAGCAGGAACTTGAAAAACATTTGCTGCACTGAACTGGCCACTGGTTTAGGTCTTGCTGGTATTGCTCAGTGCTGCCTCCTGTGGTTATATTGGGAACAACCAAGGACAAAATGTTTCTGATGTGTTTATCCTTCACATGCAACAAATCAATGATTGTAGCCCCAAAGAGGTTTCACATCAATAGATGTTTTGTCAATCTTAAAATCTTTTTCTTCATGGTTTCCCAGGGTACCAGATCAAAACCATACAATCCAATAGAGATTTGGAAAAAACATGGTCACTTCAAATCAATTTTATCAAAGGCTAAAAGATGGGCGGCTTAGTTTGTATAGGGATATGGGGGGGGGGGGGGGGAGCTTTGTTTGTTGGCCATATTATCAGTCCTAATGGAGGCCGGCGGTTGTATTTGAAATGGACTTGTTCCTTTAGGGATAAATGGACAGGGAAGCAACACTAAGTACTTGCTGCCACCAGTTCTTTCAAGATAGTGGCTTTGAGACACTAGCAGGAAAGCCTGTAGTCAATAACAATAGGCCAATGGCTGAGATATATTGTCACAGACATCTGTGTCATTCAGTATCTTATCATGGTTGGCTAATAAGCCACAACTAATTCATAGTTACTTTAGTGTCTAGTTTTCATTGCCGTTAACCCTTTCTTTTCAGAATAAGATAATCAACAAGTTGCTGTGGCATAGATTAGGCGATAAGCTCCCAGTCTGCATAAAGTAAAGTTGATGACATTGGGTATAGCAAGGAGGGTAGCTCTCTCTACCCTCCTTGGGTATACTATCTTGAAAGGGCCGTCCATTATTCTCGTTCACAATGAATTGTATTAAGAGGAAATTTAAGCATATGACATAGATCTTTGCACTTGTTGGCCCCTGTAAGCGGAAGGGTTAAAATGTAAAGCATGTAAGATGCTGCCATTGAAACCACAACACTTTCTGCATGACTGCACAGGTACTGTTGTGTGGTGAGGCAGGAGATACCAGTACAATAGACAATGTTCAGCCTCATCTGACACTCCCACTTTTGATATAGACCATTTACTGCCTGTTCTTCATATTAACTTGCCTGCTCAGTCAGCTCTGATACTGGCGAGTATCTTCAGAGGTTGAAGAGACAGATGGCCATATGGAAGGAAAACAACAAAATTTGACAGCCTGCTGAGTCAGCTAGAGAAAGAATGTACTAATTAGCATCTTGCAAATGTATATATGAATTTGCCTAAAAGATTTTGAAATATAAAAGAAGCTAAAAGCTATTGCTAAAAGTTAGGTAATGTTGAATATATCGATATGGGTGTTAACTTTGATGTTAATGTGTATTTTTGTATGTACATGCATGCAGATTTACCAGTAAAGATGATCTGGATATTGAGCGTCCATACAAAATGTTTGATCATCTGGGCTCTGTCATTTTCATATGTTATTGGTGGGTAAAGTACACGTTTTGGTTCAAAGGGTGAATGTCCAGTGGGTCAGCAGCCTGTGGTGTATCAGTGGCTGGCAATATAGATCTCTGTTGAACCCATCAAGTCAACACGTTTTCAGCTTCCTCCAATTTTACATTTCAACAGAGAGGAATACATTTTTTTTTTTACGCCTGCTGTTTTCCATAATTTCAGTTTGCTTGAGGATATCAAATAATGTACCATCTAAAAACGTACGTGTACTACCTGCCAAACATACTCCTGAGTGATCATTTGGCTGTCCCTGGGTGCATTTCTGTCATGCAGGGAGTGTGGAAGGGTTTAGTTGTGAGTGCAGTTGCAACTTCTTTCACATGTAGAACTGGATTTGCATATGTTGGAGTAAATACTGTATAAGTGGAAATATTCCCAAAAGGAAAATTTGCTGACTTTGTTGAAAAGGAAAATTTTGCAGTTTTCATTTTGCCAATTCACAATCAGAAAGCATATTGCTCCTTGCTGCCATGTGCACCCAGCAGACATGGTTTATACCTAATTTTTTCACTTGTTACCTCTGCTGACTTGTCAGCTGAGGTTATTGTATGGTCCATTGTCCATCCTCTGTCTGTCTGGCCACAATTCACATTTTTTATGTCTTTTCCAAAACCAGCCAAATTTACTTGTGACTAGGTGGGGATGTACCTTGGGGGTCTGTACCAAGTTGGTTCAAATGGTCATGGTCCAATGATTTTGTAATTTTTATGAATTTTGGATGAGAAATGTACATGAAACCTAGCTGGATAACATGACCCAAACTATGGAAACTGTTGACTCAGTGACAGTTCAAGGGGCTAGGGTTAATATATTACAGTAATTCCTTTTTCTCTTCATGGCGCCAGAGGATAGATGTCTGATTGTATCAAGACAAAGGCAGGCCACTTTCAAAAAGTTTAGATTTCCTTAGTTTTTTGAGGGCTTGGATTTCTGTTTGATTACTGATTGGAGTGTTTTGGACCACAGTTAACGGTCAGTTTATGTTGAAAATATTAGGTCACTGTCACAAGATAACAATTGGTACAGCCAGTTGTGAGGGGATGTCTGCGGCATGCGTTCCCATACATGTTAGTGATGAGGCATGCGGAGACCCGGGTTTTATGAGGGTGGACAGGCAGAGCAGCCCAGTATGCCCAACTATCCATAATTCAGTTGACAGACGGCACCAAATTGCCGTGCTGCATGCAAGGATTGGGAATGAAATGAGGGACCAAGTGGCCTTATTATTGAAGGATTACAGCAGCTTGAAGTATCAGTGAATATATCAGTTGCAAGCTCTGAAGCATGCATCAATTCCTCCATATTTGTACGATTATATGACAGGTCATTTGGTGGCTTGCTTAGATGACCCATATATCTCATTGTGTGCCGTGATAACTGTGACCCATATATCCCATAATGTGCTGTGATAACTAGAACCCACATAGCTCATTAGATACAGTGACAACTGTGACCTATATAGCCCATGTATACTGTGATAACTATTAACCATATATCTCTTTATGCACTGTGCCAACTATGACCGAAATAGCCCCTTAGGCACTGTGACGACCATGACCCACATATCCCAGTATGTACTGTGACAGCTATGACCCATATAACCCATTATGTACTGTGACAGCTATGACCCATATAACCCATTATGTTCTGTGACAACTTTAACCCATTCATTCTTAGGACCATAGCACACAGAAGTGCTGTACAAGCATTGGTTGACTCTTCATCATAGTCTACCATACATGCCATGCTAAAGTCAACTGTATTTTGTCAGACTTGATGTTCTAAGAAAGTTAGATATTAAACTATGCAACATGTACATTTTTGAAAAGGACATAATCATAAGACTGTAAACTTGGTAAAGTACTAAACAGTTGAGTTACTGATGTTTGACCAACCCTTTGTTTGATCAGAAATTAAAAATGTGGTTACAGTGATAAAAACAGTTTTACTGTGATGTTCCAGGAACACCTGCTCTGTGTAAGATGACTCATCTCCATCATGTTTTGTCACAAATAAACATATCCAAATATCTCATTACATGCCTGTTTTGATTTTGAAATGATGTATCTTTGAAAATAGCTCAGTGCATAGCCAAAAGTCTCATATTTAATGCTTGACTGACTTGGAATTAATAGGTCTCTCAGTCAAGCTGAGCACAAAACCACAAAAGTCCTCTTGTTTTTGTGACTGTCCAGGAAAAACCTCTCTAACCGAACACCTCCGTATACTGAACACCTCTCTATACTGAACCTCATTTCTGGGTCCCAAATATATACTTCCAATGTAAGCAAACCTCCCTATACTGAACACCTCACTATACCCAACACTTTTATCCAGTCCCAAGGGTGTTCGGTATAGGGAGGTTTTACTGTATATCCTAATATATACAGTGTGTGTCAAAAGAAACACAATGTATTGTAGTACACTGTATGTAAAAAGTTTTCACGGTTATGATAATTTAGAAATTAATTAGTTACAGATTGGAGAAGCACAGCTTCTTGTGTTTTGTTTGCTGGCATTTAACCCCTTCCCCCTTAAGCACGTCAAACCCAGCTGGAGGTAAAATGTTGTCTGCTTCATTGATTTTTAACAATTTTAGTGTAAATAAAAAACAATTTGAAAATTGCAGACAGGCTCGTTCAGAAGAGCATACTGCAAGGAAAGTTATTGACTCCGTCTAAATACAAGGGAAAAGGGTGGCACTCGACTTGTCCCAAACAGAGCTCCTGACTCACTCTTAATACTAGGGAGAGAGGTTAGTGACCAACCTGTTCCAAGGCCCTGTATTTTTGACAAGTTTTCCTGTTAGCTGCCTGTACCTGTTGCCTGTTTTGTTCCAGGTGTGAGGTGACTGTGCCTGGCCAGCCAAAGAAAAGGGGAACCGTCATGTATGTTGGTAAGTCACAGCTTTATACTTGCCTGGTGAACTGACCTACTGGGCAAAAATTTTTACTCAGCTTCAGTGCCAAGCCATAATTATTATCCTTCAAAGGAAACTGCAAACACTTAACCCTCTGGACCCTAAGTATGTTGTAACTCAACACATTTAGAGCCGATATATCAGCTCTTAGGATCCAGAGGGTTAAAGGTCTAATTTTAAGTGGGTAACTTATTTGCAAACTTGTTTTTTCTTTTTATTAGTATTATTATTCATTATTATTATTATTATTATTTTTATTATCATTGTTGTTGTTGTTGTTATTATTATTATTATTATTATTATTATTATTATTATTATTATTATTATTATTATTATTTTGTCAGTACCATGTGACTGTACTTGTAGACAACCATACCTCATCATGCTCATAGTCGGCATACTGTATAATCATAAATTTTTGCGAGAGATAAATAGTCCCGAATTTTCACGAGGAAACCCAGTTTGAGAATATTAAAAATTTTAGCTGCTTGAATGTGGGATGAAAGTCTGCATAAAATCAGGAAAAAAAACTCATGAAATTCTGATTTGGAGTGTATTTGGGAAATTTTGTGCCCAGGAATTTAAATGAATATACAGTATTCAACTTCAATGCAGTTTGAACAAATTACCAATCATTTAAATTGGCATTTAGCACTCCTCTGGCCTATTTTCCATCTTTTGACAAATTCACCTGCAGACAGCAGGTGTAGGATATTGGTTAGTATCAGCTTATTGATGGGACCATTCCAGTAAATGGCTGTAGTCAATCATATGGAATTAACTACTAGCAACAGATGTTTTGGGGAATTCTTCACTGACCACAAGCAAGAGGCACTGTGAATTCATTTAACTTTGCTGTGTTCTTATTTTCACTTATTTCGCTGATGCTTCAAAACTGTGAAAATAAGAACCCAGTGAAATATATTTTTTACATGGCATTGATAGGGATAACAAAAATTGTGAATTTAAAGTTTCAGTGAAAGGTCAAAATGCAAAAACCGTGAAAATTAATGCCCATGAAAATAAATGTATTCACAGCATTTTATAGAATCCATGTTTATATATGCTAGCGTCTGAGCTTGTTGCCATGGTATTGGCAGACCTCATTTACTGACAGTAAAAGCCACACTGCCTATGTATGAGCCTATATAAGTAATGGTCAAGTTTATTTTGTTTATAAACACAATGTACAATACTTATGAAACAATTACCCCTCATATGGTAGTATATGACAACATATTTCATTGGACAGGTCTTTCTGGCTATTAATATGCAAAAATCCACTGACCCAATATGTACACTGAATCCAACTAATTGTCATGGCATATAAAAATAAGATAAAATCAGTATTGATATAATTACAAAACACCTTCCAAGAAAAATTATGTATACATCAAACAGTTTCTAAGAAATTAACTTGCATCAGTATACATTCCTGAAGAAAGAGAAAAAAACAAACATACTTTTTTTTATGTGGAGGGGCTCTTTTTGTATGTGTGTGTATGAAATGAGGTTATATAAAGGAACAGAGCCAGAAATGACCAGTGAAAACATCTCTTGTATATTTGAAGAGTAAAGGTGTAGACCAGTTGAATGCCAGTGCTGTGCCTGTCATCTCATTGGTGTAGGGGCCAATATTGTGTGTATCCAGAGCATTGTGTCACAAATTGGTTGCATCAAGCCAACTGTTGATCTCAGATGTGTCACATAGAGACAGCTTACAGGTTCCCTAGATTTGAACCTGTTTGGGCTTGGAATATAGATCTGATTTTTGTCTTGGTAGTCCGAGAGTTAACTCATTCCATACTATGGTCACAGGTCTTGGTCAGTGGTTCTGGCTCTGCCTGGCAAGTCATGCTGCAGCTGCCCTTGTGGCAGCTGCAGTATGACTTGCCAGGCAGTGCCAGAACCACTGACTTAAGACTATAGGCATGTTGGTACTTGAATGAAAGCTCTTTTCATGAAGAGCTTAAATGTGCAATTGTCATCTTAAATCTAGGTAAATATGCAGAAAAATCAGGGACTGGTATGGAATGAGTTATGGCAAACCTGGTTGAATAAGAACTGTCCGTAGTTTACTCATACTGTGCCAACCCAGCCTTCCTCTGTGTGAAACTACAGTCAGTAAGGTGATCAGTATTTAAATTCCTCACATAAAGAGCTTTCATGTAGGTACCAACATACCTAGTGTAGATTCTTTTTTTGTTTTTTGTCTTTGCTCCATTGCCTGGAAAGTGATGCTGCAGGTGTAACCCCAATAGGGGATGCTATAGAGGCACTTCATGGTGCACAACTTGCTGCAGGCAGTTCCTGACAACCACTGGCCAATGACAAAAGCTGCGCTTGTTTATCCGCCTGGTGTCTCTGCTAACAAGGTTGGCAACCAGGGCATATGTATTAGTGCTGCCACCTACAGTCAGCATCCTCTATTGCTAGGCAATGCTGAAGCTGCTGGCCTTAAGACTCCAGTCTTGAGTCTAGGATGTTGGCACCTTAAGAGATATGTCTTGAGTCTAGGATGTTGGCACCTTGAGAGATATGTCTTAAGACTTGGATGTTAGTGTCTTAAGATATAATTCTTGAGTCTTGAGATGGTGTCATCTGCATTGCATGTGTATCTTTGCTAATTGAGTACAGCATCCTCTCCTGCTTTACAGCCCAGTGAAATGATATCAATTTGTGACTGCTGATTGACACATATACCTGTTCTATGACAGGTCACTGCATACCAGCTCTGGGCCAGGGTGGGTGTGTCTGCCCGGAGCCTTGCAAGGGATATTGAACAGTGTAAGTGGACACTAAAATAGGGTGGACCAGTGTCACAGGGCAGTCACTGAGACATTAACAATGTTACTTTGTGTCAGCAACACATTACTGACCATCAGTCTTGCTTTGTGTAGATCCACTGGCATAAAGTGCCATCCATTGCCACACTTGGTCATTCCTCATGCACCAATGATCATGGTGCACCACTCGTCACCGTACCCACACGCAGCCTATCCAAGCACAAACTGGCCAGATTGGACCAAGGATGAAAAAAGTCATGTTTATGGCATGATTGGTGTGCCTACATCCCATCAGCCAGGCATCAGTCAGTCCATTTAGAAATACCCCAACCGTGACTTAAACCCCAGCAGCAGACAAGTCTGCCCTGGAATCCTGTGCTTCTGCATCAACTGCTGAGTGCATTAACCCTGGAACTCAGCAGCGATAATGATAATAGCAAATGGTGCTTGGATTGGCACTGCCCAGTCCAAAATGGACGGCATTTTCTTGCAGTGTTCACCCTTTGCGTTCCAAGACCTGTACTGTCACCCTTTGCTTTCGTGCTGAAGTGCGGTTTTGATTCTGTGTAGGAACAAAGGACTCAAAGCAGCATGAAGCCAGGGCTGTATGTGGCTATTCCAGAGACTCAGTACAGAGTACGGTTCATCTTCTACGTAAAGTTTTGCACCGTTTTAAGAGCAATTAGCGCACTGGGCTCACAGGTAGTTGAAATGGAGATGTATAGCACTGTGGCACCTATAATACATCCAAATGGTGGGGACATGCACAATGGAGGCAATTAAGTAGCTTTTGCTTTTTTTTTTTTTTTTTTTTTTTTTAATGGGCAGAGGCTTGTGGATGGAGTTAGAGAGATGATGTGTAGACAGTACGATGCAGCACAATGAAGTACCAGTTAGGGCCAGCGTAGCTTTCAATAAGATAAAAGATTGCCTTGTTCCGCACCATTATTTCATTAGTCCTTGACTGTACTTGTAGCTGAGACCCACACAGTGGCTGTTTTCTGTGCTGTTATCAGCTGGTCTGACCAAGCAGTATCATCTGATACTTTATGACTAAAAAAAAAAAAAAAAAAAAGAAACGAACGAGCACATGTAAATAAAATTGCCCCAATGTTTTGTTGTGGTTTGTTGGTAGTGACTGTTCCATATGAAAACAGATGCATGACATTTCCAGTGTATATATTAAGAATGATCCTGTGACATTTGGACAGCAGGTAGCATTAATATGTATCTTGTGGAATGTGTCATGTTTGTAATGCTTAAAAACAAAATACTCAATGAGTCAACCTTTGAATTATGGGGAGTCGACATTTTAATGGTGTAAAGTTGTGTGACCTTTGGTTCTGATATGAGGTGTAATGATGAGAGTGTGTCCCATATTGTCACCATTATCACAGAGAGTGTACCATCCATGTGCCATACTGTAATGTACAGTAAGGCTGTCCTTCACTGCCTCCTTGTCTGACAGGTCTGACCTGTGTACATCTGGTGCTGCCAACTAAAGAAGGGGGTCCCATGGACAAGGCTGAAGGGATCATGTATGATTAAAACCATTCCAAAACTCCAATTATCCATTTGAATAAAATTTACCCCCTGCCCCCCTCCCCTGAGTCCAAAATCACCTACTTCCTGAATTTATACTAGACCAGAGTGTTACTGCTCACCAGTCTTCTTGTCCTTTGAGAACAGCACTATCTGTACTGATATCATTACTATCATTGTGGATATTCACAAACGGGTTAAAAGCCTTAAAGTTTGAAATGCTATAATGGGGGCCATTGGACCACCTGGTGCTGATCTCCACTATAGATGTAGTCTGTACATCCAGACAATGATGACAACTTATTTTGTTTCAGTAGGGGGGGAATGGGCGTTGCTACGTATGATGGAGTTTCTGTGCTTCAAGTTTCGTAATCATGCGTATTTAACGAGTTATTTGCAATTAGCTGTGAGATTCGTCATATCAAAACTGGAATACTTGGGAAAGACAAATATGCAGTATCTGTGACTGTGCATGTCAACTGCATAAACATGGTTTTACTGTCACCAGCACCCAACCTGCAGCTAATTTCATTCCATAACTTTCGTCACCTTTTCAAATCCTTTCATAGGACCTGTCAGCATCGAAATCTGATAAAAAAATGTCACAATTTTACGTTGTAGTCACACAGAAATGACCAGTTTTGCTGTCCTTTTGCATAGACTGTCGTCATGCTTCCCATTACGGAGCTGAATGGAAGTAGTAATTATATTATAATGGAAACCGGAAGTTGAAAACGGCTTTTTTTGTTGGCCCATGTAATCAAATGTCAGAGGTAATTATTCAGAAAGTCATGTGATGATCTGCATTACATCATCGTTGGACAATAGAAAGAGGTGTCTTAAAACAGCAACGGACTGCTTTGAAATATGATCTTTCTAGAATAAATTAACCGCATTGAAGTGACTTTAAGCCAACAGGAAATCATCTGACTGATTAGCAGAAATCCAGCACTTCAAGGTGGTATCACACATGGCATTTGTTCATCTGACACGGTCCAGTCAAATGAATGCAATTTTGCTGCATTTTTGGCAGTGTTTTGTTGATTTTCAGCCAGCAAAGTATTCAAAACATGCCACAAAAGTTACATTCTTCATCTCAACAAGTAAAGTTGATATTTTTGTTAGGCATAAACTTGGTATGGACTGGAAAATGCTGTATTTTGTCAGCCATTTATGCCCAAATAACAGCTGTTCCCTCAAGGTACCAGGTTTCATGTGGACTGCAAAACATCGTAACAGTAAAATGACGCAAACAGGAAAATAGTTCAGCACTCCACAACAGAATTATTGTAGCTTTTAAAAAGTCTTTCATATGCGTTCTTGGGATTTTTATGGACCAAGGATGACGAATTTACAACCCAACTGCCAAACAGCATCAACCGGTGTACAGGCAAAATTTTGTACTATCTGCATTATTTTCACTCTTGCTAGACGTGGCTTTTACTGCTCTACATGCTTGACACGTGGCTCAATAGCATGTTTCCAAAACTTTGGTGACACTCCGATTTGGAGCTTGGACCCCTTCCCTCCTGTCCGATGGTTTCTCGGAATTTTAGAATGGTTTTATTTGTACATGATCGCTTAGCTTACTCAATGGGCTGTTCGTTTTGATGGCTGATTGGTCAGCAGAGATACCAACCAAAGTCAGTTCTGAGCTAAGGCATTCTTTCACAGAAGATTAGACAACAATCTTGATAAATTGTACCAACCAAGGTGTGATCTGTTAACCACAGAGACAGGGTGGGAAGCAGAGCATAACAAAGGCATGTCTTATCAGCCTTCCTGTGTTGGCCCAGCAGGGTGATTTACATCCATGCAATGTGCCAGCTTCTATCCTTAGTGACAAACAACCAGCAACTGACCTTGGGCCTGGTTATGGCTCACAGAGAAAGCACATGTTCGGTGGTGGGAGGTTTATTTGTGGCTTTGGGACTGAAAAAAAGTGTTCTGTGTTCAGAAGCGAGAGGTGTTCAGTAGTGAGAGGTTATATGAACATCCAGAAGCACCCAGGTACCTGTTAAATAACATGCAAACATTTGGGACTGAAAAGTGTTCAGAAGTGAGAGGTGTTCACTAGTTGGAGGTGTTTGGTAGTGGAGGTTTTGTATACAGTGAAACCTCCCTATACCAAACACCCTTGGGACCTGAAAAAAAAATGTTCAGTATAGTGAGGTGTTCGGTATAGGGAGGTTTGATTATAACATTGAAGTATATATTTGGGACTGAGAAATGGTGTTCAGTATAGAGAGGTGTTCGGTATACGGAGGTATTCGGTTAGAGAGGTTTTACTGTATATACAGTGGTACCTGCTGTATGTGGCCACCCCTTCTGCCAATTAAGAAAAAGTGGCAGCCACATACAGCAGGTGACCTGTCACCACAGGTAAATGTTGCAAAGAAATTGACTCCTATGGCTGAGCCCAGTGACTGCTCACAGCAGTTGTTGTATACAGCAGGTACCGCTGTATACACACACACACACACACACACACATATATGTATATGGGTGACCTTTATATAATTTTCAAGGTCATGGACCAAATTTTTGTATTTGGAAAAGACCACCAAGTTTTCAGACACAAGGATCAATGGACCATCTTGCAGTAATATGTCCAGTCTCTTTGATAAATCAGCAAGTGCCTTTAATAAGGCTAGATTTTTTTTAACCAACAAATAAGATTCTAACTTGTAACTAAGTATTGTAACAATAAACACATTATCAATTTTTGTTTTTGTATTTTTGTTGTTTAAACTCAGTGTTTTCTTTTGAGTTTTTTTTTATCCTTGTTTTTTTTGTGGATTGCTATGCCTAAAACCTAACTAGTATGCACAGTTAACTTAATTACTTGGAGCTTGATTACTAATATCTGTCAAAACACCCATTCCCTTTTTGTAATAGACCCTTAGTCAGAACACCATTCACTGTATGCTGCAGGAAAAATGGTACAAAAATACTGTGTTTGGATCAGGTGACTTGGGTCGAGTGACCAAGATGCAGCTCATTACTGCATGTGGGTGTGGCTGTGGACACTGTATCTGTGACCAAAGTGAGGATGAAGTGCATTATTGTATCAAAAGTTTGTCCAAATGAACGCTCTTGTAAGATGGCCAATTATGGGCACTGTCTGTCATCGGCAAGTAACTCTGGCTCAGTATGCAATTATGGCTTCTATTTGCACAGCCTGCCAATTACCAAGGGGCCCTGGCAATGTGCAGGCCAGGTAAATGAACAACTTAGGAAGGAAAGCAGGCTGCTAGTTTTGTTGCAGGGGTAAATTATACATCAGTGACTAGATCTGCCAGGCTAATTACGCCAATAAAGCAGTACCAAAAAGCAGGCTTTTGTTTGAGTCTTCAGCACAGATGCTGCCTTTGCTTTGTGAACAGTACATAGATACATCTCTGCATCTGAGGTTCTCTTCTATCAGATTAATTGCACAACTCCAAGCTCTCAGAAGAAAACAGAAAGTTCAGCCAGCAATAATTGCATGATTGCAATTAATGTTTGGGTGCTTTAGTGCCAGGCAGCCACCAAGTCCCTGCATACATGCCACATCTACAGCCTTGGTGCCTGGCATGGACAGGTGAGGACCGTGTGTGTGTACACTGGCGTGTGACTACTACTGGTGCCAAACCTAGCCACCATTATGGAACACAGCATCAGTTGGTTAACACATAATTTTAGGTGCTAATGTATGTAAGTTGCAAGTGTATTCAGTATTTCACTAAGCCAGGGATACAAGACAGTTTAACAGGTAAACAGTGGTGCAGTAGTGCTCAAAATCATCATCATTGGAAACAAATGTGGATTCAGATCTCACGGATCAATACATCAATAGACTTTGACACCAGAATGTGATAAACTAAATGATATATCATGACCTGAAAGTCACATTTAAATTTATGCTCTTACTGTCTTTTAGTGGATGTAGCCACTTGATAAATAAACTTCATTGTTATTGTTTTCATGAGTGTGTGAGGAAAACTTTATGGCTGGTATTTTGGATGAAGCGCGATAGCGCTTCATCCCAAAAATACCAGCCATAAAGTTTTCCTCACACGCTCATGAAAACAATGACAATGAAGTTTATTTATTATATTTACATTTTTTCCTATTTTTTCGATTTTTGATAATAATTACAAGTGATGCACGATCGCCAAAGAACGTTTTTTCCACATAAATTGCCTTGGTTTAAGGGGGGTGTGATCAATAGAAAGATAAACGCTAACCACACCCCCGTTACCTGGCAACCAGTCTATCCCAAAAGCAACAAACAGGAAAGAAAAATAGTCCCTTTGTAAATGTTCATTTATTTGAACAGATAACTTTACAAAATACAAGATTCGTTCACATTAGGGAAAAAGTATACAAGTAAGTTATTTTTTGGGATAAAATACCACGAGAGGGCGCACAGGATTTATGAATGAAAAGAAAAGTAGTGACCAATGTACTGGCATATAAAATTGTGAAGGGGCTGCATAGCTGGCGCGTGCAGACTCGCGTGTAGACGATGTCTTCATGAGATGGTGAGGAAAACAACAGTTCCTATTCTTTCAATGTTAAACAATAAAGGGAATGTAAATATTTAAAGTTGAAAATGACATGTCAAAGACTATTTATCATTGATTAACTCTGCTTATAAAACAATGCAAAATTTGCAAAATCTGATACCTGCTGTTTGTTTTGAAGTATAACCTTGGGTCTGCGGCAAATTGAAGTCATCATGTTCAAAACTGAATGGCCTAAGTTGATAATTATAGTAAATTACGATGCTTACTTTTTTTAACTGTTGTGTATACACTATAACTAACTGACACAATGAAGTGCTAAAAATTAAACCGGCAGATGGTTGGCTCTTACGATATATAAACTTTATATCACTTTATGCATGAATTCTGGATTTATTACAGAATCCATAAAAGTCAGTGGCAACATATCATATACATAAACAAGACCTGGCACAGTACAGGGCCCAGGGGCCACTGTCTTGCCACATTCCTGATAATGGAACAGTGGTATTGCTTGATTACTGATAGTAGCACAGTGATATTGCTTCATTACTGATAGTAGAACAATGGTATTGGTTCATTACTGATGGTAGAACAGTGGTATTGGTTCATTACTGACGGTAGAACTGTGGTATTGTTTCATTACTGATAGTAGCACAGTGGTATTGCCCCATTACTGATAGTAGCACAGTGATATTGTTTCATTCCTGATAGTAGCACCGTAGTATTGTTTCATTCCTGATAGTAGAACAGTGGTATTGCTTCATTACTGATGGCAGAACTGTGATATCGCTTCATTACTGATGACAGCCCACAGTATTCATTTGTGTTTGACAGCCCATATTATTGCTTCATTTATGATGAAAGTCTATAGTATTCCTTCAGTCCTAATGGCAATTCATTATATTATTGCTTCATTCCTGATGGTAGACCATGGTATTGCTTCAATCCTGGTGGTAGTCCATGCTATTGCTTTATTCCTGGTGATAGGCCATGGTGTCATGTAATTGTTGATGGTAGCCCAAGATATTTCTTCCATTTCTGATGGTAGCCTATGTTATTGCATCATTCCTGATGGTAGACCATTGAATTGCTTGATTCTCATTAATAGTACAGGTATCCTCTCACCTCATTCATATTTCAGTCTCAGTTTCTGTAGCAGTTCGTTGACAGTAATTCATTTACATTTGGTGGATAATGTGCACCTCATAAACAAGGATAGTGATCAAGGCCTATAAAACATTATGTGTACGGCATGTTTTTCAGAGAACAGATGGTAGCACTTATGGATCTTGACTGTGTCATATTAATATATATTGCACTCCCTTTAAGGCAGCAAATTGTATGTAGAGCTGACAGTGGGTGTAAACTGAACCATGACAACACATTCATATACCAACCTTTATTGTTACCCCTTCAGAAGACAACGTCAAGAATATAATTTTCTGTCTACAAAATGACTTAATGAGTGTCCAATTTAAGCAGAGAGGATGTGAGTCAGACAGTAAAGCCTGGTATTCCACTAAGTTTATGTGAGAAGCCATCTAGTTGGCTAAGGTGGCTATTGGAGTGGCTGGTGCAGGCCGTGTAATTACAGTGTGGATTATAGTAGACGCATCAACGCCATGTAAGGATGCTTTATCTGTCTGCCTGTTGCAGACTTAAAGGTTTCACTTGATTAGCTTTTAAGGCAAAAAGTACCTAGCTGATTGATAGAGTAAAACTTGTGCCTTATAGCTTCTCTGAAGGTGGAGGCACCGGGTCCTTGGCACTAGTTTGAGCTTGATTGGCTGGCAAAAATTTCAACATGGATACAGTACACTTCAGCTCCAATTTGACTTTTATTCCTAAACTTAAAAAAAAAAAAAACTATGTTGTAAATTAGAGTGAAAAAAGTATGAGCAGATGTTTTTTAGTCGTAAGATTTGTAGATGACCAAAGATAGAAACCATGTTGCATAGATCGCAAGTATTTTATCTACAATCTATAATTACCTGTAACCCTTTCCCCTCAGAAAGGGCTGACACCAACAGTCTATAATTAGCTGTAACCCTTTCCCCTCAAAATGGGCTGACACCAGCTGGTGCCACATGGTGCCTGCTTCAATGCTTTTGACGAGATTCAGCAATAATAATAATAATAAAAAAACAAAAAAACAAAATTGGATTAAGAGTTGTAGATGAGACCTATGAAGATAACATGCCTCAGGTCAATGGTTTCCTTGGCCTGGCTCCGGTTCTTAGCTTAACATCAGACCCATGCTGTGGAAAGCTGTCGACTCAGTCCTAATTCAAGGAGAGAAAGAGTCAAGTACATTGCTTTGGTACATGGTATTTACTGGTTCATCCAGATAGAGGCCAGTGAATTGTCTTAGCGCATTGTCAGGTTTTGCCATGTCCAAAGGTGACCCTGTATGGGCTGAGATGATGTGGCAGTATACTATGTACACATTACACCAGTACCCAGGCCATGGACACACACAGTTCATCCTGACAAATGTATGGCATACTGTTGACATTTTTTATACATTGCAAGACATAAATCTTTTGATGTTTGTGAAAATGTTGGGTTTTACAGTCTGAGGAAGGAGACATGTTTTCCTTTGCTGTATGTGGCAACCCTTTTGTGCCTCCCCCCCCCCCCCCCCCCCTCAAAAATAAAAATCATACTGGGTGACTGGTCATGTCAGGCAGATTAATGACTTAGGTGAGAAAAATGTTTGTAGAAAGAGCAGTTGGTGTTTCCCTGCATTGGCTGTGCTGCAGGTACTGTATATTTTGAATGTTTGCCTGTTTGGCTTACCTGTGCCTGTTGATAGTGCTGAAGTGCTTGCCTGCATGGCTTCCCATGCCTGTGTTCTCTTCTTCTGGCTGGACCACATTCAATATCCAGCAAAGAAAGTATAGGCACCACAAGAGCTTAAAGTCTGGGTTGATGCCAGGTTAATGTTATATGTTTAATTTATTTGGGTTAATACAGCCTATGTCAAAATTTTACAGAGGAACGTTTGCAATATGGACAATAGTACTTCCATATGTATATAGGTTAGACCGTGACAGGTTAGCTTATGGAGAGTAAAGAGTTTGGACTGAGGAACAGGGTAATGACTACTAGGAAGTGGTTCTGGGCAAAAAGACACAAATACAATATCTTGTACAGAAAGTGATGTCAAATCAGCCTTAATTGTGGACCTAACATGTCTTAAGCCATGAACACAAGGGACATAATACCATCAAAATGATGTTAAAATGAAGGTTTTGTCACAGTGAGAAGTGAGAGGACACTGTTGGGGGACAGGATCAGGAATGAGTGATTATACCTTAGAGAACAGGCAGAAGGCTTCTATGTACAAGTGACTATTTTTGAAGAAAAGCAGCTTTAAAGCTCTGTAAAGTACCTTTTATTAATGCAAAGATAAAAGTATGTCCTTGTCAAATTGCTAAACAGTCATTATGAAAGGGTTGGGTTTTGTGCTGTTTTTGGTTATTTCATCACAAAATAAGTAACAGAATTGTGAAAATGATTTCATCTCATTCCCAACAATTTTGTCTCAAAAACTTTCCCATAATTTTTGGATATATTGTTTAGTTAATGAAATATAATTTTGTGAAGTTGAAAAAGTCAGATTTTCACACCTAATCCTTTAAAAAGTCCAATTTTCATTTTTTTTAGGATTATTCATAAACCAAACAAAATATCAAAAATACAGGGAAGCTTTTAAGACTATATAGTGTTAGGAATTAAATGAAATTAATTTCTAAATTTTGCTAGATACTTTGACAAAGAAATAACCCAAAATAGCACAAAACACGGTGCTTTCACGCTCACAGTGTTTATTTAGCAATTAATCATGGTAATCAAGAACAAGTATTTACCTTTGCATTATGCAGTAGTACATGTCCATACCAGCCCATATATATATATATATATATATATATATATATATATATATTTATTTATTTATTTATTTGTTTGTTTGTTTGTTTGTTTGTTTGTTTGTTTGTTTGTTTGTTTGTTTGTTTGTTTGTTTGTTTGTTTGTTTGTTTGTTTGTTTGTTTGTTTGTTTGTTTGTTTGTTTGTTTGTTTGTTTGTTTGTTTGTTTGTTTGTTTGTTTGTTTGTTTGTTTGTTTGTTTGTTTGTTTGTTTGTTTGTTTGTTTGTTTGTTTGTTTGTTTGTTTGTTTGTTTGTTTGTTTGTTTGTTTGTTTGTTTGTTTGTTTGTTTGTTTGTTTGTTTGTTTGTTTGTTTGTTTGTTTATTTATTTATTTATCTCAGCATCCTTTGCATCAAGAAAAAGTGCTCTAGAGAGCTCTATGGTTTTTGGTGAAAAAAAAAAATAGTCACTTGTAAAGCGAGTCCTTGATTTTCTCAGAAATTTATTTGGTGCACACATCCAAACCAAAAGTTGCCTGTAAAAAGAATATAACTGTGGGTGACTCAAAAAATAAAAAAAAAAATCCAAGAATACACACCAGAGGAAAGGTCGGTGACTAAAACAGATCAAGCATACATACCAGAGGAAAGGCTGGGTGAATGTAAAACAGATCAAGCATACACACCAGAGGAAAGGCTGGGTGACTCTAAAACAGATCAAGCATACACACCAGAGGAAAGGCTGGGTGAATGTAAAACAGATCAAGCATACACACCAGAGGAAAGGCTGGGTGAATGTAAAACAGATCAAGCATACACACCAGAGGAATGGCTGGGTGAATGTAAAACAGATCAAGCATACACACCAGAGGAATGGCTGGGTGAATGTAACAGAGATTAAGCAAACACACCAGAAGAAAGGCTGGGTGACTCTTAAACAGATCAAGCATACATACCAGAGGAAAGGCTAGGTGAATGTAACAGAGATTAAGCAAACACACCAGAAGAAAGGCTGGGTGACTATTAAACAGATCAAGCATACATACCAGAAGAAAGGCTAGGTGAATGTAACAGAGATTAAGCAAACACACCAGAAGAAAGGCTGGGTGACTCTTAAACAGATCAAGCATACATACCAGAAGAAAGGCTAGGTGAATGTAACAGAGATTAAGCAAACACACCAGAAGAAAGGCTGGGTGACTCTTAAACAGATCAAGCATACATACATATCGGAGGAAAGGTGTCAAGCGCAAGTCATTTTCTCCTGCTGTACTGTCTCTTTTTATTCTTTGAAAAGTGATATATGTAATATTAATGAGATCCCATCTTTACTGCACTGTACATCAGTATGATAATATATGCCGTGACTGGTCAATCATTCTTGCAAGTTCTCCTGAGGAAAAATGTACATGAGACCTATCAAGATCAATTTTCCATGTCCCAGGTCAACAACTTTCCTTGGTTGGTGGTGGTCATGTGCTGAGTGCCTGATCCATACCAAGGAAAGTTGTTGACTTAGTCTTGATTCAGTGGGGAAGGGTGGGGCGAGGGCACTCAGGAGTTTAGGGGTCAGCTTCTGATGCCCAGGACCTAAAAATGGAAAAGTAGCCCACTGAACAAACCTTTGCTAGAATTTGATAGAGTCAGGATAGGTCATTTAGATGGGGCCTGTTTCCAGGTGATTATAATGGATCCCTACAGGAGGGTATGCATCTAGTGTTTAGCTTCGTTATCCCTCATCTAATTCACATTATCCACTTCTCCAAAAAAAAAAAAAAAAAGAAAAGAATGGCCAGATTCACTTCAAACTTGGTGGGGATGTACGTCAGGTAGGTATCCACCAACTGTGTTCAAATGGTCATGATCCAGTGAGTTTTGGTTTTTACTTTTATTTCATTTTTATATTTTTGTGTGTGTGTGAATTGTTGCATTTATATTGATTACCATGTAAGTCAATGTGGTCTGCAATGGTGGTACACATTTTGACTTCTTCAAAACCGAAAGTCAGATTCACTTGAAGCTTTTGGTACAGATACTCCATAGATTTTGGGATTTCTTTTTTTTTTTCATGTGATTATGATGACCTTCAGGTCATAGGTCAAGGTCACAATGACTTTCAAAATAAAATGGTTTCCCTGCCACATCTTCAAATGAGCATGATTGAAGTCCATCAACTTAGTCACTATTTACCCAGGTGGGACTTCCGTTAAATTTGCTGAGAGGTGACCTTGAGATCAAAGGTCAAGGTCAAACTTTCTGCAGAAGAATGGTGGCCCTCCTAGAGGGATGGCCTCTGGTGAGAGGTGCCTGATCAGGAGATGCATGTTTTTCGCAGGAAAAACTTGCGTCTAGTTTGTGGATGGGGCACTTTATACCGTAAATTTTAAACATCTGAAATGATGTAAGCAGAGGTTTGCTGAAGTGCATGCATATACTCTATGTGTGTTTGTATTTTTTTCAGAAAATTAAATTTTTCACATTAAAAACTGTATTTTTCATCTTCTTAAAGATGATACTAATAATTTAGCATCTTTCGGCATTCACATTTTTAAGATTATGAGGGCCAAATAATTGGTTCCTGAATTTCAATTTTGATCTGAAGTTGTGTAAAGTAACTTGTGTATTGTATACAGAGTAGATTGAGTGCACTCAGTCTCAATGAAAAAAAAAAAAAAGAAGGGGAAAAAAAACCAACTGCCAACCGGCTGTTTCCAGCAAATACATGTATTGGATTTGTTTTGCTCACAATGAACATGAGGCCAAGTTGATAGATATTTGTCAGAATACACGGGAGTCACTCAGGCATCTTTGACCCATCTGTGCTGCCCTGTGTTTCTGCCAGTCTGTTGGTCACAGGTGTTTCTTGCAATTCTTGTAATGTAGGGAAACACGCAGCAAGGGAACAGATACTGATGGATGATAAACAGCAGTGGATCTCGGCTATTGCTATCATGTCGACCTTATTTCATGTTGATTGTCTTTGCGCTGTTTTCAACGATATGGTTGTGTCAGTTGCCAGAGCTTGTGGATTATATATGTACATTTTAACAGAGGGTGACTCAGTTAGCTTCTATAGACGGTAGTTTTCCCTGAGGCCCTACAAGAAAGCAGGTGCACAGAAACAGTAATAAGCATGGTGAATATTTACACAATGAGAAGGTCACTCTAGTGTTATGACTTATTTCGATAAGATACATTGTACATGCTGTAAGTGTTCTTTTAAATATCGCCAGACTAGGCACATCCTCAACTGTTGTGGGCAAAGAGTTCCAGCCTACAGCACTTGAGTAGCATACCGCTAGTTTCAAATATGAGGTTCTTAGTTTACCTAGGTAATTTTCTTGTTTACAGACCTTTAATTTACATTATGCATATCCCTGACAAGTCACATACTTATACATTTCTCCCATGTATGGAGGCAAATTGCATGCAAAGCAGACCAGGTTCCATGTTACTACCCAGCAGAGTAGACAGAATAGGCAGCTTGGGTCTGCTTTGGAGGCAAGGTGGCAAGACACCAATCGAAGATTCATAAACTATCAAAGGCTTTTTATATGCAATCCTTTGATCTAAGCCCATCCAGTTTGGATACTAAATCTTTATAACTGTGTCTCCCAAACACATTCGGAATTAAGTACATTAAGTATACTGTCATTTTATGTAGCCGTCTCGGATTCTGTAACAGTTCTTTTTGACAGTTCCCCCATATAGTGCAACAATGGTCTATGTGTGGTAGAATGTAAGCTTTAATGTACAATTTTTTCTAACATTGAACAGCATATAGTGGCAGATCCTTCAGAGAATTTCCAGTTTACTAGCGATCTTTTTGCAAGTAAATTTGACATGCTGGTCCCATGTTGACTTCCTGTCAATATATTGAGTCCAAGTACATGTGCTTTGTGACAGTCAACATTCTCTAGGCAAGGTCCATTAATTTTTATATTCAACTGGTTCCAGTCTTTGTGACCACCTGTTGACCTACAAAGTAACATGGCTTTTGACTAATTTTCGTTTATTAACATTCTATTGTGTTAGCACCATTTCCCTGCATTACAAGCTTTATGGTTCAGTTGTTCAACTTCAGACACAGTTTTACCCGTTGAATAAATTGTAGTGTCATCTGCATACATGTTGATGATAGTATCATTCAGGTATAACAGAAGATCATTGATATAAATGAAAAACAATAATGGCCCGATGATAGACCTTTGGGGCACTCCATATTTCACTTTAAGAGGTTCAGACATTGTGTTACTAACACACACCTTTAATGATCTGTAAGTCAAGTAAGATATAAACCAGTTAACTGTCTCAGGAGAGCCATGATAAACTTGCAATTTCTGTATGAGTACAGTATATTGTGGTCAATTAAGTCAAAAGCCTTTCATAGATCCAGCATAATAGATCCTACCAATTACTATCTAGTGCTTTATGCCACACATCTAACAGTTTGCTGAGACTTTGTTCACAAGAGTGGCATTTACGAAATCCAGACCAGCAGGCACAAAGTAGATCATGACTTATTAGAAATTCATAGAAAAGTGTGTAAACATGTCTCCCCAGGATTTTGAAAAGCACACCAAAGACTGAAGTAGGACAGTAATTGTTGATATCAGCAGGTGCCCCATCTTTGAAGACAGCAGTCACTTTTGCTATTTTCCAATCTGCAGGAAAGGTATTAGATTGGATACTAGGATTGAATATTAAAGGATCTGCAACACTAGATGCTGCAATTTGCAGAAATTTGACATGGATTCCATCAATACCAGGTGATTTTTTGCCATTTAATTTTGCTATCATGCTGTAGACCTCAGTAGCTTCCATCTCAGGCATGTCAAAATACATGTCAGACGGAACATTGCCAGTAATGAAGGCAGCTACTTTATCAATTAACTCTTTTTGATCATGTTGCTTATTTGAGGCTTGAAGTAAAGTCTCGGCTACAGATGCAAATTGTTTGTTGAATTCATGTGCTATGACTTGTGTCTCTGAGACAGTGCTCTCCCAGGTATTGATACATACAGGAGCTTGGGGCATATCCTTACCCTGTAACCTTTTAAGGCACATCCGCAAATTAGCTAGGTTTTTAACATTTTCATTGACAATGTTCGAATATTTTTTCTTGGAAAGTCGAATCCATTTTACAACCTCATTTCTCCAGGTTTTAAAAGAGTCTTGATCACCAATAGCCTTATATTTGACTGTCATCTTCATGGCATCTATAATACTTTCATTGATCCACTTGGGTTGTTTCATAAATTGTACACCGCGAGTTTTTTGTAGTGCATGTACATCCACCACATTAGCGTTGGCACCAGACTGTTCATTGTGACATTCAGTAAATTTGCACTGTTGCGTCAGGACAGCTACATGTATATTCATATAATTCAGACCAGTCAATGGAATCAACGTGATTCCTGAAATCAACAGGGTTGAATTTTGGGGTACATCAGTTTGTTATCATTGTGTGCCCTGTATCCTGTCTAGTGACAGTTCCTTACTTCAACACCGGACATACAGGGTAATGATGACAGGGTAATGATCACCCCAGTTTAGGCACTTTTACCTGTCTTACTGACACAGACTGGAAGCATAGATGTGGTCCATCAGTGTGGAGGAAGATTTGGTTACGCGGCTGGTAGGATCTTAATTAACTGTGTCATCTGGGAGGATGATGTGCAGTTAATCCAGTTGCTGTTTGCTGAAGTGTTTGATAAGTTCAAGTTAAAATCACCAAGCAAGTAAAATTCTTTACATTCAGCATAGATGATATTAAGTTCTTGTTCAAAATCGTGTATCCATTTTGATTTTGCATCTGTGTGGCTGAACACAAAACAGAGCAAGAAAGACTTTGAATGAGGTGAAGTAATCATTACTCCAACTATAGATTTCACCAGTTTACTTTGCGAGTCTTTTCTGTGTGTGTGGGGAGTATTGGTAGACACATACATGAGACCATTCCACCCACTTACTTATATAACCTGTCTTATAGTGTGATAGCCATTTATTTTGATCTCACTATCAAGGGTATCTGTATCCAGAAATGTTTCAGTCAGCCCCAGAATATCTAACTCCTTATCTAGTTTTAGAAGCATTAATTCCAGTTCCAAACTTTGGGCTTTAGATGACATATATTCAAATGGGCAAGCTTTAATCCATGGTATGCTTTCAAACCAAAGGAAGTAGGCTGTCTTGATGGCTGTAGCTTACACTAGGGGTGGGGGGTGGGATCCCTTGGGGGCCTGCATTTATTTCGGTCTGCACTTTTCCCATCATTTGAGCTTATATGCTTACTGTGATTCACCACGTTAGTGATGGCACTAGACCGTTCATGGTGACATTCACTATTGAAAGGAAGACATGGAGAATTTTTTGCTGTTTCTCTTGGCAGTTCATTGCGTATGTCAGCTTCACAGACAAGTCCAGAACATCTTTCAGGACCAATTTGTAATCGGCTCTGGCAAAAGCAGTCACATTGATTGCTGTTATGGCACAGTGTTTTCCAGATTTGGAATTTATTTTCCACATTTTTGGCACAGGTGATGTTTTGATAAATGTCCTCCAGTTTCGAGGTTATATGAATATATTAAGTAGATGTATTTGCTATCACATTATCGGCACAATCTTCACGGCTGTGATCTCAGGCCAGGGAGAGCTTGCCCCATACTTTGGCTTTGTGTCCATACTGTTTTGGCACTGGACAGGATTCCAATGGCTACAATTTGCCTTCAGATGGTTCTCCTCCCCACAGACATGGCACAGTTTGTTTGATTGGTGGGTCCAACGTGGGTAAGACTAACTTCTCGTCGGCCTGTGGCGAATATGTATGGGTACAGGTCTGCAGTAAAGATCACTGTGTTGTCTGGACAAGGGGTGCCTGGGAGGGTTTGTCACTTTTGGTAAAAAAAATGAGTAGGCCTGTCTAGCTAGACTCCGTAGTAGAGCCATTGTCCCATTTTTAGCTCAGCTGACCTGTCAGTAGCTGAGATTATCGTATGGTCCTTTGTCTGTCATCAACAGTAGATTGCTTCAAAACCGTCACCAGATTCACTTCCAACTAGGTGGCAATGTAACTTGGGTGGGTCTCTACCAAGTTTGTTCAAATGTTCACGCTCCAGTGTTTTATGGATTTTTTACAAATTTTTTTGTTCTTTTATGGGGGGGAATTAAAAGAAAATCCAAAACGGCTCTTCTGATTGCTTTAATATTACACCAGAACACTCCAAGAGACTCCTAGTTCTTAATTTGTTTCCCAGGTAGTGCTGCAATTTTATTCTATATTTTCATGGGTTTTTTTTGTGTGTGTGTTTTTGCTATTTTTGACTTCTCCAGAATCATCACCCAGATTAAGCTGAAACTTGGTGTATCTGTTTCATGTGAAAGGGTCAAACAAGGTTGTTCACCAGGTGGAACTGCTGTCGATTTTTTCAATTCAAGTACTCACCAGTAAATAAACCGCCTCTCTTGTTGATTACTGTGTAAGTCAGTGGACATCGTAATGCTCATTCATATTTTTTCAATTTCTTCTCCAAAACCAACCGTCAGCCAGATTGACTTCAAACTTGGTGTTAATGTACCTTGGGTGGGTCTCTACCAGATTTGTTCAAATACATAGTCATGCTCCACTAATTTTTGAATTTTTTTATGAATCATTTTGTTCTTTTTTGGGAGCAAATCTGAAAAAATCCCAAGGGTACATGTACATGTCAGCTGACCACAGGACTGTCACAGTCATCTTGTTGTTGAGGTCATATCTGACGCTAGTGAAAAAGAATATGTCTGGTTCACAATTTGGAGGAACAAGCAGAGCGTTTTCAAGACTGTACAAGGTTAGCTTTTTTGGCTCAACATTGTGGTGTTTTCAACAAATTGAGTGTCCATAATTCAATCTGTCATAGCATAGTTTATGCAGCTTTCCATTATTATCATCTACCATGGAGCTATATTTGTCTGAATGCTCTTGGACATATTCCTGAGACAAGCGGCTGCCCATGAAATATTTTCCTGATTTCATTGATGCACATGTTGCATTGCTATGGCATTGTCTTTACATAGGTGGGTTGTACCAACATGTACTGTCACTGTGTGATACTCTTCCAGGTCCATACTTTGAAGAGCTGTGAGTATCTTGGGGATGGTTGCACCAGGTATACATTCCACATCAGGGCAAGCAGCTTGTTTGGTTTCACATACTTTAGCTCTGAGTCCCCTATCAGAAGCTGGTACGGAGCTATGTGTCTACCCTTCCGCTATACTGGGGGGCAGATAGCTCCGCAAATCTGGCAAGCATGTATCAGTTTCACATCCATCACAGACTGGTAATTTGTCAGGGTGTTGAAGTTCATTTCATTTCATTTCAATCTTTATTTATCCTGGGTTAGAAACATGAAACATTAGATATAAAGCTATTATACCGAGTAGAAGTTGTCATAAGTTGTATCAAACAGGTCACAGACCTGGACTAAGATGGAAGTATAAATATTATATAAAATGTTTAAAATAATTTAGGCATATGTAGAAAGGAAATAAGTGCCAAATTGGTGGCAACTGCACGAGTCCACACCAAGTCAGCATCAAATATGAGGAAGCCACCATAAAAAGGGAATAACAATATTGCCCCACCAAGGGCAAACTCACAGGCAGTGTTCAAAAATATAAATATTTGATCTGCAGTGGTTACAAGCACATTTTGGCCCTCCTGAGATTTTAGTTGGTCTTTAAAATGTAGCGGGGTATGGTGTATTTATTCCAAATTCATGGCTCATTTGTATATGATAAATTCATTTAAATGTTTAAAAAAGTTAAAAGAAGGACAGGCCCATTGGCAGTGTCTAGTAATATAGATATTTGACCTCCAGTAATTACAACCACACGTTGGGCCCTCCCACATTTTAATTGGTTTTTTAAAAGTGGTCAGGTTTGATACATTTTTTATTTCAGACAGGAGTTGATTCCAAATTTTAGCTCCTTGATAAGTTAAGGATCTGAGTCCTGCACTTTTTGTTCTTGGGCAGGGAGCATGTAGTTTCAAGGGTTCGGGGTTGCAGTTGTTTTCAAACATACTGCAGATAAAAGTTGGGCTGAGCCCATTTAGAGCCTTATAAATTTTCGTACTCATTTGCCGCAGACGAGAAACCACAAGGCTGGGTACATTTGCCTTGGATAATAAACTAGTATAGTTACTTGTAAAATCGTCAAGGGCAAAGTGGAGAGCTCGTTCTTGGATCTGGTCCATCTTTTATGTATTTGTTTTATTGGTAAAATGCCAGACTAGAGGGCAGTAGTTAAAATGACATAGGATAAAACATTTATAGATGCACATTTTAGTTTTGGAATTTAGAAATTTTGATAGTCACTTTAGTGCATTAAGCTGTCTTCCGGCTTTTTTGCAAAGCTCTGATATATGCATATTAGGTTTTGTCCAGCCAAATACCAAACAATTTTACACAATTTTCGCATTTAATGGCTTGACCATTAACATGAAACTCTGTGATTTGGTGTGCTCAGTTACTGATTATCATGGCTTGAAATTTGTCTGGGTTAGCTTGCATACTATTTATTTCAAACCAGTCCATAGCTAGAATAGTTTCCTCATCTAGTGTGGACTTGGTTTGTTCAATTGTTTATTGACTGGTGAAAATTGAATTATCGTCTGCAAAGTTTACAAGGGAGGCAATTATTTATTGCATAGGAAAGGTCATTTATGAAAATATTGAATAGGGCGGGGCCAAGAATTGACCCCGGAGCACACCCTATGCTAAGGATGACCAATTACTGAAGTCATTGCATATGCAGACTCTCTGTGTCCGCTTTCTTAGGTAGCTGGACAGTAGTATTCCATTTTTTTTTTTTTTTTTTTGATGCCATAGGCGTTGAGCTTGGCTACTAGTAGGTTATGTGGTAAACATCAAAGGCTTTACTTAGGTCCATTAGAATGGTGCCTATAAAGTTTCCAGTCTCAAGCGCTTTCTTCCAATCCTCAGTGAGTCTGATAAGGCTGCTTGGCAGTTGTATTTGTTTCTGAAGGCAGCAGTGAATTCCGACAGGATATGCTCCAGGAATAAATCTTATTGGTTTTGTAGCAACCTCTCAAAAATTTTCGACAGTGATGTCAGGACACTGATAGGTCTGTAGTTTGACTTGGATAGGGAGTCGTTCTTTTTGAAATCTGGATATATTATAGCAGGTTTGCAGGCCAGGGGAAATTCAGATTTGGTTACACAGGTATTATAGAGGTGGCAAATGGGTGTACTGATGATATCATGATAGTTTTATTAGTTTTGCTGGAATGGTGTCGTATCCAGTGGCTTTTTACCCATTAGTCTTATTAATTACCATTACCACATCATCTGGTGTAGTTTCAGAAAAGGAAAAAGACAGGGGGCTCCCCTTTTCACGAAGATTATTGATACTCAGGTGGTCATTGTGAAGATGAATGGATTTTTCCACAAAATCTGTATCATCTAAGCCCAAAAGGGATGGGTCAGGTGGTTGGCCAATGTTGGTGGCCACATCACTGTAGAAGGTATATAGTACATTGGCTACTTCTTTTGGGTCTGAAACAAGGCCAGTTTCTTCCATTAGGATTATATCATTTCCAGTTTGACTTTGGCTACTTAGAAATGGTTTTATTGTTGGCCAGAAGTCTTTCCCTTTGGGCCCATCAGAGCAGCACACCTGAAAGTAGTTATTTATAGATTGAGTATGAATTTTTGTTTTGAGATTACGACTTTTACGGTTCCTTATAGAGTATGAAGTTCCTTAGTAGCTGTAGGTTTGCCTTGTAGTAGGTAATCCTCAGGTGTTTCCTGGCCTGGAGTCTCCAAGGGCTTGCAATGTGACTACATGTACCTGGCTGTTGGTGTGGGTCTTGTTTGAGCATGTCTCTATTGGCTTCAACAGCAAGGGGTTCTGGTCTCAGATTGCCTTGATTGAGCACATGTTTGTCTCTCTCAGGTGCTTCTTAGTTGTTCGTCCCACATCTTGTTGCATCAGTTACTTATGTGGTGATAGCTTGGCCATTTGTATTTGGTAAAAAACTGCCAGACTTTTCCTTTACAATGGCTACCTGGAGCTGTGCCTGTAGTTGGTGTAATTGTGGCACGAACTTACATCAGTTGTTTCCTCAGATGGTTCCTCTGTGATTGTAGTGCCTCTACCATGGAGTCCAGCAGACTGGAGTTGACAGTGTCTCTGCCTATAGGGGTGCCATGTAGTAGTAGTAGTGGCAGTAGTAGTAGTAGTAGTAGTAGTAGTAGTAGTAGTAGTAGTAGTAGTAGTAATGGTGGTGGTGGTGGTGGTGGTGGTGGTGATAGTAGTAGTAGTAGTGGTAGTGGTGGTAGTAGTAGTAGTATATTTTATTGGCTGTAACCATTAATCCAAGCTGTGACAATAGCAAATTTTTTTTTCGGGAAAGTGTTTCTGTGTTGTGGAGGCTGAGCACGAGTGCCAAACACAGGTGCTACAACCCTGAAATTATGTCATTCAGATGAGCAAGCAGACATTGCATAATTGAAGGCAGCCTGCCTTGTGATTAATTAATCAGTTCCTTTAACATAGAATGAATGTATCTGGTGCTTGTCATGGCGTACTGATTAGTGTACCATGTACTGTCACTTTCTGGAATTACTGAAAATGCCGTGTACATCAGGCTATGAGTGTGAGGAGATAAATCTGCACTGTAAAAGCTTTAGGATTATACATTACACAGGATTTAATGGAAATACAAAATAGATTACTGTATAAGTAAGGGGAAATATAAAGCTCTGGTGAAGCTTTTGAAACATCGGTGCGTAAAAAAAACCCTATTATCGCCCATCGTGATCTTTTCTGTTTTCTTCGTTGGTTTTGATGATAAAACCTCTGTAAATTTTACATATTGAAGCATGTTTATATTTTTTTGCTTTTCCAAAGAATTTGAAAATCCAATTTTGGCATTAACCCCCCCACCCCCACCCCACCCCCGGCTGAGCTTTTTTTGGATTTTTGAGAAGGTTTTTTTTTTGTTTTTTGTTTTTCGTTTTTGTACAAGAACCCCAACTCTTAGGAATATTATGTAAAGGTATTGATTATTTCTTTGGAACTGTCTAACCCTAGGGCATAGGATATTCTCTCCTTTGTTGCATTCATAAAGCTGTTCTGGTACCTCCAAAGCTAGGACCATGCTCCCAAGGGTGAACTAGCCTCCATCTTTTTAGCTTTGTTTTGAGTGCAGCTGCAGCAGCCAATGTCTCCAAAAGTTTAACTTGTTCTGTTCAGTTTGTAGCTTATGCTGGAGTGTTTCAACACATCCCTGGATACTTTGCACTGAAGTACCTGAAGTTTACATATGCATTAGGACTTCTTGTCATGTGACTGATAGTGGTGCTGGCCTCGATTGGTGTCGTATTTGATTTCCACTCTGCCAGTCAGCAGAGAGCAGGACCAGCATGCTCCTCTTGATTTGGTTTCAGTTTCCTTTTGGAAGCAGAGCACTAAGAAAGTTTACCCAGAGCATTACAGCAAAACTGATGATGCTTATGTTCAGCAGAGCGTGTGTGTGACATAATCCTTTCATTGCAATTACATAGAGTTGCTTTGGGGTATAATGATTAAGAATGGAGGAATCTCCGGCACGCATGTGCCAGTCGTCCACAGACACAGTGGATAATTAAGAAACTCTATTATGTTTCATTACATAAGAATTAACATGGTTAGATGATTGAATTTACTTTTCATGTTATGTAAACATATTCATTTGTCAGGTATTGGACTTGTATGATGTCTGTGTGCCTGATTAGTCTGCGCTTGTATGATAGCTGAGGGCACACTATGTGTGGAGGTAGTTAAGACTGAAGTTGTTCAGACTGGATCCTGCTTGTAGTGTTTGATTGGGGGTGCATAATCCCAGCATCTTTCACAAGAAATTTAGTTTACATAAGATGAAGTGAGTAATGATTGTTTACATTTGCTGTGCCAGTGGTCACTTCCTTCAAACAAATCTTGATGCTCCCTACAGCAAAAAATGTTTGGTGTCACTAGACACATAATTTCAAAAAGAAAGTTGCCATGCACTCATGAAGTTTTTTCAGAGTTGTACTCAAATTATCTCCAAGAGTGAAGGTACAAGTGTGAGGAGCTTTCAAATCCTAAACTTGCCCTGTCCTTCAGTAGTGGCAGGCAGGCAGACATTGTCAGTGCCACAGGGCATACTGTTTGCATTTTGTTTGCTAGATGTCAAGTAAGTCATATTCAAGTGGGCAGTGAAAACTTAACCTGCCCAATGGCAGAGATGAAGTGTATCATGAAAATGTATGCCTGGCACGAAAGGAATAGAACTAATGGCTGTTTTGATACCTTTATGTTCCCACAGGTTGGGAAGCCAAGCTGAGGGTCTCTTGGCCGTGCAGTGGACATTGGCTCAGGGTATTACTGTCTTGACCTCCAGTTTTTGCTTGACTTTTAAGGTCAAATGGTTTCATGGATAACTGATTATTTACCTTTATCTTGTAAAACACTGGTATACAGCTGATATTAATTTGAAAATAGACTGATTTGTGACAAGTTTGCTTCATTCACAAACATGAATCATTTGACCTGTAATGATCTGCAAGACCTGGTGGGGTTTTCTACTGCTGTTTTTGCCTAATTGATCAGAAGCATGGTGTATTCAAGAAAGTCTGGTTACCCCTTAGGTTAACGATGTTGGGGAGGACTTGTGGTCATCATATCTGTACATGCAGACTTGGTCCATGCACTTTGTAAATGCAATAATTTCTCAACAAATTTAGATACAATAAACAACGTAGTCATCAGTGCTGTGAGCAGACAGATGGGACTGAGAATCATGACTATTACTTCAGCCAGAGGCATGGGTAATGCATATCAGACGAAGATCTGTCTGGTGACTAGGACTGATGATGCAGCTGTTTTCTATTTTTATTTTATACTTGAAAAATAGCAACAAAAACATCTTTTCAGTAGTGCTGACATAAAGACCACTTTTCTGATTCATGAAAACAAGTTCATATGGATTCAGTGACTACAGCCATAATAATTAAGTCACACAGATAAAATCATAAGTGGGAAAAAATGGCGTCAGAAGGGGATTGCGGGAATGCAATCTACCATAAAATCTAATCTCATCTCAGTTACATGCTAGCTAATGGCATATCCTGTTGATTGAAGGACATGTTTGGGATGGTAATGGTTACATACCCATTGAGAATTGCACCAGAAAAAAATGTGAGGCCTGATGGAGTTTGTTGATGATGTTGAAACAGCATGTGAGTGACTTTAATTTGGAAAGTATGCAAAAGTTACCCATCAGCCAATCAGAAATCAAGAAAGCAATATGATCCACCTGATGCCAGAGTTGTATTACTGTCCTTCTCAAGGTGATACAGCTATGAAATAATCAATGAGGCAAAACAACACTAGGCCAATAAGGAATAATTTGTTTGCACAATAGTCCAGGGCTCGGCAATTCGCATGTCCGATAGCCCCGGGCGGCCTGAAGTTGGGCTCGGACTAGTCGAAATTTTCAAGCACTAGCCCTACGGACTAGTGAAAAAATCTTTTACCACATGTACATTTTATCAAAGTTTGGGGATTTTTTGTTCCCGGCTCTCGCGATCATTCACTCGCAATGCCAAGCTAACCCACGCGACACCTCGAAGGGATGCTACACCTTGCCTTGTAATAACATTGCGATGATAGGCACTGTAAAACAATAGAACGTATATAATTGGTTTATAAACAGCCCGCTCATTATGATTACGAGACGACGAGATCAAAGGTACCAGCAGTCATGCATTGCGGCGTATTGGCTTTCGCCCGTATCGGGGCAAGGTCACAGCACCGCACACCGTTAGTCTTATCTGCCCGAACGATGACAAAGGAACATCAAAAAAAATTTAAAACTTGCATGGCGAATTCTTGAGCAAATTAGCATCAAAGACAATTTATCGGTGGGCTCTAAAAGTGTTGGAGAGATCATGTAATGGTGCCGCAAGTTGACTTCCCGGCCAAACAAAACACACATCTGCCAGTCACACGCAAGTGACTGCGTGGAGTAATCTACGGTGAACGGAGAATCATGCTGACTGATCTGTCACGCATTCGACATTTTTCTCTATCCCCCTACCTTTGCGTATTTGCCTGTGACTCCAAATAATTGTTGCTATAAACACTGGAATCTTTATTTTCGCATGCTGCAATTAAAAAAAAAGCTTCCCGTTTGTGTGTTCCCTCCGTAAATTACGGCATATTCACACATGTTCACTGGGCGGAAGCCATGATGAAAACACTGCAGCACGAGCCGCAATTGGCTCATTTTTGCATGTGACTCAATTGACCAATCGGGTGATGTGTTGTGCGTCAGGCCACATGGCCAAAGCAGCTGTTTGTGTACAGTTCCATGAAAGATGTTGACGGTGTGCCCACGCTCGATTTCTGATTTGAAATATTAAAATTTTCGTTTGAATTTGATTTAATAACACCGTTTATTGCGAGGAACTTGCCAATACTGTATACGCAAATTTACTACGATGTACCGATAGCGTTCATGGTAGGTAGGCAAACGATATGCATCTCATCACGGCATCAGAGGCAGCGAGAAAGGATCCTGAAACCAATTCAACTATTTTAATCGTTACTTAAGTTTAACCGGGATATGGACTCCTATCGTCCCAGAAATTACAATGTATTTTTCATCGTTAGTCACCCCATGCAAATAGCTTACTTTTTTAATTTGTATTTTTAATGTTTTGCCAGTTTCACTGTCGAACAGTTGCAGCTTGAATCGTAAAATTTGACATTTTTGTGCGAATTTGCAAGCGACAATTCGCGGCAAATATATTGTAGGGTAAATGGTTTGTGTAGGCCGTAGCATTGTGTTTGAAAAAAACGATGTTTATAGAAGTTTTATCAGGACAAGTGGATTTTGTATGCGGGCAAGTGGATTTTGAAATTTACTTGCCCTGCGGACAAGTGATTTTTAAAAAAATTGTCGAGCCCTGATAGTCTGACCAGTTTCACTTCGTTTGAAGCTCATCAGAGACTGGTCTAACGGCTGACAGGACACGCTTACATGTATATACCTGGGTGTAACACATGTAACTAACGTTGTAGTGTGTATTATGACGTGCTCAGTGTTACATCACAATGTGTACTAGCTGTGGCAGTCGGGTTTGACATGTCATAACCCTGGCCCTGTTTACAGCACTGTCCGTCAGGTGTGACAGCTGTCATGACTCTGACTGCTTTCACACCTGGATAACGTGTGGTCATCTGCTATTAAGGGTTGTAGGTACATGTGTAGAAGCCTGTTCTCACTTAATAAATGACTTTACCAGCTAGTTAGCTCTGGGAATTTTTTTTGCTGAGGGTACAATTGGGTTAAAGCAATGAAACCATAAGGGTATATATCAGGTTACGCGTGAGTCTTACAAATGACTTAATAAAAGTCTGAAAATACGCTAAAAGTACCACAAACTATATATTTCCTGAAAGCTAACAAAGCTGGAAATAAGTTGATAGCATTTTCATTTGTACCAGTTCTTCTGTGTTGACACAACAATCAGGTAAAGCGATCATAAAAATAATCACACAATTGTTAAATCTACTTTTTTATTTTGAGCTTGAGCATGTGCATTTCTGTAGCAAAAGCTAGCAGACATGATTTTCTACACAAATGTGTCTCACTTTTTTCATTGTTTGCCCTATTGTGGAGATACTCACGTTTAAAGTTGAAAAGATGACATTCGATTCTTACATCAAAGGGTTTGACTTTTGGCTCGCTGTAGAGAGAAAACAACTCAACATAGAAAAAATGTGAGACATGTTTTTAAAGATTATATTCTTGTGAACAGTTTGCCACAAACCCCAGGTCTTTATGAGCAAAACTGACGAAGTTTATTTCATAAGAAGTTGAGAAACAAAGGCCAGGAATGATGCCGAGAAAAACGCTTTCAAAGCAAATGCCGACTTCAATAGGACTTACGCTATTCTTTGGGCCTTTGATCGCAATGACACCTTGGTATTCCGTTATGCACTCCTACCTGTTGAGTAAGTGGACAAGTTTGGAGCATCAAACTTCAAAGAATGCTTTATTTTAGAGGTTTTACATCCAAAAATGTCATAATCGTGCTCATCTGTCACTTTGGATTCCATGTTGGGGTTTCTCAAGTGTACCCTGATTGGCCAACAAATGACTGACAGGTGGTTACGGGGCAACCGGGTTCTACGATGTTTGCCGTCTTGCGTGGGGCCCAATATAGGAGTCAGTAAATCGGAACTTCAGTCTCAGTTCAGAAAGTTTCTATCAAGTTTAGAGGATTGTTGCTTACATTTGTGTGATCGGAAAGTGCTATTGCAAAGATGCCGAGAAAGAAAAAACCTAGGGGCAGACCGATGCCCGCATCAGTTGCAAGTGAACTCAAAGCGTCTGATCTAGGATCATACTACAATCAGTTCCCTCCAGTGGAGACGACCCTGCAACCCAACGTGAGCCTCACGGAGACCCCGGGCGAGTCTGGCATTGCTGGGTCAGGGTCGAACGAAGTCGAGGCCAAGGTCACTGATACTGATTGGGTGAACACCACAACATCCACAAGCCAACACGGTCTGGACAAACGATTTTGCAGTGCTAGTGCCCAGAAACTCGGAGACTTTGTGGTCCACGAGGCTAGATCTACAGATTGTTGTGAACAAAGAGATGTGAATGAACAGAACTCAGAACTCAGAACTCAGAACAGTTTATTCAATATGATATGAAATGGGTTACATGAATTTCAACGTTTGTAGTGACAAAGTGGTAATTAAGCAATAACCAAGAACTCATAATTGAACTAAATGATATTAGGATGACCTTGGCTAAGGATTCTATGATCCGCTATCGCCAAGGCCACCTTTCGGTAAAATTATAATTAGCAAACAACTGGCAAAAATATTAAGAACAGAGATTAGAAGCTTAAATATACAGGGTAAATATAAAGTCACTTAATTACCACAAACATAACAGTGTGCAACTGTACAAGTGTCTTTATATTGCTTCACGAAGAAAAGCTTTATGTAGGTTGCAAAACCATTATAAGAATGTGTGAAAAATTTATCTTTGATACAGGGTTGTGTGTTTTTTAAGAGGGTTGGAAGGTAATACCTAATACAATGTTTTGTCGAATTTCTAGAAGGAATAGGAACCTGGCTGTCATTTCTATGTCGAGTGAAATATCGGTGAGAAGGTATTGTAGCTGCAAATATGTTGTTAAAGTAATCAGGGGTTTTATTTTCTAAATATCTATAGTAAAATTTTAAGGATCTTAACTTAAGAATATCTTGTACTTGTAAAAGGTTTAACGTTTTAAATAAAGGATCCGTGTGGGCATTATATCTTGCCAAGCAAACAACACGAACAGCCTTCTTTTGAAGTTTGAAAATACGGTCACACGAGAAACCCCACAGAAGAATGCAATAATTTAGATGAGGAAGAAAAAGAGAATTGTAGATTTGTAATAGAATATCCTGCGGAAAATAATTTTGTGTTCTTTTCATAACACCAATAATTTTTGAGAGCTTATTTCCAATTTTGTTAACGTGTGAGTGCCAATTTAAGTTTTCGTTAATTCGTAAACCTAGGAAATCAAAATCACTGGTTTTGTAGATGGGCACATTCTTTATTTTAAGATTTAAGGTGAAATTTACTTTTCGTTGAGGGAAATGAAACACCATATATTTAGTTTTAGCAATATTTATAGATAATTTGTTGGCTGACAGCCAATCACAAACCTTGTTTAATTCGATTTCTATGCTATTTGATACAGAGTCAGTGTCCTTGAAAGGAAAATTGAAGGAACTAAGTGAATTGATAAGAGTCGTGTCGTCTGCATAAAAAATCGATTCAAATTTTGAAGATGCCAAATACATGTCATTTGTGTAAATTATAAAAAGAAGAGGACCCAAAATAGAGCCCTGTGGCACTCCAGTTGTAATGGGTAGGCACTTTGAAGAAACATCGTCGAATTTGACGTATTGTTTTCTGTTTGTGAAGTAATTTCTAAACCAATTTAAAGGGGTTCCTTTGATGCCGTAATAATTCAGCTTATGGAATAGAATTTCGTGGTTCAGAGTATCAAAGGACTTTGATAAATCTAAAAATATTGTGACAGGTATGTCTCCAGTATCAAGAATCTGAAGAAGACGATCTGTTAATTCCATAGCAGCAGTTTCGGTGGAGTGCAATTTTCTAAAACCATGCTGGCTTGCGTAGAAAAGCTTTTTTGATATAAAAAATTCATACAACTGATTATACACCACTTTTTCAAAAACTTTGTAAATAGCTGGCAGGAGAGAAATTGGTCTATAGTTATCCAATAAAGAGTTATCGTCTTTTTTATAAAGAGGTAATACTTTTGCTATTTTTAATTTATCCGGAAAGATACCTGTGGTGAGAGACTGATTGACAATTAAAGCTAGAGGTACAGAAAGAGAAGTTACTAAACCTTTCAATAAATACATAGATATCCCGTCCTGTCGGGAGCTAGTCTTGGGTTTAAAATTTTTGAAAATCATAGAAATATCATCTGGAGATACATGTGAGAAAGCAAAATTACAATCGTTTGGAGTTGATAAGTAAGAGGTAAAAGGTATGGAATTACCATTATTAACCTGTGCAGCTAAATTGGGACCAATATTGGTGAAAAACTGATTAAAACATTCGGCAATTTGGTGCTTGTCAGTTATAATTTTGCCGTTAATTTTGAAAGCCAAAGGAAATCTATTTTTGAATCTATTACCATCCATGACAGAGCGAATTGTGTCCCAAGTCTTTTTTACATCATTTCTATATTTTGCAAATTTTGAATAATAGTAATTCCGTTTCTGTTCACGGATACATTTGTTGAGGATTTGATTGTAGGTTTTGAGATTAATTTTCGTAGGGCCATACAAAGGTGACTCGTGTGACGTGCATTTTAATTTCTTGTATAGAATATCACGAAATTTGATAGATCTAAGAATGCCGTTGGATATCCAGTTATTTTTCTTATGCTTATATTTGTTGAATTTAATTTTTCTTATGGGCATATGTTTTTCTTTGGCCTTGGTCAAAATAGTTTCTAACGTGGAGTAATTAATATTTGGGTCATGATGTGAATTTGTATCAAGTAATTGCATAATATTACAATTATTGATCTCATCATAAAAATTATGTACAGAATTAGAGTCTAATTTTTCAGCTAGAATATATTTGGGAGGGTTTTCTATATTTAGAGCTTGGTCAATGAATGTAAAACAGGGCATGTGATCTGATATATCCGTAAGGACAATGCCAGAGAGACAAGACTTTTTACAATGCGAAGTATTACAGAAAATGTTGTCTATCAGAGTGGCATTCCTTTCAGAAAATCGGGTAGGAAAAATAATTTGGGGCACAAAACCACTATTGAAAATCATGTCTAGGAAATCAGCATATTTTGCACGTGTGTTCATTTTTAATAAATTTATGTTAAAATCACCGACTATCATTTTGTCACCTGGTCAAAATGTTGTCTATCAGAGTGGCATTCCTTTCAGAAAATCGGGTAGGAAAAATAATTTGGGGCACAAAACCACTATTGAAAATCATGTCTAGGAAATCAGCATATTTTGCACGTGTGTTCATTTTTAATAAATTTATGTTAAAATCACCGACTATCATTTTGTCACCTGGTCAAAATGTTGTCTATCAGAGTGGCATTCCTTTCAGAAAATCGGGTAGGAAAAATAATTTGGGGCACAAAACCACTATTGAAAATCATGTCTAGGAAATCAGCATATTTTGCACGTGTGTTCATTTTTAATAAATTTATGTTAAAATCACCGACTATCATTTTGTCACCTGGTTCACGGGATATAGTTTCAATGATTGGGAAAATATCATTCATAAAATTTTCAATGTCAGCATTCCTGTCCCTGGGTGGCCTATATACATTACAGAGGGCAATTTTTTGCGTCAAACCGTTACCATATACATCTAAGAATTGACCTTCCCATTTGTCGTTAGGATTGTAGAAGTCTTTTACGTTGTGCTGAAAATCTTTATGGAGATAAATCATGAGACCACTGTGAGAACTACAAGTGGCCCTTAATGGAATGGATACATAATCTGGAATATTTAGATCTGATACGTCCGGCGAGAAATCTCCTAACCATGTTTCCTGAAGGCAAATTGCACTAAAGGTGAAATTACATTTTGCGAGTTCATCGAGAAAAATGGTCAACTTTTCAAATTTGGCGTTCAAACTTTGAATGTTTAGGTTTAAAACGGAAAAATTCTTTATAGCAGATCCAAAATAATCCATGAGATTTTTTGCCTCAACGTATGGTGAGTTCGATTCAAGAGAAATTGTATTTTCATTATCATCAGAGTTTTGTAAAACACTATTTAGGCTGTTAAGTGATACACCGCCAAAGTTCCTTAGAATTTCATTGTCAGGAATTAAAGAAGCAATAATTGAAAATTTTGTTATAAGTAACTAAACACTTCAACACTAAACCTGGTGAAACATAAGTAGGTAGCTTACTGTTTGAACAGCCAGAGGGATACCGATTATGGGACTGTTCTCAGTTGCAGGCTTGTGTTGATGCCGTTGCTGTGTGTGCAACTTGTAAACTGGCACTGCGATAATGGGGTTTGCCTGCCCAGCTGATCGTAGTCTGCTTGTGCGGAGCAGGCGCAGAAGCGCTCACACCTGCTGTATGTAAATGAGGCTCCTGTTGGATTCCTGCAGGGCGGAGCTTAGAAGCTTAGCTAGTCCCCAGCCGCAGCTACACCAAACAATGAGAACCAGGCCCAATACTTTTGCCAAAATTCACAATTTTCCTTTACACAACCTGAAATCTGATTCCGGCATAAAAAACTTAAAGGAAAAGTGCATAACATGTGTGAAAATAGCAAAAATGATGGTTTAACCCATTGTAACCTGATATATATCCTTAACAGCTGAAGCATCTTATAAATGAGAATCTTAGATGAGCTACCCTTCTGGTGAGCTTGACTGCTTTTCCAAGGTCATGGGTGTCCACATAGAAAGTCTGTTTACAAATATGTAGTACCCCCTAAAATTTGATATTCAGTTCTCATATATTAAATAATAATTTACAGAGGAACGTGTGCAATATGGACAATAGTACTTCTATGTATATAAGTTAGACAGGGACAGTTTAGCTTATGGAGATTAAAGAGTTTGGACTGCGGAATAGGGTAATGACTACTAGGAAGTGGTTTTGGACAAAAAGACACAAATACAATAACTCAAGTCCCCATGCTTTTTGCAAATTAACACTTGGTGGTACATACTTTCTGAATGTACTGAACACCAGGTGAAACTTGCCCAGGGATCTTAAGGTCAGTCTGACTGTCATATTCTTTTTTTGTCCTTGTCTTGACCTTAGAGTCTGTCAAGGTTTTTAGCCCTGCAGACCAAAGGTCCCAGAGCTTATGCGACCACTCATGTCTGTCCGTCCATCTGTCCGTAAACTTTTGCTCGCTAGCACGATACCATCCACAGTTTTCAAGTTACCCCAATATAACTTTCACAACTTAGAGGGGTATGAAAATCTAGGTTCCTTTTGATATTGGTGGTGCCACCTACATTATCATGTAATATAGGGGTCAAAATGTGAAATTCTTGTGAACACTCTAGCATCTTTAATTTTTGGCAGATCTTCACCAAATTTGGTTGGATTGTGGGGGAGGTCAAAGTCTACATTGCTAATGATATTAGTGGTACCACCTATAATTTAACATGCATTTGATTACATGATACATAAAACAGTACTTGGTGACCTACTTTGTGGGTCACTGTGACCCAGTAATTACGGTGTTTGGTGCTTGTGCATGTTTATTGTTTTTTTGTCAATAACTCGAAAAGTTATTACCTGATTTGAACAAACAGACTATATATGGAAAGCTGGATGTGGGGCGCATATTTCAAACAGTGACAATTTTTTAATCCAAGAGGAAGGCCAAGACCAAATGGCCAGTTTGAATATAGGGTCATCTCATGAATGCTCTGCACACCACATTTTTTGAGAGAGGCCCATCTAGCATTTAGGAGTTATAGTGTGTATATCAATGTTGGTGGCGCCACCAATAATATCATGTAATATACAGGTAAAAATGTGAAAATCTTGTGACTGCAATACTGTCTACACTTTTCAAGTTAGCCCAATATAACTTTCAGGACCTATAGGGGGTATAAAAATCTAGGTTCATTTTGATATCAGTGGCGCCACCTACAATATTATGCAATATAGGGGTCAAATATGAAAATCTTGTGAACACTAGCATCTTTAATTTGGGACAGATCTTCACTAAATTCAGTGGGATTGAGGGAGAGGTCAAAGGCTAAGTTCCTAATGATACTAGTGGTGCCACCTGTAATTTGATGGAAATTATGAACCAAAATGTGATTTAAGATATAAAATTCCATATCTGGAAAAGTTATCAGATTAGACTTGCCAAATTTAGAGGATATATAGACTATGTCCAGAGGTAGAATGTTATATAATGTCATTGAACTTTACGTATTTTTGTAAGGTGACCATTCCTGTAAAGTTGAAAGAGGTGATTTTTAAATTGCAGGGTGTAGCTTGGAGATAATGGCAATGTAAGCACCAAGCAGGCCTATGGGCCTCTTGTATTGTATAATCTGGGTGACCTTGATCTTCTGTCCCAAGGTCACTGAGGACATAAAGTTAAGGACTCACTCATTGTTGTCTTGGCACATCCAACAATATCCATCAGAGGAATGGCACAAATAAGCTATGATTACATGTGGAGTGAAGTGCTATCTGGTAGACAAATCAGGCACTAAAATTATGTAAGCTTTTTATGTTCAGAAGCCACTTGAAGATTCATAATTTTGAAATGAAGATTTAGGTGCAATAAACCCACGGTGCCAGTGGAGCCCATGGGCCTCTTGTTTCTTGTTTTATGGGCCTTCCATTTTCAAAATTGGCAAAATGGAAAAAAAATATGAAATAGTGATTTTTTTTTTTTGATGTTTTTCTGAATTAGCAAATAGATCTGTAGAAAAGTCCTTAACATCTTTGTTATTCATACCTTTTCAGGAATATAGTCTGAAGTTCTTTTTTTATACTGACAAGATTTACAATTAAACAAAAATTATAAATTTATCAAAATAAAATAATTTGCCGGAGAAAAAGTAAATACTTATCTACATTATTTGATTTTTTTTTTTGTCGGTCTCCAATTTTCAAATTTTGGTCATTTAGCTCACAAAACAAGAAGAAAAAAAGAAATTTGTGTGGATTTACATCACAAAAGTTATAAATGTAGGTTGGCATTACTGCCGTCTCTTGAGTTCATGTCATTCATAAGTAATGTAACATTACAAACAAGCACTGTTGGTGATTCAACAGAGGTTCAGACACTGATAATCCTCAATTCACGGACCACAGATTGTAGTTGAGAGCCATTCGTGAGCAGGCTTCATAACTGTGCTCCGAGTGCACACTTTGTGTGGCAATTGAAGACAAAGTACAACAAAACATTACCATATTATCTTCACCAATGTATGGTGAGATTGACTGAAGATCTTCACTTTCAAACAGCTGCTTCATAATCTGAAAAAAAAGTATGGTCCAGACTATAATAGAGCCTTATTGGAGCCAGAGTACCTGACAAGCTCTTCTATTTGAGGCAGCTAGCATTCACCAGCAGGGCTGGAGGGGATGTTTAATTATGTTAATAAGGATAGGTCTTAGATATTATAAAGGAATGCGATTACATTTCACTGGTATTCCACAGACTAACTTGTGTAAAACTTGAATATGCAAGCACACATGTCATGTCTTGACCAACCCATTGGTAATTTATATTTCACTACCTCAAAGTCGTGTCAAAACTGTAAGTAAAAGTTCTTTCTTTTTTTAACACTACTGCGTGGGCAGTGCCATTGGGCCTATTATCACTCATAGGGTAGCACTGGCCTCATACTGAGTGAATAATAGGCCCATGTGTATTAAACGATGACCCTAAACTGATCATGTTGCCAGTTTTGACAGTGTTCAAGTCATTTCAGACATTGTAATCATTGACAAGCTGTATGTCAAATTTGGGGGTTTTTTTTCTTCTCTCTCTCTTTTTTTTTTTTCAACATGGCCATGTAAGTGGTCCTACTGGGTCAAATATGGCTCACATGGCAACACTGACCCTGCACTGAGCGTATAATAAATCTAACATTCACTCTGAATCGATCAGTTTTGACAACAAATCATTTCTGAAATTGTAACGCTTGACAAAGTAAATCACCTTTTACATTAAGATGACAATTTTGGTGAAATTTTCTGCGCAGTGGTCTTTGGCACGAGTTTTGTCTGGCTGAGTGTCAAGGTATGCGCTGTGTAGCCAGTTGCTATTTGGTGCAACCACTGTGCAGCAAACTCCCTGTTGACACTTGCGTTTGGAATTTTTGTAAAATCCTTTTCCTTTTGATTGCCATCCAGTCTGTCTATTCTTATGCTAGTACACTGGCACTTTCTTGCCGTTTCAAGTGATTGTGTTAAAAATTATAACTTTTATACGTTCCTGGAACCACATCCTTGAACTCTGCTGTCGCTTACAGATACAAATATGGCCACTGTCAAGTAGCATCCTTTCTTGGGGTACCTGGTATGTCACAGTCAACTAAAGTACCTCATGTACAAGGTCTCACACTGGTATGTCACAGTCAACTAAAGTACCTCATGTACAAGGTGTCACACTGGTACGTCACAGTCAACTAAAGTACCTCATGTACAAGGTGTCACACTGGTATGTCACAGTCAACTAAAGTACCTCATGTACAAGGTGTCACACTGGTATGTCACAGTCAACTAAAGTACCTCATGTACAAGGTGTCACACTGGTATGTCACAGTAAACTTAAGTACCTCATGTACAAGGTGTCACACTGGTACGTCACAGTCAACTAAAGTACCTCATGTACAAGGTGTCACACTGGTATGTCACAGTCAACTAAAGTACCTCATGTACAAGGTGTCACACTGGTATGTCACAGTCAACTAAAGTACCTCATGTACAAGGTGTCACACTGGTATGTCACAGTCAACTAAAGTACCTCATGTACAAGGTGTCACACTGGTATGTCACAGTCAACTAAAGTACCTCATGTACAAGGTGTCACACTGGTATGTCACAGTCAACTAAAGTACCTCATGTACAAGGTGTCACACTGGTACGTCACAGTCAACTAAAGTACCTCATGTAAAAGGTGTCACACTGGTATGTCACAGTCAACTAAAGTACCTCATGTACAAGGTGTCACACTGGTATGTCACAGTCAACTAAAGTACCTCATGTACAAGGTGTCACACTGGTATGTCACAGTAAACTTAAGTACCTCATGTACAAGGTGTCACACTGGTACGTCACAGTCAACTAAAGTACCTCATGTACAAGGTGTCACACTGGTACGTCACAGTCAACTAAAGTACCTCATGTACAAGGTCTCACACTGGTACGTCACAGTCAACTAAAGTACCTCATGTACAAGGTGTCACACTGGTATGTCACAGTAAACTTAAGTACCTCATGTACAAGGTGTCACACTGGTACGTCACAGTCAACTAAAGTACCTCATGTACAAGGTGTCACACTGGTACGTCACAGTCAACTAAAGTACCTCATGTACAAGGTCTCACACTGGTACGTCACAGTCAACTAAAGTACCTCATGTACAAGGTGTCACACTGGTACGTCACAGTCAACTAAAGTACCTCATGTACAAGGTGTCACACTGGTATGTCACAGTCAACTAAAGTACCTCATGTACAAGGTGTCACACTGGTATGTCACAGTAAACTTAAGTACCTCATGTACAAGGTGTCACACTGGTATGTCACAGTCAACTAAAGTACCTCATGTACAAGGTGTCACACTGGTATGTCACAGTCAACTAAAGTACCTCATGTACAAGGTGTCACACTGGTACGTCACAGTCAACTAAAGTACCTCATGTAAAAGGTGTCACACTGGTATGTCACAGTCAACTAAAGTACCTCATGTACAAGGTGTCACACTGGTATGTCACAGTCAACTAAAGTACCTCATGTACAAGGTGTCACACTGGTATGTCACAGTAAACTTAAGTACCTCATGTACAAGGTGTCACACTGGTACGTCACAGTCAACTAAAGTACCTCATGTACAAGGTGTCACACTGGTACGTCACAGTCAACTAAAGTACCTCATGTACAAGGTGTCACACTGGTACGTCACAGTCAACTAAAGTACCTCATGTACAAGGTGTCACACTGGTATGTCAAAGTCAACTAAAATACCTGCATGTACAAGGTGTCACAGTCAACTAAAGTACCTCATGTACAAGGTGTCACACTGGTATGTCACAGTCAACTAAAGTACCTCATGTACAAGGTGTCACACTGGTATGTCACAGTCAACTAAAGTACCTCATGTACAAGGTGTCTCACTGGTATGTCACAGTAAACTAAAGTACCTCATGTACAAGGTGTCACAGTAAACTAAAGTACCTCATGTACAAGGTCTCACACTGGCAATTTGGCCCATGTTCATTGTGTAACTCCTCTTAACCCTTAAAGTGCTAATCACTGCTATATTTGATTTCTAATTACTATTAAACATATGATGGTTAAAAGAGTCAAATTCCTCATGAAGATACCTTTCAGTCAAATATTAGCAAGCCTTGTCTGAAGCAAAAAGTAGTCTTAGTCAACAGCTTTCCTCGGGACACTTTGTGCGCGTTGACTCAATCTTAAATCAACACTGTAAGGGTTAACTTTTATGCAAATAACTTTTACATGGATGGAGTTTTTATAATTGGTGGAAAAAAACACCCGTAACTTTGGCTTTAAACTGGAAAGTGTTGAGTCAAAGGTTTACAAGGTTCCCTTTTATAAATGTGTTTTGTTGCTGCTGTGTTGTAGGATTGACAGACTTCAAGCCAGGCTACTGGGTTGGTGTCAAGTATGATGAACCATTGGGTAAAAATGATGGCAGGTAAGCTTCATACTGCGAAATGTTGTCACTGTTTTGAGAAGCAACACTTAAGAACTCCAAGGCTCTTATTATTCTTAAGGGGCATTTCAAGTCAATTTTGGGGGTTTTTTGATAAAGATGTAGGGTTATTCCATACCAAATCACCCATGGCCTTCCAGTTCATGTCATTCGTCTTGATGAAACTTTAGTTCTGCATGCAAACATTGAAATTGTATCTAGAGACCTGGTGCATTGTGTTCTGCCAAACCAGGTCCAATCGCAGTGGTCTCTTAAGTGAGGGGCAGCTTTACTCATACCAAACAACAGAGCTGCACTTAATTTCATCGTTATGTTCATCACCATCATCATCAGTTTTATATTGGAAAATAGCATAACAAAAATCAGACCAAAGAAAGTTATTACAGAGGTAAAAGTCTGGTGTAGCTAAGTTGCAAAGATGCAGTGTACTTTGCCAGCAACAGTGACGTTAATCTGTGTGAGTGATCGTGGACAAATTGTGGTTATCTGTGTGATTTGAAGGCCAAATGGCTGTGCATTGCTTCAAAGATTAAAAAAAAGACACAATATATGCCACATGGATTTTAACCCTTTCAGTGCTCAGTTACAGACTGAGTCAACAGCTTTCCTCTGTGCACTTTGAGTACAATGTGCCCAAAGCATGTAGGGGAAAGTTTTTGAGCTGCAGGATGTTTACCCCTCAGTCATACTTGGCTGAGGGGTAGTGTGGTCATATTGTTGTGTGACAGTCCCTTATATCACCATTGATGTCAACATGTTGCTTAAGAGTGGACAGACCTACTCCAACCCAATAGGGGAGGGTGAGAACAGAAGGTTTGACAACTGCCTAAAAGAGGGCACTGCAGTCAGTGGAGGGCTAGGGTTGTGTATTCCCATTACTTTACATTGTAATTTGCAACTGAATAACTTGAAAACTTCTGCATATAGAAACACCAAATTTCAGACGGTAAATCTACATGCATAACTAAATACCTCACAAAAATGGTATCACCACAGCTACAATAGTGACTGGTTTATTAAAGGCTGCTATAACATACAAAATAATGGGAATACGCAGCTCTAGCCCTCCAAATGTTTGCGTATTCAGTTGTCATGGGGGCGAATACACCTTGGAGCTAATTCTGACCTTTCCTATTTTGTGTGTGGGTCCCTCTTATGAAGTGTTCAGACAGGATTGCATGAGTGACCTTGACCTTGTGTCAAGGTGACAGGAGTCAAATATGTCAATTTCATGCTATGTTCAGTGCCACCAGGATAAACTCAACAATGGAAAGCAGCAGGAGTTTGGTGCTTGTTCTTTTTTTTTTTTTTTTTTCAATAACTCAAAAAGTTTATATATTATCATGTATAAAAACAGGTTTATTTGTTTGTAAACAGACAATAGGGCGAATGACTGACTCTGAATTTATTGTGCTTTGGATCATTTATAGACTCAGATGGTCAAAAGACAGACTGCTATAAAATGTGCTTGGCTGGAAGATTGGAATAATGCCAGCAGAATGAAAGAATGAGTGTGCAATCAGCTGTTGTTGATGCAAAGGCTGGGATGTGGACAGGGAGAAAGTTTGCAGAATGTGCTCTAGCTGTGAGTGGTTGCTTGTTGGTTGGCAGCCAGTGTTCTATTTTAGTTTCTGAATGATTGATGGTGTTATAGTGTCATGTCTTGCAGTAAATCCTTATTTCTCTGGAGCTCTTGATCTGTGGATCTTCCCATTAAGATATCTCGTGGTTACCTGCATATTCTAACTGTACTTAATTGTCATCAATTTTCTGCAGCATGGTGCAAAAGATAAAAGCTTTCAGGGAATAGTATCACACAGAAACGCCAACTTTCCTTCATGTTCCATCTCATATTGGATTCATTTAGTGTCAGTTTACTGACAAAATGAAATGAAAAGATAGGAAGGTTTTGAGCTCATTTGGCAGGCTTGGCCTAACTGGGGTAGTTGAAATGTGGAACAATTACAGGGAACATTACAAGACCCGGCATGATTGGCAATGACAATAGCATTTTAGTGCCAGCATGGACACAATGACATTCATGCCCCTTGTTCCACACCACCCTCTGTGTGGGCTTCCTAATCATCATACAAATTTGTACAGAACATTAACACAGTGTAATTTGGATATTTCTAAAATGTAATGAATGAGGAGTGTTGGTGTTACGGGGCTGAACGGTAGAGCACATGCAGAGAACGAGAGCCTGCAGCTACTAGTCTCCCCAGACATCCATCACATTGCGTGGCATAGAATGGAGATTGTTCATTAATAGCTGTAAGGCTGCTTCACAATTTGATGCACGGCAATAGAATTTACACAAAATTGTACTTGCCTAATAGCCGAATATGAGCCACTTGTATTTATTAGTAATGAGCAGGATATTGTACGCCCCAGTGTGGAACCCTGGTTCTCTGTTGTTGTCTAAATAGGGAAGTAGACCTTTGGCTCTGGGTGGTCTATATGTATGCACTGCGAAAATAAATAGTGCTTTTAATGGCCATAAATACGTTGATGAATATGATTGTGAGAAGCTCCTAATCTTATCATAGAGAAGCTCCTGGCTCTGGCATTAATATTCCTCTGTCTCCATCCTCGCTACTTTTACAAGTGACGGGTGAGTGAACGTTCAGAAGATTGCTTTCGTAAAGCACCATTAGTTTAAAGGAGATAAGATTTGATGGCCATTGATTTTTTCTGTTGTTTTATGCAACCCTGTTGAAATTAGATTCGAGTTCTGAGAAGGTATCCTGCTGTCTGGTCTATTTGCTGGGTTGCCTGTGCATCATAGAACAGCAGCGTTGTTGTTATTTTTGAGCAGCGGTAAAAGTGTTAATTTGACAGCGCAGTGTTACTACACTAGGGTCATTCTGCTCGAGCATTGACTGTCCACACTGGTTGAAGAGTTGTTCTTGAAATAATTTAAATCTACAAGACGAGAGAGAACTGGTGGTTTACTGCAAATATTAGTTATTTTATCCTGACAACTTTTGTGGTGGGAGCTATTGGCATACACAACACCAATACAGACTGAACTGACCTCTATTGAGAGGCCAGTTTTAAACAAGAGATTCTTTTTGTCAGTCTTGTAACCTCCCCAGTTGTGAGTGTATAACATTTACAAGTTGAACTCTGAAGTGCTCAGTATAACTTCTGCTATATTTGTATTAACTGTGGCATCAGTATAATGTTGCATTAATTGAAAGTTGAAGATGTTATGACCTTCAACAAGTGAGGGTTAAGTGTGATTGGTACACATCAAACAATGATGGACCAATCTCATCCATTTTAAACATTTCAAAGAAGCGTCGCATAACTGGGATTCTTTTATTCTTAAATTGGGATATGACGTAGAACAAATTCTAGCTACATAATATTTTGCTTGATATTTAGTTATTTAATTAATTTAATTTTTGAAATGTTTTTAGTTATTTTTATTACCTACATGTATGTATCCATTTATTATCCCCCGCCCATGAAGTGGGGGAGGGGATATGGTCACGGGCACCGTCCGTGTGTCCGTAGGTCCTTCTGTCAGTCCGAAACAAATTTTGTCTGGCGCATATCTTCTACATTATTAATGCTACCTCTCCGAATTTTTTATGGTGGGTAGACCTTAGGTAGTAGCTGTGCATAGGCATTATTTTGTTTGGCTAATTACTTCCATTAATTAATTAATTAACAAAGTTCATTAAGCAAGCTCAAGCTACAATACAAATTTTGTCCAGGCCATATCGTATAAATTATTGATGCCAGCCCTTTGATTTTTTATGGTGGGTAGACCTTAGGTAGTAGGTGTGCATAGGCATTGTTTTGTGTGGCGAATTACTTGCATTAATTAATTAATTGATTAACAAAGTTCGTTAAGCAAGACAAATTTTGTCTGGGCCATAACTTCTAAACTATTAATGCTAGCCCTTTGAATTTTTTATGGTGGGTAGACCTTAGGTAGTAGGTGTGCATAGGCATTGTTTTCTGTGGCTAATTACTTCCATTAATTAGTTAATTAACAATGTATTTACCACCATGATTACTGTGGGCGGGGGATATGGCTAGCGTCAGTGGCTACTTGTTTTTTTTTGTTTCTTTAAGTTTTAATATATATATATATATTTTTTATATATATATATATATATATATTCATTTATTCAAATATTCTTTTAATGTTTGTATTGATCAGCATGAAGCATCTAAGGACCATCATGGTCCTCTTGTATGAAATCTACCAAAAAATACAGGCACTGGTTGGAAACATGGTAATACGTTGTGTTGTAACCACTTCAAGGCAATATCACAGAAACTCTTCCTAGATACACGTCTATTTTGAGCAATCAGTGTACAACTTGAGAAATGAATTGATTCCATGTGATACCTGTTGTCTGCTCATATCAAGCCACAAATTGTAATTTTGTCCACCTGACATTTTCTTTAGTCGGTATTTTCCCATATAATTTGGTCTTGATTTCACAAAAAAATAACCCGTTGATTATGCTGTCTGGTGTAAAAAGGACCGTGTTCCAGTGACCTTTATGAGCTGTAGACATGTACAGTATGTACATAGTACTACTGTGAGGCGGGGATCCAGCAGGTCGCAGGAGGGGTCTCTGAATAACTTACACCTATGGCTACCTTCAAAACAAGACTCGTCGTTGTTGTTGTCATTATTATTTGGACTTGATGATGTATATGAATAAGACATCTGAAAAAGGGACTGTTACCAAGTTCCATTGACACACTTATAGTATTTGCAAAAAGGGACTGTTACCAAGTTCCGTTGAGACACTTATAGTATTTGCCTCTAAAGTACTGATCACATACAAAAATAGAATAACACTGGAATATTTTGATGGCACATTAAATATTTTTTTTTTTTTTAATTTTAGGAGTGATTAAAACTTGTGGGACTGTGACTTAATGCATACAGTATCAAGTTTAGCATATCATATTTTCAGTGTTTTATGAAAATATTTTGTTATCCAATGATCTGCAAGTCCATTCAAAAGTGGACAGCAGATTCTCTTCAGGCACGTTTTTGACTATGATTAATGCATGGTGTCCTGATTTAGAGATCTCGTACATCAGGTGTAATGTTGTCAATGTGCTCAGTATCCAATGTCGCGCAGTACCCACCCCTCAATTAAACCTTCAAGTGTCAGGTCCCATGTGGTCATGCATATAAATTAATGACGAAAGTAGGGATCTGTAAAATGTCACAGCCTCCTCTCAGAGCGTCACAGCTGGATCCAGCACCTCGCCCAGAACTGGTATTTCAAATCAGGCAGGGAAAGCTATTGTGATATGTTGACCACTAATGATGTATTTATAACTGGGACTGGTAGATTAGGGGTTAATCACTCTGTTTTAAATGTCAGTACTGGCAGCTGCCAGGTTCTGAGTGCATTGAGGCAACTGGAGACCCACACTGACCAAACCTCTTCAGTGTGAGGTAGTGTGGTCAGGTATAGTACAGGGACACCTGTCACTGAATATCTAAGTATATCTTACAGCTACAAGATATACTCAAGTTAAAGGACTGAAATTTTAGTACAGCCTGAAAAAATGAACTGGGATACTTCCATATGTTTCATTTTGCATCATCAACACATCCATACCTTATATACGTGTATTACCAATTACTTAACAACCCACCCATACTTTTGGACCTGTATGCACTATCAGGGCAACCTTGTCCACTTTGATGCAGCGGGGGCACTTAGCACATCCACCCAGTGCTGTTGCTTAATTCGTAGCCTGAGGGTGACTTCAGTGTCGGATACAATATTCCTATCCTGGGCCCACCGCTGCCCATAGCTGGTAACTTCAAGGCATTATATTTTCATTTTCAGGTAATACTCACTCCTGAAAAGTCGCATTATATATTGTACATTACATTCATTTGACAAATTAACCTTCCCTTAACACTAAACACATATATATTTTGGATACTTCGTCTTCAAAATATCCAGCTGGGACTAACCCATAGACTTGGCAGCCGTTTGAAAATTGTGGATTCCGCACCCGATGGTTTGTAAATGAGGATACTAATGGGACGATCGGAATGGGGGGAGTTTGTCATAATATGTGAAACCAAAAGTGTATACTTTGCAAATATTTTAGAGCATCAATAATAATATGATGTGTGCTGTGTATTCACTTTGATATCCAAACCAAATTTATTTAGCACCTGTCCTGCAATGTATTGTGCTATGTTCAAAATGGCACTCACCAATGTACAGAGTTGCCAGGGTATTGCGTCGCATTTGGATTTGTTACTAATGATGACAACTGCTTCAGACACAACTCAGCAGGCAGATTAAGTTAAGATGATAAGTCATGTTTTGAAAGTACTTTAACAATTGTTTGCCCTAATAACTCAGAGAACGGACACCTGGAACCTGGTGAAATATTAGGATAACGATGACCAAACAACCGTGGCTGTGCTGTTGTATCAAACAACTGTGGCTATGCAGCTATGTTGTTTCCCGGCTAAAGTTAACCCTCCAACCAAGTTGAAAAAAATACTGTGTTTGAGTTGACTTTACTGCAAAATAATGGCACATGATAGCCACTTTCTTCATAAAATCTTTCAGCCTGAGTCAATCAATTTATATTAGGGAAGAGCGGCTTGAAACTTTTTTTATTTATGTTTCATTAAATTTATTTAGGGTCGGGCCTTTTCAGTAGGGTCCATCTGGTTACTGGAACCACACATATATTTTTGTTAGGCCTTAGGTAACTTGGACATTTGTTGAAACATACTTAAAATAGATGTTCTTTCCCCTTTTACACATTACCTCCTTTGACATCAGTTTAATTTGCTACCTGGGCACAGCTGGAGGCACTTGTGATAGAGAAGATGTCACTCCACCAGTAGCAACCAGATGTAAGTTTAGAAATTGTCTCATAAATAGCCCATATTTACTTCAAAGTATTACCGCTTGTATTACAGATAAGGTCTATACTCATTCTTTCTTTAGTTTTCCTGCCTGTACAAAATTTTATTTTGTAAACAAATGTAACCATATGTGTGCCTTACCCAACTGCTACATTGTATGACTGTAACAAGAGAGAATCCTTGTTTCATCTTGGAAATGTATGCATTGCTGTAAAGTTATTTTAATTTTTTAAACAAACAAATCTCTGTAAACTTACCATAGTAAAGTTAGTGAAAGGTGACCCAGCAATAGCAGATGTTTTTTCCTCCACCGAGGTCATCTTGACAATACCTATTTCAACTGATTGTGTCATGATATTTGTCAATGTTATGTATATACATTGTCACAGACTGATATGTACATGTTTTGATTTTATGGTAAAACATGCTTGGAGTTCCAATCAAAATAATGGGGATACTGTGTAAAGTGCTGTGAATTGTGTGTGTGGCAAACAGAACCGAAGAGACTATTTACAGGAATGGCTGCCATGATGAGGATTTTGTTGTCTGAAGAAGAATCTCCCTGCGTGGCCATCACACAACTTGTACAATAGATTACCACAGCTGGTCCTTAGCGTATGTTCTCTTAATAGTCACCCACAACAACAGTGAGTTACTCTATGAACATAGCTGGTCTGTTGGTATGTGTTTTCTTGTCAGTCCACAGATCCACCACAATACTGTACCATTACTAATTCTGATGTGTAAATGGCACTGTTTCAATCAATGTGTATCTGACTGAATAAAATTCCGCTGAATAATTGTACTAAAAGCCAACAGGCTCATTCTGGATGTTTTTGAGATTGACTTCAGCTAAGCGCTTTAAATGTTTTGCTGGAGAAAAGAGTTGACAAGTCAGAGGCTATCATCATTATGTTGAGGTGGCATCAGGTTGTAAAGCAAGTAACTTTGTCAGTTTGCTTCTGTTTTATGCCCCCCTTCTACCGGAGGAGGGGCATATAGTAATCGCTTTTTCTGTGCGCCCGACCATCTATCTGCTATTCATGTCCGGGCTATAATTCACTTGTCCCTCTACTTAAATTAATGAAACTTTACACAGAGATACATCTGGACAAAAGGGTGTGTTATGTACCAAAAGTAGGTCACTAGGTCAAGTATCTGCATTACAGTGAAATATTCTTGTAAACAATCATGTCTGGGCTAGAATTCCTTTTATATTTAACTTAATTTCATGAAACTCCACTCACACACATACATATCTTGACCTAAAGCTGTGTCATGAAACAAAACTAGGTCACTAGGTCAAAAATCTGGGTAACAATGATAGCCTATTTTGATTGACTATGGTCATTCCAAGTGAGACCTGTGAATAGCAAGGTTATAAATGAGGTGAGGGAGGCATGGATCCAGCAATCTCTGATTGCTTTTTAATTTTTAAGATTAATATTGTACACTTTGAGTTTTGTACCAGGAGATTTTGTAGGTGTATGTGACAAGTCAGTTGCCACATAGTGTCAGGTGCTGCTCTGACTGAGTCAAAGTCTGGAACAAGCTGGTTTGAAACATGTATCCCTCTGTAGGATCTGGAGTCCAAAATGTTCAGTGCCAAATAATTGAGACATGAAAGATTATATGAGAATTTATCAACACCTTTCAGTGATTCACATTCAAGATCTTTTTCCTATTTCTAAATGTCGTTTGGTAAACAGTAGAAATGTTGGGATTGGGGTCAGTTTGTCAGTGGGATGCAGGAGGTGGCAGCCCACATGTATGGGTCACCTGTCTGACAGCCCACATGTATGGGTCACCTGTCTGACAGCCCACATGTATGGGTCACCTGTCTGACAGCCCACATGTATGGGTCACCTGTCTGACAGCCCACATGTATGGGTCACCTGTCTGACAGCCCACATGTATGGGTCACCTGTCTGACAGCCCACATGTATGGGTCACCTGTCTGACAGCCCACATGTATTGGTCACCTGTCTGACAGCCCACATGTATTGGTCACCTGTCTGACAGCCCACATGTATGGGTCACCTGTCTGACAGCCCACATGTATTGGTCACCTGTCTGACAGCCCACATGTATGGGTCATCTGTCTGACTGGTCATTGTGCTCTCCTGACTCATCCCAGCTCTCTGATGTATGCAGCCACTGTACAGGGAGTGGCTATATCATATAGCCAGTGGCTATTGGCTATATCATATAGCCTCCTTCTCTACAACAGACAGTATGATAATTAACCCCTCTGTGTGAGAGAAACCTTTGATAAGAGACTGCCTGGCATATTAAAGTACATTTTGTCCAGTGCAATCTTATCATGGTGTTTTACTTCAATTGGGAAACCATCTTTTCTGAAAGAACTTATATTTTTTTGGTGGTCCCGGGGTGATTGATGCAAAGAAGAAGCATTGTAGCACCAATCCTGTTTGGCCACTTTGGCCCACATATATGCAAGACAAAGGCACCTTCTTGAATGTAGAGGTAATAGCCCATGTACAGGTCATCACCCATGTGACCATGTAGAGGTCATAGCCTGTGTGACCATGTAGAGGTCATAGTCTGTGTGACCATGAAGAGATCATAGCCTGTGTGGTCATGTAGAAGTCGTACCCTGTGTGACTATGCAGAGGTCATAGCCTGTGTGACCATGTAGAGGTCATAGCCTGTGTGACCATGCAAAGGTCATAGCCTGTGTGACCATATAGAGGTCATAGCCCATGTTGCCACATAGGGGTGATAGCCAGTGTGACCAAGTAGAGATGATGGTTCATGTAGCCATGTAGATGTGATAGCCTGTGTGGCCATATAGAGGTCACAGCTGTTACTGCCGTCTGGTTATACCCAATGCAGCCATCTGATCATAGCCTGTGTTGCCATGTAGAGGTCGTTGGTCATGTTGTCATGTAGGGATCATAGCCTGTGTTGTCACATAGAGGGTTTAGGTCATGTCACGTAGGGGTGATTTTAAGCTTTTGTTGCCATGTAGAGGTCATTGGTCATGTTGTCATGTAGGGGTCATAGCATGTGTTGCAATGTAGAGGGCGTAGGTCATGTTGTCATGTAAGGGTCATAGCCCATGTTGCCAGGTACAGGGTGTAAGTCATGTCATGTAGGGTCATAGCCCGTGTTGCCATGTAGAGGGTGTAAGTCATGTCATGTAGGGTCATAGCCCATGTTGCCATGTAGAGGGTGTAAGTCATGTCATGTAGGGTCATAGCCCGTGTTGCCATGTAGAGGGTGTAAGTCATGTCATGTGGGGTCAGAGCCCATGTTGCCATGTAGAGGGTGTAAGTCATGTTGTCATGTAGAGGTCATAGCCTGTATTGCCATGTATAGGGTGTAGGTCATGTTGTTATGAAGGGGTCATAGCCTGTGTTGCCATTTGCAGGGTATAGGTAATGTTGTCATGTAGGGTCATAGCCAGTATTGCCATGTATAGGGTGTAGGTCATATTGTTATGTAGGGGTCATAGCCAGTATAGTATTGCCATGTATAGGGTGTAGGTCATGTTGTTATGTAGGGGTCATAGCCAGTATTGCCATGTAGAGGTTGTAGGTGTTCATTCATATACATTATGAAAATAGCCTTTGGAAACTGAATATCTGATGTTGACATGTAAAAAATATTATACAGTGTTTCCTCTTTATAATGCTGGTGTTGGGGTCCACAGGGTATACCATGTTATGGCAAAACTGCCTAATAACAGAGGGACTTTTAACATAGAAGTAATGGGAAAACTATTTCAGTGGGAGCCATGGTACCCACCGTGTTATATCAGAAACTGCCTTGTAATGAGGGGTGTTATGAAGAGGGAGCACTGTATAAGGATTCAGGATTTCCATTTTTGTTTGTGTTTTTAAGCAAATTACATCATTAGAGAATAGCATTTTGTACATACAGTATGTAAATAACAATAAATAGAATAGCAATTGACAAGTAAACAGAAGAAAAATATAATTTGGTCAGGGTAACACACATTAAGATCTTTGACAGACGGCTACCATGCATGTGTACCACCCTACACATGCTACATGCAAATGATAATATGCCATAAATCAAAGTGACCATGTAAATGATAACACTTACTACAGATGAACAAAAGTCATTTAAGAACTGATAAATTAATTTGCACTGTAAATATGACCATTTTGAAGGTTACAGAACATTTCGTAATTGTCAATGAAATGTTTCTTTGCATAGTTCAAAAAACCAAAGTAATTATGGATATATACCTTCTCATTTACAACCTCAGATATGAAAATCATCTTAGAATATACTTTAGATGCAAGATTAGGAAAGTCCAAAAATACCTTGTGCTAGGATGACAGTTTGTACAGTTGTTACGGATTTTATTGTTGCCATGGTTGCCTGCTAAGCAGACCCAGGACCCTGGACTGTTGGACTGGGACCTGACAGAGGCCACCATCCAGATACAAACATGGCCTATGAGTCAGCTGGACAGACATTTGCAATGGTTACAAGGCTGTACTGCAACAAAATTCTGGGGAAAATTGGGCTTCACACAAAAAAAAAAAAAAAAAAAATAGAACTATGTGTATTAAACAACTTGTGCTGCAGATATTTCTTCCATTCTCAACAAGTTGTGAACAACAAATTACAAACTTGGATTACGGCTATTTCTGTCAATGGAACACACTGTGAATGCCTATAGAGCCCCCCCCCCCCCCTCTGCCATATCAGCCACAGGGTTACATGGTACAAGGCTGGCCACATGGTCAAGCTTCCACCAAAATGGAAATCATGCACCAGAGCCCCATTGAAATCACAAACATCCCTTTGTGTCTTACATACTGTAAACATGTAACCAGAGACTTGGTGGTCAACATTATATTTACATGTAACCAGAGACGTGGTGACATCACATTTAATTGTAACCAGAGACTTGATGACACCACATTTACGTGTAGCTAGAGACGTGGTGACGTCACATTTACATGTAACCAGAGACTGGATGGTGTCACATTTGGTGCTAGAACAGATAATGTAATTTCATACTTTGAAATCATAACTTTACAGGTGGTATGATGATGAACCCTCTTTTTTCCCAGAGTGTGGGAGTCAACAAGAAGCCTGTCATGATGTTTCCCTTTCTTGCACAAAGCACTGTAAAAGAAATGTTTACAGGAGTAAGAATAAAGCCTATAAAGAACATCTGTACTGCACAGTTGACTTTGCTCTTATACTTGTAGTGTGAAAGACAGGCGATACTTTGAATGTCCACCAAAGTACGGGGGATTTGTCAAGCCACAGCAAGTAGAGGTGGGAGACTTCCCCGAGGAGCTGGACCTGGAGATGGAGGAGGATGAGATGTGAAACAGGCCACACTTATTGACAGTACTTCAGCTTGGCATTGGTAGGTCAGTCACTTGTTCTTTACAGAAATGATGGGCTCAGACACTCAGTTCAGTTTATTAGTGTAGGTTTCTTTGTTTTTTTAAATCATTACTAGAAAAGAAGATTTGCTTCACATCAAATCCGTCTGGGTGCCTTCAAAATGAGAACATTTTGAAATGCTACACTTCGCCATTGTTCAAGGTAGTCTGTATTTTGTGTATGAGCTTAAGTTGTATAAATTAAATGCTGCTGCTTTGGTTCATGGTTCATTGGATGCAGTTATGTCACAAACATACAAATTCAAGTTTGATGGTACCTCTATATATAGTAGTTTTGAAGTTGTTTAAGTTTTAAATTTTGTGTATTCACCTAATTTGCATAAATCAAAGTTTTACCATTTTGGTTCATTGGATGTGGCTGTGTCACAAACCTACAAATTGAAGTTGGAATGACACCTCTATTTATAATAATTTTGAAGCTATTCAAGATTTAAATTTTGCATATCACCTAATTTGCATAAATTAAAATCCTACAGCTTTGGTTTATGAGTCATTGGATGTGGCTTTGCCACAACCGCTAAATTGAAGTTGGAATGGCACCCGTCTCTATAATAGTTTTGGAGATATTTAAACTTTGATATTTTTCAATGCCCCTAATTAGCATAATTTAAAATTCTGCAACTTTCATTTAGTGTCCATTATATTGGCAGGTGTCACAAACCTATACATGCACATTAAAATTTTGTGTCTATCTGCAATAGTTTGGAAGATATGGAGCTTTTAAAATTTTAATTGCCCCTAATTTGCATAATTTTAAACATCATGACTATTCTTATGATATGCACAATTTCACTGGTAGGTCACCATGGCAAGTTTGGTGGTTTTCAGAATAATAGTGTCCAAGAAAAACTCTGTACAAATTTAGGTGCCATGGAAAGAAAGAAAGAAGTAAAGAATCGGAGGAAAAACAATATGTATGGGTTGGCACTCAGACATAACTGTTTAAAAAGTAAAAACTTTAATTTAAATTACCTTTATTGGCTTGCAGTATCATAAGTTGAAGGGTGACATGCATCATGAGCTGAAGGGTGGCAGGGGTCATGAGCTAAAGGGTGACATGGGTCATGAGCCAATGGGTGGCAGGGGTCATAAGCTGAAAGGGTCATATGGGTCATGAGCTGAAAGGGTCATATGGGTCATGAGCTGAAGGGTGACACATGGGCCATGCGTGTGCACAGAACGATGCATAGTGATATAAACAACATACAGATGTTTCGCATGCCTGTCAGCATTCTCTGACAAGAAATAGAGAGATTTTTGCTGGCATAGGGGAGATTTTAACAAAGAACAGAGAAGAAGAAAAAGTGGATTTTTATGGGGCATATTGCTCACAGTAAAAAAAATCTCTAGTGAAAAGTCCAAAGATGGAGGCAGAAAAGTGGGAGACTGTCAGATGGGTGAGACTTAACAAGCATGGCCACTGTCCAGAGGATGTGTGTCCTCACTGCTCCAGGTGTCGAAGTGCAACAAAATTCTTTGGAGCCACAAACACCAAATTATAGAAAATGTTTAAAATTTAATCCAAAATTTAAGATCCTCCCCTCCCCCCCAAAAAAATAATAATAATAATTTGGTAGCCAAGGCTTAGTTTGAGGAACATTTGGCAGAAGTGAAGGGGTCAACTTGAGCTCTTGGCCTCCTTCAACATGTTTATCCCCTTGCCATTTATCATTTGACAAATTGTTGACAATGTTTGGCCTCTGCTCCCTTAGCAAATTTCTCAAATGAATCCTTGGAATTTGTGTGCACAGAGTTGACTTGCTGAGCAATGAACAGCTTAAGACACTAACCCAGGTACCCTAAAGCCAGGTGGATCAGCTTCTGTCAGCAGTTTATTGCTTTTTGTGGATCCAAAGTAAGATTATGCCTCAAGTAATAATAAAGGCCACTTTGTTGATGTCACACATGTGATGTAATCATCAGGGGTCCTTTGTTGATGTCACACATGTGATGTGATCATCAGGGGTCCTTTGTTGATGTCACACATGTGATGTGACCATCAGGGGTTCTTTTTTTATGTCACAAATGTGACGTGACTATCAGGGGTCCGTTGGGACCACCAGAGGTCCTTTGTGACCATTGGAGATTCTTTATATGGCCATGGCCCACAACACTGTCTGCATAAATTGCGTGATTGACAAGTTAGAGTTTTTATTCATTGCTCGTTAAATCAGCCCCTGTGGCTTCAATTCATTGCCTTGTCTGTTATTTATTGCACTGGTTGGTCTTTATGCCCAGTCTTCCAAGAATTTGATGGAGTCTTTCCCAAGAAAAAAAAAAAAAGAAGGACAGGCAGTGTAATTGATTCTCCCACTCCTATCATGGAGCTTCATGTACTGCTATTGTGTTGCTTACATCCAGAGGTTCAGAAGCTCGCGTGGATATGGTCTGACGGGAAATCAATGTGGGCTTGATTCACTCATTGTCATCTTCCAGACTCTGTACATGTAACACAAAAACAAAAGAACTATACAGTCTCCAGTTTCCCATTTGGGTGTATTCACCATCAAATGTAATTATGTTTGCTTTTGGCTGGTAATGAAACAGAACCATGATACTGAGAAAGCTTTGCTTCTTAGTTTCTTTAAATATCAACCCAGATGAAACAGATATATACAATATATTGAGGGCTGTAACACCAACATTGAAAGCAGCAGACATGTATGTACTTTGAAATGACACTTTACTTGCACGTAAGCAGAAACAATATTTGGTACAATTGTTGCAGTATATTGAATCTTCCAAACAAATTGGATAAACAGACTCGAATAACATAAGCAATATTTATATATGTTTGTATTTTGCAAACAGTGTTAATTATACTGTAACTAATGCCTGACGCATAGATTTATATCTTAGCTTTATGGCTTCCATGAATCAATTTTACATGACTGCTAGTGACCTCTGGTGGCAACATTAGTTGTTGACATGATTGTACTCGCAAAAATGCCATTTGGATTATAACTTATTTACTTGTTATGCTGCACGGCCTGTTTATGGTTAATTGCTAAAATGTTTTCATAATACTTGGATTGTGGCTTTGATGTGTCACCAATACATGTGTTAGGCTCCCTGAGGCAAATTTGGCCTTTCCCCAGAAAACAAGCTACTGAACATCAAATGGACATGAACCCTTGGAGCAAGAAGCAAGATCTGTCTTTCTTTGATACTTTGATGCTGCTGCTTGCCAAAATAACAAAAAAAATAAATAAAAAATAAAAAAAATAAGGGGGGGGGGGCATGAGCATAAGTTTATACAGGGCTGTTAATATCTTTCAGGCACCAGAAATGTTGATAAGTTAAAATGAAACATACCGTACATGTACCAGGTGCCATCTTGGACAACTCCCAACACAGCAACAGTGACCTGGGCTTGTCTCTGAGGCATCTGGCCAATGACAGAACAGTGTCTATGGGGAGAGGATGGAAAGTTCTTAATGTATTTTCTTGTGTCACTTAAGCTGTCATGAAAACCATTTCTTGAGATACTGTTAGACACAGGTACCGATGGGGGGGGGGGAGGGGAGAGAGAGAGAGAGAGAGAGAGAGAGAGAGAGAGAGAGAGAGAGAGAGAGAGAGAGAGAGAGAGAGAGAGAGAGAGAGAGAGAGAGAGAGAGAGAGAGAGAGAGAGAGAGAGAGAGAGAGAGAGAGAGAGAGAGAGAGAGAGAGAGAGAGAGAGAGAGAGAGAGAGAGAGAGAGAGAGAGAGAGATTGGTCTGTATACACAATGCATTATCCCAGGGTTGAGACCAGTTTTTACACTGGCCAGTGGCAGTACACCTATAGTCTGTATATGCAGTATATTATTCTGTGGCCAGTGACAGTATACCCATGGTCTGTATACACAGTGTATTATCTCAGCCCAGTGCCAGTCTTTATATAGTGGTTTTATTACCCTGGGCACAAAAAGTGCCCGAGGGTATTGTCGTCCCCTGCATCATCCGTCTGTCTGTCCGTCTTGTTGACATTACCGCAATATCTCAAAAAATATTCACCATAGCTTTACCAAATTTTTTATCACAGATGCACCTTATAATGGACCAGGTTCCTATTGAAAACCACTGTCCTCTGATTATTTTTAAACTTTTTATGAAACTTTTAATGTATTTATTTGAAGGCTGTCTGAGTGGTGTCAACACTGACGAGGTTACTGCTATGTCTCAAAAAAATATTCACCATAGCTTTATGAATTTTTTTTTTCAGAAATGCACCTTATAATAGACCAGGTTACTATGGAAAACCAGCTTCCTCTGGTTATTTTAAAACTTTTTATGAAAGTTTTAATGTTTTTATTTGAAGGCCGTTTGAGTGGTGTCAACCCTGACGATGTTACCACAACGTCTCAAAAACTAATGACAGTAGCTTCACGAAATGTTTGTCAGAGATCCATCGTATGATGGACCAGGTTCTTATTTAAAACCAGGTTCTTCTTTGTATTTATAATTTTTTATGACATTTTAAAGTATTTATTTCAAGGCTGTCTGAGTGGTACACAAGTAGACAATCTTCTTACCCTTATATCTCAAGACGGATTCATCACAGCTTCATCAACTTTTTGGTGCTTTGTTACACTGTATCATGGCACCTGTAAAGTCTTTAAAAAAATTGCAGAAGTGAGGAAAAAAGATTGTGGGCACTGAGGTTAATCAGTTCTCTGAATGCTATTTTTATATCATGGATACTGTGGTACTTGATTGTTTTGTTCACAGCAATATCCCTCCATTTGCCTAACATTCTGGTATGATCACATGGTTAGCTAGTCTCACACAGAGTCAGAAATCAAAGTTTTTTCATTGAATCAACATATACTTACAATCAATCAGCATAGTATAGCACAGTATAGTATTTCATAATTGCATTAATATATATATATATATATTGATCTGGGAGACCTGTGTTAAGGTCATAGTTGACCGCTATTGTACAAGCCACCCAGAATTGTAATGCTTGCCATTATTAATTATGCAGATGATATAGATTTTTAGTCAATGTAAGCCGACATTTATGGTACTGCAAGTATTAAGAAATTGGCAAAGTGTATAGGGCGTATAAGTACATCGTACTTTCTTGTCCCTTCAATTAAAAAAAATAAAAATTTAAAAATCAAAAACAAAATTACCTGCCAGAATTGCATATACAATTTTGTATGCAACATTCAGACTCTTGTTTTATATAATAGTTCTTTTTACAACTTGAAAATCCTTGGATGCTATGTGTATTGACTTCATCTTTTATTGTAACTGATGTATCATTCAAAATATAACCCTTTTGATGACTAATACATTGATTTGTATAGAGGCAAGAAACAAACATGTCGTCTCACCCTGTGTTATAATCATGTACAGTTATGTTTGGAAATAATTGAAGATTCTTAAAATATATAAACAACTTGTCGTTTGTTAATTTGTAATAAAATTTTAGAATCTGTAACACATATATATTTTAGAGTTTTAATAATTTCAATCCTTTGAATATTGGTTCTGAATGGGCATTTAAACCATTATTACTTATGGAATGTACAGCTCATTTTTGAACAATGGAAAGTCTCACTAGTTTTTGTCCCCATGCCAGAAGGCAGTAGTTTAAATGTGGTAATATTGATGCGTTATATAGAATCAAAAGAATTTTAATTGAAATGAAACTTTTTAGTTTATTTTATATGCCTACTTTCTGGGAGACTTTGGTAAAAATGTTCTATATGTGTTTTGTCCAGTTCATATTTTATCTTAAGTTAAACCCAAGAAATTAAGTTCATCCATGGAGTTAATTTTTGTTTTATCTATTTCAAAACATGGAATAAATACTTTCTTTAAAAGCTTATAGAATAACATAAATTTTGTTTTCACCATATTCAAAGATAAGTTGTTTACCTTCAACCACGTACTAATTTTTGCTAGCTCTGTGTTTATAATTTGTGAAGTGTGTCTCTTCTCATTTTGCTTATTAAAAAGTTTATGGTATATTAGGTGATATCGTCTGCATATGTAATAAATTAAGATCAATTTGAAGCCACTACATGTATTATGTTATTGATATATATTATAAATAGCAGTGGACCTAAAATTGATCCTTGTGGTACACCAGTCATTATTTTTAATATGTGTGACTTGACGTCATCAATAGTTACATATTCCTTCCTATTATTTAGATAACTTTCAAACAATTTAAGGTTACTGCTTTTTATTTTATAATATCTTAATATTTGTATGATTTTATGATCTAAAGTATCAAAACCCTTGATAGATCCATATAAATATTTATAGGTATATATCTCTTGTCCATTTCAGTCAGTATTCTGTCTATTAATTCATATGAAGCTTGTGCAGTTGAGTGGCACTCGCAAAAACCATATTGACTTGCATAGTAGAGATTTTTTGCTGTGAAATATTGATGTGTCCGATCAAACATTACCAGGTCAAATGCTTGTGATATCAGTGGAAGAATAGAAATAGGTCTATAATTTTCAAAGGCAGTGGGGTCACTCTTTTTATAAATTGGTATAACTTAATCCTCTTTTTAAAAAAATCTAGAAAAATTCCTGTTTTTATCATTTGATTTGTTATGACTGTTATTGCTTTATATGTTTCCGTTTTTATCAGTTTTAATAAATTAACTGACAAATTATCATGGCTACAAAATTTATTATGTGCAATATCATATCATCTGTGACATTTGTGAAGTGTAGTTTGAGAGAATAATTCCAAAGAGGCAATTGTGTCAAAGTAAGTAACAAAGCTTACTTTGTCTGGTATTTTTAGCAAATCAATGTTGAAGTCTCCACCTATAATGACCTCATTATTTAATTTCTGCAACCTATTCAAAACCACCGTTAATTCCTCATTAAATCATCTATAATTTTCTATGAGATCCCTTGATGGCCTACATTATTATATATTACCTAGTATGACGCTCTTGGCTAATGATCTGTGCATTAATTTTATATAATGGCTTTCCATTATGTCTGATTTTTGACAAATGTCCAATATTTTAAGCATAAATTGCCAATTCTCCTCATGCTGAACAACTTTTACCTTGTAATATTAAGGTTTAATTTTCAAGTTCAAATAGCGACAAATCAACATCATTTAACCAGGTCTCTTGTAAACACACAGCACATGGAGAGCAACGTTGCACATCTAGGTTATGAAGAATTTTTAGTTCATCTGTTTTGTCATTTTAAGATTCACAGTACATGCTTATGACTCTAAATTGATCATGTTTGAATCTGAAAAGTCTAATCAGTTCATTAGTATCAAAAAAAGGGGAATGCCTAAATAGAAGTTGTTCGAATGAGCTTAATTCATTGTCTGTGCCCACTCTAAGAGCAGCTGTGAGGAAGTTTGCATTGATACCTCCTAGCTGATTAAGTACGTTATCTTTTCTCATTATCTGATAAAATGTTTAAGAAGAATTTTCAAGCATTTTGATTGGTGCTGTTATTACTAAAGTCATATTTGGTTTAAACATATTTTATTCTTCAATTGGGAACAAGGGCAAGCCCTATATTAATTCCTTCTTGAGAAATTAGACAATATCACAGGACAAGATAAAGCAAGACACGTTCAGTGTAGTTTATGCTGCTGTTTAGGATTCTTACATAATGATATATATACATACACAGACATACACATACACACATACACACACAAAGCATAACAAAACGAGGACAGCGGACGCTACACTGAAGAACAATACATGAAGGAATTGAACATAACAAAGACAAGACAGATAGTGAGGCACCCACAAAACAAATCTACTGAGCCGGTTATTTCCATCAGGAACTTAATATATCATTAGAACCTGCTACAGTTATATAATGACATCAAATTGAAACCTTTTAGTGTCATCAATATAGTTTTGAACAGCAAGAAATATCAATTTATTATTCTCAAGGCTACAAGCAGCAGAACCAAAAAGGAGAGTTTGACATGTGAAGAGAGCAAAGTTTATCATAGCTAAATGTAATTATTGCGAGGAATTGAATATCAGGGACAAGAGAAAAAGAAATGCAAAATATCTTCTACACGAGTACCGCACACACAATCAGGCGGATCTTTAAGACCGATTTGAAACAAATGTTTGTTGAGCTGGCTCCAGCCCATATTCAGTTGAGCATGTAATACAGCAGATTTTTTTTTTACCAATATAATAAAGACAAGGGTCTTTCACTAGGCTCAAAGAAGGAGTCTGTATTTTTCTTTGAAATTGTGACAGGGGAAGGGGCATTCCAAGTGTCTAAGGTAAGAAGGTTTCACAGGGTTCTGACAGAAGGATAAAAGGACTTATCAAACAGGTCTGTACAAGCTCATAATCATGTCAGGCAACGGAATATTTAGAAAGATATGTTGTAGATAACTTCATATAACTAGTAAAGTCATATTTGAGTTGTAAAGCACATGGAAGTCATTACCTGCACTCATACAAGCAGGCCCATACAAGTTTGGACTTTCGTGTAGGCCTAATTTTTACTGTCACGTCCCAGGGGCATAGTCCTAAACAAATAGATTCACATGAACCTGTTGCAAAATTTCCACAGGATTAATTTTGTATACATATAAACATTTCATAAATGAAAGAAAAAGTACATAAAAGAACAGAATGGTAAACATTTTGATAAGTTTAGTTTGCCACCTGACAGAATTGGCATAACTCCACAACATGTGGTCAGTTTGGATATTCTGATAGGTCAAAGGAATAGGTATGACAGTTGTACATTCCCAAAATGCATTGTTTTGTTTACATTGAATATGTGAACTCATTAATTGTCTTGAGTGAAATGAAATAAAATGTTCTATGTTTTTTTAAAAAATTGTTTCCCGTATCAACTTAAAGAAAAAGCAAAAGTTGGCTTAGCTAGCTATTATTCTTGGTGAAGGAGCCACTTTCCATCTGCTCCTCTCACTTTAATTTAACGTTGTGCTCTTCCAGTAATCTATGCTGTCTTGCCATCTGATTTGAGGCGCCACAGATTGGGCTCAAACTATTTCCTTGTTTCTTGTGTTCACCTGCAAATATCGTCCGCAATGTACACCAACTTGCCTTTAAATGAGTAATTCAGTCGCTATGCGCAATAGATCCTTTGCCACAGTTGTATTTTCACATTTAACCAGCATATGCCTGATCTTACCGGTGCTTTTTTTTCCTAAGTCTGAAAGCATCAATTATTCCTCCTGCACTGGGCTGTTTCATATAATAAATGATAAAGTTTCTGAAAAGTCTTTTATTTTCTTGTTGATTGTCCTTGTCTTCTGTACAGGATTCAATTGGAAGCCCTGGCACCATTAGCTAGGGACTCCAATTTGTCAGAGACAGACCTCACATATTCAGTATGGTCAGCTTTTACAAACTTCTTGAGCCGATCTTACACCTTCAACCTATCTGTCCATGTGGCAGCAAACTAGCTTCTGTTTCAATGTGTTTTTGCTCAAGAATGTCCACCCTCTCAGCTAGACTGTCTTTTCTTCTATCCATTATGTCAATTCTGTCCAAAATATGATCTAATAAAGAAAGTTTTTAAAATGTGTGTGTCAACACACACTTTTCTGTTTTTCTAGGAATTTTTTCTTTCTGTGTTTCTTTCTTTCTTTCTTTCTTTCTTTCTTTCTTTCTTTCTTTCTTTCTTTCTTTCTTTCTTTCTTTCTTTCTTTCTTTCTTTCTTTCTTATTCTTTCTTTCTTTCTTTACAGGCAAATTTGTCTGACATTTCATTTGAAAAGTATTACACGTAGAAACTCCAAACTTGGCACAATTATACTTCTGTGGATAAAGTCTGGCCTTTTCATAATAAGAGGTCATGCTTTTCAAAATTATGCAAATGAGGGCTAATTAAAGTTTTAAATGTTCAACATCTTATGTACCATAGTAGATGTGGTTCCGAGTGTATAGGAGTTCGATCATAGCAAGGTGAAAGTCATCTCAAATATCGAGGTCATGTCAAGGTCAAAGGTCAGTTTTAAGCCAAAATGTCATTTTTGAGGTCAAGGATCACTTCAGGTAGAGGTCATCTCAAGGTCAAAGGCCACTTTCGGTGGTGGCTTTCTTCTAGCCATAACTTGGTCAATTTTTATCCAATTTTGATCGTGTTGGGCTAAAATTGTAGCTATTGTCACCTTGCACATTTTTTAGATTTACATGTGACCTCCTAAGTTCAAAGATCAAGGTCATTTGGACCTTTGAAAGTTTCATCCAGTCATAACTTGGCCAATTTACATCCAATTCTAATCATGTTGGACTCAAATTGTAGGTATTGCTACACTGGACATTTTTATAAGAATATGTAACCTCAAAAAGGCAAAGGTCAAGATCATTTGGCCCTTTGATAGTTTCATCTTGCCATAACTTGGTCAATTTTACTCCGATTTGGTTCATGTCCGTCTTAAATTGTGGGTATTGTAACACTGTGCAATTTGCATGTGACCTGTAAAGGTCAAAGGTCAAGGTCATTTGGACTTTGAAATTTGCATGCAGCCAATAGCCTAATGGAATGTGAAGTACCAAAGGATAAAAGTTGTAGCATTTAATATTTACAACCTTTGAAGGCACATAGACAGATTTGCTTTCAAGCAAATCTTCTTTTCCAGTTTCTTTCTTTCTTTCTTCTTTCGTGTATACCAGCAAATTTGTCCGACACTTTTGTCGGACACTATTATACATAGAAACTCCAAACTGGGCATGATTGCACCTCCATACAAGGAGTTTGACCATGTTATACAGAGGAATGAAGATGTTTAAAATTATGCAAATTAAGGGCATTTGAAATTTTCAATCTTGAATTCATCTCCAACACTATAATAGATAGAGATGTCACTCCAACTTCTACTAGGGGGTTGTTGACGCACCTAATGAATTAAAAAATAAAAGTTGTAGCAATTTAAATTATGCTAACTGGCACCATTAGAAATTTAAATCTTGAATAACTTCAAAGCTATAATAGATAGAGATCCCATTCCAACTTCTACTCCTATGTTATGGAATAGTTGTACATTGCCATACCAATATACTTTGAAGACACACACACACTGATTTGCTATGCAGCAAATCATCTTTCCTAGTTCTAACTTGCTGTTTGTGGCCGTAACAATTCTGTGTCCACCATTGTGGTCTGGTTGCTATGGGCTGTGATTTCACTTTCAGATCCTGCTGTCTTGATGTCTTTGTGAGTTCTTTTCCTGGTGTTTGTTAACTTTCTCAGCATATTCATCAATCATTTACCTCTGCTTAGACCCATTTTTTCCCCTCAGCCCCTAGTGACGCGGAGGTTATTGCTGTTGCCTGCGTCTGTGTGTGAATATGCATCCATCCATCTGTCCGTGTGTCCCTTCTTCTTGCATGAAATTTCAGAAAAACCAGATGAGCTGGGATCATGAAACTTTTTTAGTTGACCACCCTTTTTAAAGTTTATGTCAAGTTCGAAGGACAATGACCTTGACCCAGTTTTAAGGTCACCTTTTCTAGGTTTATTCTCTATGAATTTCTTGTATGGAATATCAGGAGAACCAGAACATCTAGGATCATGAAACATTTTCCAATAATTACCCTTGTAAGGGTCTTCCCCAAGTTTGAAGGACAGTGACCTTGACCTAATTTGAAGGTCACCAGAGACAAATTTTCTCCTTAAAAATGTTTTGTATCTGAGATCTTAAGAACTGGATAAGATAGAATCATAAGACTTTTACAATTAATCACCCTTGTAAGAGTCTAGCTCAGGTTTGAAGGAAAATGACCTTGACATGATTTTAAGGTCACCAAGGTCAATCCATTTAAAAAAATTGCAAGGAATATCAGAAGAACCAGATAAGGTAGGATCACAAAACTTTTATAGTTGCTCTGTCTTTCAGAAGGTGAATTCAAGTTTGAAGGAGAATGACCTTGACTCAACTTTAAGGTCACTAGGGTCAATTTACTTTGAAATTCTTGTGCAAAATATCAGGAAAACCAGATGTGCTAGGATCAAGAAACTGTCATAGTTTATACACTTTTGACAGGGTCTGCTCCAATTTGGAAGGACAATGACCTTGTCATTATCATAAGGTCACCAGAGACATTTTGTGTGCATGGGTCCTGGTGTCTCTTTTTCATTGCTTGCACATGATATCTGAAGATTTGAACATTTCAAGGTCATTCTCTAGGGCCGAGGGTTTTTTGAGGCATTAGCTGTTATGTTTTCACATGGTTCAACAATTTTAAATAATAGAAATAGACCAAATTATCCAGAGTCGTGCCTGGCCTTGATCGTCTCCACCCATGGTCACATGACCTGGTAAGCGAGTCAGCAAGATACCCAATTTCAGAACATAGCAAATTTGCTGCCAATACGTCAAATTAAGGAGAGACCAGCTTTTGTTTCCAAGCATCAATTAGAACCTGTCAACATTATTTGGTGCCTGAATATCATATCTGAAAGTTGTTGGACTTATTGACAGAGGACCAGATTTTACATGTTCCATAGCATTATTACTTGGTATGGTATTTGTGGATGGACATCTGGCATCATTTCCCAGCAGGTTGCTTTTTTTTTTTCTGATGGTTAATTGAAATTCTTCTATGCTTAGACATCAGCCACATTGCAGCAGGCATTAAACAGTTGCGCATACATATGTAACTCCAGAGAAATACTGCATGAAAATCCATCACTCCTGAACATGAGTTAAGCTTTAGCAGTGAAGTAGGAGGGTTGGCTGAGAAATTGTCAACCTAATTCAGTAACAGAAGCGTGAATTTGGTTAAGTGTACAATATATAATCAAGCAGTGTTTAAAATGCATACATGCAAAAACTGGAACTAAGGAACTATACAGAAGATGTTAAACTTGGTAGGAAGACTGCAGAACGTAACAAAACTTATTGGAATGTGGCTGGCTTATGTATCTGGCTGAGACCACAGTTGGAATTTTAATTGGGTCACCTTGATCTTATTTTCAGTTGCAGATTCGCCATTGTGAATTTCATCATTTATGTGAAATCGGTTTGCATGTAGTAACTACTCAAGAACTGAATAAAGCTTGGTAGGACTATGTATCTATGTAACCTAGGTTGTGAGTGTATCTGGGTCACCTTGACGTAATTCTCAAGGTCAGAGTCACTTTTATGAATCACTTTCCTTGTGATACTAGTGAAGAACTTAACAGAACTTTAAATTGTATATCAAAAATCTCATGACCACAACATGTTTGCCATGAAGGCAGCCTTCAAGTTTCAACTGACGGCAGCTAATGGTAAGCTCCAAACAAGCGTCAGTCGTCCTTCAATGGTCAGACAGTAAGTAACCATCAGCACATTGCTGTTTTTACACAAACACAGGAGCCATCAGCGCAGGACTGAGGTGTCCAATAGACTGCCTATTGCCATCAGCTTTGGCCTCCAGTCTCTGCCCCCATTCATAGGCAGGGCGGTATTCACTGGTGTGTGAGCTGTAATTGACCAGATTTCTTAGGAATACAAAATATCAGTCAGTGCATATATGTTATCTTCAACAGTACACCAAGCCACAGCACTGGCTATTGATCTGTCTTCACTTCTTGGCTGCCACTGGCTTCTATGCATGTTGGGGTCATGTACAAATTTAAAAGTCGGCATGTTTCTGGAATACTGATTTATTTCTTAGTTTCTTTTCATTTTTTTCCCCTGCAGTCTTATGTAAAATGAATCTCACTGACATATTCATTTGTTGTCTTACAGCCTAGGTGTAAACAAATGTCTTATACATGCAGGTTATTTTTCCAAAACTCTACAAGACAATCTATAATATGACTGTACAATATAACTATATGGCAGTGTGTAATCCTTAATCATTGAGACAATTGTCAAGGATCTCTGGTTTGATTACCAGTTTGGATGAGTTTCCTTGTCTTTTTTTTTTTTTTTTTGTCTGCCCTTTTTTTCCCCTGCTGCCCTTGGAGAAACATGGTTCATGTGATGATGGCATTATATGATTGTACCCAGGTCTTACCCACAGTAATAATGTATATGTACATGTCCATGGTCAATAAAAATGCCCTGGCCTGACATTTATCCTTAAAAATGTTGTGCCTCTAGCACCAGCAAAGCAGATTCTGGTTCAGTTGTTACTGAGATAACAGCCTCCTTGCAGACCAGTTTTCACTAGGTCTTACAAAATAAAGGACATTCATTATTTTCTGTGTGTCCCCAGATAAAAAAGATTCTAATACCCCATCATTTATGTCAATAAAACTTGGTAGAAGTTAACTGACAAGACTTCAAGGTTGACATGTACAACTCTCCTTGATGGACACCCTAAACTACCACCAAGGAACAGGTGGGTTCACCAGGTACAATTTCTGTCCATTTGGTCCTAGATACCAGACAAAGCACCAATACAATGTTATAACCAGACCATATCATTTATGTCAGTGTGACAATCTTCAAGACAGCACAAACAGACTTGAAAAGACAATGTATGAAACAAGATCTGACATTGATTTTTTTTTATCGATGAAGCATAAATAAATTTTTAAAAATTGGGTTTTAACCCTTTCAATTCACTCAAATCCCCCAAAAGTGTCTGGGTATAATTTGTTTTCTGCATGGATCTTTTCACGTAAATTTCTGCTGAATCGGAAACATGTCAGGAGAGAATTATAGATAAGATGTTTTGTAATATCATGCCCCAGGTCAACAGCTTTCTTTGTTACAGGTTGGTCACAATGCATCGACCCACACCAAGGAAAACTGTTGGTTTGATTCTATTCTAACCAGGATAGGATTAACAGCATTTTGTAAATCAGGTGAAGAGATATCTATTTGTGGTGACCCTTAGTCAAAGATGTGTGATGATCACATTCCTGAACACCCATGAATATCATACTGCAATGTCAAAAGTCATGGTCAGTGGTATTTGCATTGCCTGGCAAGTCCAGATTCCCCCACAGCAACTGCAGCACGACTTGCCACATGGTGAAAACCACAAAATATGATTATAAAACAAGGCACACTTGTATTTAGAAGAAACTCTTGTGTGAGCCATTTGACATACTAGATACACAGGAAAATCCTCCATTGGAAAAGAAAAGAGTTAATGTTGACAGAGTGCGATCTGGTGGGGTGACTATAGATCTGTAGGGTGGCCTAGCAATGACATGAACGCCAATGGATTGATCTCCTGTCATCAGGTGGAAACACTTTCATTGGGACTCCAGTGTAAACTGATGTTTGTCCTTCATATTAGTACAGTAGTACCAGCAAGTCTAAGACCACTGCCATCAGAGACCACCTGCCTTTTATGATCATATTTCTGGAAACATAGAATTATATGTGCTTTGTAGTTTTACCTGTAACTAACGACCACCTGCCTTATGTGACCACCTCTGGCATGCAGAAGGGATGGTCTTAAATGGCAGGTACTACAGTACTGTATATCTGACTGTCTGTCTGTCTGTCTGTCTGTCTGTCTGTCTGTCTGTCTGTCTGTCTGAGAGTGATCCAAGCAGTGTTATGGTAGCTACTTGTGGGGTGGATTTGCAGCAAATGACTCCCTTAGTTAGTATGAGATTAAGAAATCCTGCTTTTTTTTTGGCTTTTTTTTTTTTTTTTTTTTTTGTAGCAGTCATCATGTAGTCTGATACCCTGCCAGGTTCAGGACACACAGACAGATAAAAGGAAAAAGCACAATATACCTTATTCCAGATTCCAGTATAGTAACATGGAACCAGTATATTTCATGTATTCACATTAACTTCAAGTCCTTAGAGCTGCATATCAGTTTTGTGTCATTTTAGAGGCGTATCAATCAAATCGAGTTCTAGGTGTGTGGTTTAGCATAAAAGCAACCTCTTACATCTCCATATATTCATGTCTCACTTTGTTTACAATGTGTTATCTCAGGTGAAAAACTCATTCATAGCTGTACAGTGCATGGCATACAATGTGTGTTGATGATAGCATCCGTATATGCCAGTTAATATTTTAACTTTGCACAGCTTACTTATAGATAAAGGTTGATAATAGTCATGTCAACCATTCAATGATGGACTGTGCACTGTTGCTTTTTGATGTGTAACTCAGTTCACCTGTGCTTTCATATTCGCTGGAGACTTGTCTCTTGGAAGCAAATTGATGACATATAGAGGATCTAATAAGGCAACAATATAAAACTGGTCATGAGTTAATATTGGGAATAAAGATTGGTCACTGGGTGCTCTGCCTGGGTAAACACAAAGTTAGAATACCAAAACAGCATATTCCCTCTCTTACACTATTGGTTGTCGTTGTCGTCGTCGTCGTCGTCGTCATTGTCTTCATCATCTTCCCCCCCCCCCCCCGATAGGAAGGGATGCATTTAGTGTTGAGTCCCGTTGTCCATCATCTGAGCTGCCACATATCCTTATATTTCTGTCCCCTTGTGGCCTATTGCCTCCTAATTTGGTACAGATAATCTATAGGTCTGCAAATTTTTTTCCATATACAGTGAAATCTGTCTTTGAAGACTGCCTCTACGGATGACCAATGTGGTCTTTCAAGACGGGTGGTCTCTCATAGGAGGTACAAATGACAAGACAAGTACTAAGCAAAGTATGTTGAAAAGGTGGTCTTCCAAGGCAGGCGTCTCTCATTGGAGTGGTCTCTCAAGACAGGGACCACTGTAAATATATATAACTTTGAGGTCAACGGTCAAGGTCAAATCTTTGTTGCATTTTCTGCTGACTGCAATTTTCACATATTGGCTTATACCTTCTTAACTGGTGCATCGTATGCCCAACGTTACCACTAAATGTTAATAGGAAGTACCTGTGGGCTTTCTATTTGTATGGTTTATTTTAAACCTGAGTGACCTTGAAAGGTCAAACTACATATATTCCTGTTGCTTAGATGTACGTCAATGAGGATTGCATTGCTAATTCATATTTTCAACTTCTCCAAAACAAGTGGCCAGGTTCACTTCAAACTTGTTGCGGATGTACATCCAGTAGGTAATATTATACACCAACCATGTTTAAATGGACATGCTCCAATGATTTTTGGATTTTTAATGGGTTTTTTTTGGGGGGGAGGGGGTAATTTGTGCGTTCCTGTTGATTACCATGTAAGTCAATGGGGTCTGCAATGGTAGTTTACATTTTTGTTTGAATTCTTCAAAACAGTGAGCCAGAGTCACTTGAAACTTTGGGTACAGATACTCCATAGATTTTGAGAATTTTTTTCATATGACTGTGGTTGACCTTCATGTGGTTGGTCAAGTTCACAATGCCTTGCAAAATAAAATGGGTTTCTCCGTCACATCTTCAAATGGGTATGATTGAAGTCCATCAAACTTGGTCATTATCTGATTATTTACCCAGGTGAGACTTCCCTTAAATTTGCAAAGTGACCTTGAGGTCAAAGATCAAGGTCAAACTTTCTGCAGAAAACTGATGGCCCTCTTAGAGGGTTGACCTTATGTGAGAGTTGCCTTCTTGGGAATGCATAATGATTTTCACTCGAAAAGCTATCTTGGTATTATTATGCTCAGCATACTGATTTTGCAAGTTTTCATGCTGACCACATCACAATCTTCATTCACACTGTAAAAGGCAGATTAGTAAACAGCCACATCAAATATAGGTACCTGCTAAGATTCATGTCACTGACTGGCTGACAACTTAGTTGAATTGACCTAAAATTTTAACATGGCTTCAGGGAAATTGGAGACAACAATATGAATTTGATATCCTTGCATGATGATCTCGTGGTCAAGGGGTTTAAAATCTGTCTTCCAAAAATTTCAGGTTAAAAAAAATGGCAAGTTCACAATAACAACAAAACATACTTCAGATACATCTATGAAAGTGCCAGGTTTAAACACTAGGTGGCAGGGTATCTCCCACATAAAGTTTGTGATTCCTCCAAGGTGAGTCAGACCCTCGGGTAAAAGAGGTGAATCTGTCACGAGAGTGAATAAAGCTAAGGCAGTGCACAATTTCAGTGCAGAAAAGTGAGGACTGTTGGAGACAGGATTATTGTATTGATGTCAGCAAAAAGTAGAAGGTGCATCAAGGTTACCTGGAATACAGTAAGACGGTACTAAACACCTTACAGCTGTCAGCAGCACCTGTCACTGGATCTCTACCTGCAGTCAACACAGGTAGCCCTGCTGGTGGGTCTGGCAGCGATAATGCAAGTGCATTGTGGTTATCAAGAGCATGCAACTATGGTGTTGACTCTGTGGAGAGGATTAAAACAGAAACAAACCCTTGTGGGAAGACAAAAACACTGATACACGTACCTAGGAATGTGCTATTTGATTAAATATATTACATGTAATGATTGAAAAATAATATTAATACACAATACACATGAAGCAGCCTTTATTAGGGATGAAAAATTACCCAGGTTTAAATGCGAAAAAAAGATAGGCTTGAAGTTAATCAAAGAGTTAGTGTAACTTAGTAGGTAGTGATGCACAGGTTTCCTATTCCTGAAAATTATGGGTTTTTTTGGTTCCTGCAGATGTAAAATTTTAAACCCTGCATGGGCTGAAAAGTGCAGAGGAGCCCCTCAGCAGAGGCCCTTCTCACTAAATTATCAATTCTAGGGTTTTCAAGAAACCCTTCTCAGCAAGGCTATCCCTATTCTAGAGCTTTTAAAGGTGATTTCCAAGGCTATCCCTATTCTAGAGCTTTTAAAGGTCCTTGGCCACGCTATCCCTATTCTAGAGCTTTTAAAGGTGATTTCCAAGGCTATCCATATTCTAGAGCTTTTAAAGGTCCTTTCCAAGACTATACCTATTCTAGAGCTTTTAAATGTCCTTGCCAAGGCTATCCCCATTCTAGAGCTTTTATATGTCCTTTCTAAGACTATCCCTATTCTAGAGCTTTGAAAGGTCCTCTCAAAGACTATACCGATTCTAGAGCTTTTGAATGTCCTTGCCTAGGCTATCCCTATTCTAGAGCTTTTATAGGTCCTTGCCAAGGCTATCCCTATTCTAGAGATTTTATAGGTCCTTGCCAAGGCTATCCCTATTCTAGAGATTTTATAGGTCCTTGCCAAGGCTATCCCTATTCTAGAGATTTTATAGGTCCTTGCCAAGGCTATCCCTATTCTAGAGATTTTATAGGTCCTTGCCAAGGCTATCCCTATTGCAGGGCTGTTAGGGGCCATTCTCACCAAGACTACCCTCATTATGCAGTTTTTAAGGGGGCCTTCTTGCCAAGTTTATTCCTATTATAGGGTTTTTAGAGGTCCTTCCCACCAAGGTTATCCCTCTTGCAGGGTTTTAAGAGGCCCTCCTCGATCATTATCTAGGGCCTATATTTTTACGCAGAAAGTGTGCATTTGTGTCACATTGTTCATTGTCAAAGAGGCGTCCCCTTTTATGATGTGTCCGATTGTTTCATTGGTCTAATCAGATCAAACCACTTTATGTACAATAGCACCTCCCATTTAAGACCACCCTACTGCCAGCTAAAAGTGGTCTTATAATGAACATGGTCTTAAGAAAGATTTACACTTTTTCATATGAGGTGGCCTTTTGAGAAGGTAGTGTTCTGTAGTGTGCATGTTTATAGGCATGTGTGCCAAGAAAATGTGTTGTTGCAGATTGAGCCATAAATCTGGCAACACAAGAGAATATGACTTTCTGAAATAGAGCCACATGTTGTATTATATAACCCATTATGAGCAGATCAATACTGAGAATGCAGGGGCCCTGGGGCCAGGCTATAATCTCTCTACCAACACTGTTATGTAGCCCTTATTGTCCCTCCGATTATTGTGCTCAATATTATTATGTCATCATCCACAGGGCAATACCATTACCTGCATGCTCACAGGCCAACACCATTACCTGTGTACGGGCCCATTCTCGGCCCTCTCATGCGTGGCCTCTTAGCAGTCTCTGCTTACATAGCACTGCTTCCTTCCATAAACCACTCTGCTGAGAGACTACCTGCTTTTCCATACCACATTTGCCAGGTTCCCACTGCTGTCTTTACCATGTTATTTGACCTCCATTGAAAGACCACCTACATAATGTAACCAATGTTAAACCTGCTGGAGGTGTTTCATGGGAGAGACCTCTGTTGTGGCTTTAGCTTGCTATCCATGTAGTCTTACGATGATCCATTACTTTAATAGGCCCTTTTAGCAGCCTAGGGGACAACGCTTGATGGTGCTATTTGCATACAATTTACTAATTTGCATTTCAATAAATCCCTCTGAAATTTTTTATGATGCAAATGGGCAACCTTATGCAACAGAACACCCCCCAGTGCTGCCACCTGGGGTCCTAAATTCTTTAATTCATAATTTTGCTCAAATATAGTGCTTTGATGATCACAAAGATCAATTGTGAATTGGTGTTCCATTCACACTGCTTACAGATGTTGATCTTGCTAGTTGAAAGTTTGTGTTTCATTCTTCAAACTTAGACTGTTATTTAGCTGTAACGGACAAACAGTGCATTTTTACATGAAATTGAAATCTGTTAGGAAAGATTCCCACCCACCCCCCCAAAAAGATGACCAAATTATAGTCTCTGAGACAAGTTTCATTGGAGTGGTTTCTCAAGACAGGTACCACTCTACATAGATAAAAAGTGCAATGTGGGGTTTCTGTCAGATCTGTGTTTTTTATTGCTTTGGGCACTGGCTATCTGCTGCAGTAGATGAATCATTAACAGGTTTGCCTGTAAGGGTATGTTCAATTATTGGAGTTCGGCACAAGCACAAGAGATCAAAAGTTCATGGTCAGTATCTATTTGTGTGATGTATCAGCTGGGCAGGCGTGACTGGTACACTGATGTGTGGGCATGATGAGGGCCATTTCATATCCAGTTTCCACAGCCGTTACTTCTATCCATCTCGCAACCATGCTGATGCTACTGCAATATATACTGAACCCCAATGAAAAGTATCCACATAAAAAAATTAACAAATTAATTTTGTAAGTTACTAAGTACTGTGTGTGCATATATGCATGGTTTGGAGCCTACATCAGGGTCATTCAGGACAACTTTTTAACTTTTGCTGGGTTGTTACATAATGCATGTGACTTTTGTGCACCGAATATGGCTTCTGACCACCACTCCTATTGGATGGCTAAAATGACCTGATGTTTTCAGTGGCTTTAAAAAGGGATGTTCAGCCAAGAAAAAAGCCAGTGGTCTCAGGTGTGTTGAGGCGATCATGCCGCGTCTGAGCCAAGGTCAAAGACACCATGCTTTGGGGCTTGCAGAGGGTGGAGTCCCAATCACTCAAATCGCACAAAGAATGGGGTGTACTCGGCGCACCATCCAACGACTAATTGAACGGCAACAAGAAACTGGATCCGTAGATGATCAGCCTAGGCCTGGCCGAGAAAGAGTGACAACACCTGGCCAAGACCGTCACATCCGGCTGATGCACCTGCGAGACCGTTTCCGTACAGCAGCCCAAACAGCCCGTGAGACTCAAGGGGTGAATCACCGTCCTGTCAGTAGTTCTACTGTGGAGAGGCGACTGAGGAGCAGTGGCCTAACAGCCAGAAGACCTTACAGGGGTAACCTGCTGACCCAACCCAGAAGAGAAAGACGACTGCAGTGGTGTAGAGCACACTCCAGGTGGACTCGCCAGCAGTGGAATACCGTCCTTTTTACTGACGAATCCCGTTTTTGTGTCAGCAGAGCAGATGGCAGAGAACGTGTGTGGCGCCGGACTGGGGAGAGATATGCAGATGCCTGTGTCCGTCAGGCAGATCGATGGGGTGAACCCTCTGTCATGGTGTGGGCAGGCATCAGCAACCGCTACCGGACACCCCTAGTGGTCATTCAAGGGATCCTCAATGCTAGGCGGTACATTGATGAGGTGCTGGAGCCGCACATGGTCCCATTTATGGAGCAGCATCAAGATCTGGCGATCTTTCAGCAGGACAATGCACGTGCACACTCTGCAAGATTAACAATGAACTTTCTCAATGAGAACAACATCAATGTCATGGAATGGCCAGCGTTCTCACCCGATCTGAGCCCTATTGAACATTTGTGGGATCAGTTAGGCCAAGGTATTCAACGGAGGACACCTAGGCCTACTACCCGAAACCAGCTGATCCAAGCTCTGCAGGAAGAATGGAATAATGTTCCCCAACACAGAATTCAAACCCTGGTCAGCAGTATGCGCCGCAGATGTATAGCATGTGTTGATGCTCGAGGTGGCCACATCCCATATTGAACAGAAAAATTTGTGTGACTTTCAATTAGGGCAGTTAATGACATTTTTTGCCTGTAAGTGACGTTAATGTCGGTAGAGCGTGACATTATTTTTACGCCAGAAAAGTGAATGCTTTGTTAAGTTCTAAGCACGTCTAGGTATGAAATGTTTCAAGTATAAACAATAAAATACTTCAAAATTGGCATGTGGATACTTTTCATTGGGGTTCAGTATATTTAAAAAAGTGACCACAGCTTTACCAAATATTTGTCCAAGATACACCCCGGGGTAGACTTCATGTTTATCTCCACAAGGTTTGGCTGCAGCTTCACCACATTTTAATCAGGGATGTACCTTAGGATAGACCAGATCCCCACTGAAAACTTCTTGGCTCTGAACATTTAAAAATGTCATAAATTTCTTAATTTATTTGAATGTTTGGTCCATTTTGTCGCTGTGGTGGTGTTTTGGGTCTTGTTTTACAGACTTAGCAGATTCTAAACCACCCTGGCTAGTATTTTTTGCATTGTGGGGCAAGTAGCACCCCAGCTGCTATATGGACGTAAGAGTGAAAATGGAAGTTGAGGTACAGGTCTCTGGTAGTATGAAATAAACCCTTGAAGTGCTGATTTAAGAGTGAGGCAACAGTGTCTTTAGGAAAGCTGTTGACTAAGACTACTTTTTGCTTTAGACTAGGCTTGCTAGTATTTAAATGAAAGGTTTCTTCATAAAGAATTTGAATCTTTTAACCATTATATGTTTAACAGTAATGAGAAAACTATAGCAGTGATTAGCACTTTAAGGGTTAAGTTCAGGTGGCCATTCTTTGAATGCTGATGTAATGTACATGTATGGCAGGTGCCCTTAGCAGACAGTGGAAGTAGCCTGTGTGCTCTGTGCTGGATGAGAAAGCAGTGCATACAACTTAAACTTACTCATAATGCGTATGTGAGCACCAGTTTTTGCAGTCATGAGTTTATATGATCTGTGCCTGCCATCAAACTAAGGTCATGAGGAACACAATGTGATGTCAGTGGATCGTCAGATCATTATTCTGATAGTAACAGATGCATACATGTAGTTGTTGTTGGTTGACCAGGGCTACCAGGAAATACATGTTTGAAAAGCTGGATCAACAATGTTTTTACACAACCAGATGTTCTTTTTTATGTAACGTGTCTTGTTTGTATACAATGCTACAAAATATTCAGTATATTCACAATGTGAATGTGAGGTCATGCAGCAACTTTTTATATCATTTGCAAACAAAGGGAGACACATGCATATTGTCTCGTACTCAAAAGCAGTAAGTCAAATATTCAGCTGGTTTGAAGCCATGGCCAAGTCTGTGCAACAGGTGTTTTGAAACTACACGTACATGTATTTATAACACATGGGAATCCACAAAGCACTAGTCTGTCAGAGCAGGACACTTAGGACAAAACCTGCATGTGGCTTGTGTGGAGGCCTTCAGGGTATGCCAAGGTTCACTGGCTGTCTGTAGCTGATGTGTCAAAATAAGGCGATGTGAGCCCAGGGGATGTGCCAAAAAATGAAGAGACATTTTGTACCAAATAAATTAAAGAGCACTGATTGAAAGTTAGGCTTTGAATTGTACACACTGTTAGAGTTGCGTTTTGTTCAGTCTGTAGACTATGTCCTTTTTACTTGTATTAGATGGATGTCTAATGTAAATGGGACAATTATTGTCAGATATAGATATTACTTTATGTGGAAGTGGAAATTGTAGATCCTTGTGGATGCAAGTCTGAGACGGGGTGTTACCTGCAGGTAAGGCTGTTGGTGATGAGATTCTTCTGGTGCATAACTATGACCAGTAATTGTTAACAGGGCGTCAGTATCAATGCACAGGCTACATTTGTTATAATATTATGATATTATAGATGATGTGGAAACAAGGCTGGTATGATATAACACTTTGTTTGCCGTTATATTACATCTTACATATCACAGTGACTCTTATTTTTGTTGTATTGAATTGCCACTGCATGTGAGCTCTGGATTTCTATTTCACCACCATTAATAAAATACAAGTGTATAATTGTTTACTTCATTTAGCAATGACAGCAAATGCTCACAAAATATCTTTCATGACAATGCGATGTTTACTGTTGGTTCCACATTCCTATGGTTGATAACAGATGGCACGGTAATTCAACTACACACTATCGGCACTTACCGCCAATGCTACAACAATCAAATGTAGCAAAGTAGCAAACCTTATCAAGCCATAACTCCACAAATTACCCATTGACCCTCACACATGTGATGACAAGTCAATGTAAGTATATTCATAGACACACTTCGTAAATAATCTTCCAGATAACTGCAGCCACTGAATCTGTGTTTCTGCCTTGTTTACTTTGGGTTCCTCATTTCAATGGTAGTTACCATGGTTGATAATAGATGATGTGGTAATTCAAGTACATATGTACTTCCTATCTGCACCCACCACCAATGCTGCAACAAGCCAATGTAGCAAAGGTAACAAACTTTATCCTGCCATTACTCCACAATTATCCCAATGATCCTCACACATGTAATGACAAGTCGATGCAATTGCATTCATAGACACACTTGGTAAATAATCCTCCAGATGACTGCAACTACTAAACCAGTGTCAAGACACTGGTTCAGTGAGTAGTAGTAGTAGGCCTACCATGCCATGGAATCCAATTCCTCCTGCTCCACACCCAAAATGAATTTTGCTAAGTACTGTCATAATTGTTGCATGGGTCTTGCACTTAAGAAACCTTTGTCCCATAAAAATATCCAAACAGAACACAAACTTTTTCGAAAATCACCCAACATGCACATGGCAAATTTGCCTGCTTGCCATCATCTTTCACTTTCAACACTGATATACATTGGTCACATGACCTCATTCAGCCAATCACATTTGTAGGACATTGTTTGTCTGGTGGGGCCCTGTGAGGTTTTCCACATCCCAAAAAGCTATATCTACAGGATAGCCAAATATAGGCCTAAGACATAATTGTGATATACTTAGGCCTACTTGGAAGGTTGCAACTTACCGGGGTACAATCTTGATACCTACAGCTCCTGAAACAGGCCCCACTCATCTCCAAAACAGTAAATTCTGGAGTGGAGGGAGTATGCAAGCAAACAGGAATGTCATAAACAAAAGTGATGATAACGGGGAAAATAGGCCAGTTAAACCCTTTTGGTGTCAAATTTGGGGGACTTTAACTTGAAACCATATTATAATAGGTATTAAGTATATGATGGTAGCAGTGTCAATGTGCAGGCTACATGTGTTGTCAAAATAGTGTATGATCTCATCACTATAAAATTACATGCTACATGTGTTGTAATAATAATTTATGATCTTATCAGTATCAATGTACATGCTACATGTGTTGTAATAATAATTTATGATCTCATCAGTATCAATGTACATGCTACTTGTGTTGTAATAATAATTTATGATGTTATCAGTATCAATGTACATGCTACATGTGTTGTAATAAGAGTATATGATGTTATCAGTATCAATGCACATGCCACATGTGTTGTGATAATAGTATATGATGTTATCAGTATCAATGTACATGGCACATGTGTTGTAATAATGGGGATTTGGTCGAGTGGATATGTACCTTTCCCATTTCAGCTAGGCGACTGGTGCCATAGGTTGCAGGTTCAAGTCCTGCTCGTTCAGAACATAAAATAATAGTATATGATGTCATCAGTGTCTGGTTGAATCTGCCTGGTGTCAGGATCTGCCAGAACATGTAGATGGCTAGGACAGGTGTGAGAGGAAAAAAGACTTATTTAAAAATTTTTACATCGAGCTCTTCTCCATATGATCTATAGTACATTTATTGTCACAGTAGTGCTCAATACAAACCAAGGGATTTAAAGTTTTTTACCACAGCAGAACAAAATTTATTTTTCTGCTAGCCCCTGTGAGAGGGCATCAGGTGCAAAAACACGCAGTTCACCTGGTAAACGGGTTCCAGTATTCAGCACTGGTTGACCCAGAACCAGTATATTGACTTTCCTAATATGGGAAATAAACATTTCAAACATAAGTTTGAAAACTGAAGTTACGTGTTAACGAAATTGAAACTAGGCCGTAGTCCATAGATGTGCATGCGTACCTACGTACACAGCGTAGCAGTGCATTTGTTACCCCTAACTATATATATGGAATATTTTGAAATCCCTGCCAGTGCCTGATGAGACCTAGACAGGTCGAAACGCGTCGCACAGTTTCCAGTTTCCTCTTCTTGGCTACTTGCTTTGTCTAAATCACTGCTTATTTTTATGAATGTTGTGATGATATCTCTATGCCTGAGACCCATGTGATCTGTGGTACAACAGCATGGCTGTGACATCTTCCCCATTTGCTGTGGTGAGTGTGTGGTTGCTGCAAGATGACCATGTACTGAAGTGACCTTGGCAGGTCCTGCAGAGGTCACTATTCAGAAAGGCAAAACCTGTGTAAAGTGACCCCATATGTACAGTCATCATGTGCGTGCTTTTGATTTCCCTGTCATGGCTTTTGTGTAGAGATTTCACACAGTTTGCCTGGTAAACAGACCAATCACTGTAAAAGGCAAGAGCAGAGCTTGACATGCTCAGGAGACAAGTGAACAGTGTGACCTCCCCTCCCCCCTCCCCCCCCCCCCCCCCCCGCAAGTTGCATGAACTAGCTCAGTATACCATTTTATGACCCGTCATAAAACATACATGTATATGCAATTGGGTAGCAAGGCCCTGTGTTGGGATTTTCTGTCAAACTTGCATGCTAATCAGAACTGCCAATCCAAGAATAAATGTCCCAGTATGCACTTGGTCTGATATGCGTGTGATTTTAGCATTCTGATACCTTTTAAACTCTGCTAACCCTGGAACCTTCAAATTTCTTCCGCTTTCTGAAGCGATTATTTCTGGGGTAGCAGTTAGGAACACCCTTGTGGACATATTGTTACAGTTCAGAGTTTCCCCACTTTGCTTTTTCCTTTCTGATCTCAAAGTGCAAACTTTTTACAAGCCTCACCCAACAAAGCAGAATGATGGCGTCGTTGACTCCTTTAAATGTGTTCTCAGCAGAAATGATTATAATAAATGTCACAGTAACAGTCATTATCTGGCTATGCTCTTAACTCATTCCATCCTAATGATGCTTTTTCCCGCCACTAACTAAATGTCGTCTGCTAAATGTATTTTACTAATTTCTGGATTATTTTTGAAAATTTTGGATGAAGCTTACATGGAAGATCACTCCAAATTGTATGCCCATGGTCAATAGCTTTCCTTGGCATGCCCTGGGTGCATTGCACCCAGAGCGTGCCAAGGAAAGCTATTGACTCGGTCCTCTATCAGGGTGGAATGAGTTAACAAAAGCTTTTTAGTTCAATGTACTCTGTGTGTTTAGTTGACTGAGTTTAATCTGTTAGGTAGGAGCTGGAGTGCTGGCAATGCCTGCTGCATCACAAGGGCACTTGATCGTCCCTTTATCCCAAGATGTGTCTCTGCTGGTGAGGGCTTCCTTGGTAATAAGCAGATCCTGACCAGAGGAGACACCAGACTTGACATGGTTCATAAGCTTTGTCATATTTTGATAATTTTGGTGCCTGTATAGTGTGAAATGTATTTTGATGTATGTACATATTTTCTTCGTCTCACGGTGTTTTTAATAAATTATTATTATCATCATCATCATCATCATCATCATCATCATCATCATCATCATCATCATCATCATCATCATCATTATAGTATATATGATCTCAAAGCAGAAGTCTGGTGTATATACAATCATGTTTGGAGCAAAGTCACATTTTCTGTGTACAGTGCTGTAAAAGTATACCACACCCTTAAACCGGCCAGAACTGGTGGGTGGTGGTCATGTTGTCTGCTTTAGTGTTTTCAACTAATTTCAACATTATTGAGAAACCATTTCACTGAGAATTGTAGATGAGACCTATCAAGATTATGTCCCCCAGGTCAACAGTTTCCCTTTGCATAGGTTGGGTACTTGGTGTCCAACCCGTGCCAAGGAAAGCTGTTGACTCAGTCTTAATTCAAGGGGGAAATGTTTAAGATACAAACAAGAAGCTGAGGACTCAAACTTTGAAGACACAGTACTGTCATCCTTGAATCAGTGCCGAGTAAATCTCAAAGTCCTGAGGCATGATATGGTATACAAGTCATTAATTATTGGTAAATAAGCCTACTGGTATGATCACATCATTCCTTCCATCCGCCAGATTGGCTCTAATGGGTCATCGTTTGAGATGAAGTTGAGGAAGGTCAGACAGACAGGAGCCAGGGGCAGAGCCACAGGACAGACAACGGTTTTTTTAAAAATGCAAAGTAGTGGTTTTGATGTCATACCTATCAGAAAAAAAAAGAGATTTATTGATCATTAAGAAAGGGCTGTCACAAACATTTAGATAAAATCATGTCTCAATCACAGCAGCCAGGCTATTGTAAAGGTTATATGTTATGACAGTAAGCAGATGATAGTGTCGTGCTACAGATTTTGCAGAAGAATTCCATCTTCCTTTAGACATGTACCAAGCAATACGTTTGACTGTCAGGTGCCAGAGCACAATATTCTACAGATTTATTTAATACCAACAAAGTGTTCTATTCCCATTTCATCAAAAATTTGCTGTGTTTAAGCTCATGCCGGTCTTCTTCTCTGCACTATCAGCTTCCATAAATTCCGAAGAACTTTGACCCCGCCTGGATGTAACTATAGCAAAATTGCTACTTAATGGGACAGGTATTGTGGGAGGTCAGGAATAAAGGCTTATTTGTGTGTAATGAGGCCTGTTTACAAGGTAAGCAGTGTCTGTGTTTTGAACCCTCATCCCATTAAGGTCAGTTTCCTCCTGCTGGATAATGCTGTGTCAGCATTTTTCAATTATTTGTCTACCATGTACAAATGTGATTCATTTCAGTGTTATACAGTCACACCTGTTGGGAAAGGTCTCTGCTTTGTGTTTGAGCTACTGCAATAAAAGACTACTACATGTACATTTACAGTCCAGCTTGCCTGCAGTGTGGTAACAACACATTGCTGGCATTGAGAGGTCCTTCTGTCGTGAGTTCCCGGAATGAAGATCATGCATCCATAATCAGATGAATCAAAATCTTTATTTGATACAAGAGATAAAGTTTCATTGTTTTTCATCCATCAGTTATGGTGATGTGCTTGTTTGTGTAGGTTTCTCCAAAACCATTGTCCAGACCCTTTTCCAACTTAGTGGGGATGTACCATGGATGGATTCCTCCCAGCTATATTCAGTACGTCACACCAATTAGTTTTTTGATGTTTCATGATTTTGTGGTGCATGTTTTGGGCAAATCTTCAAACCGGTTTACCAATTGCTTCAAAACATACATGTACAAGGACACTTTTGGGGACTTGTAGTCTGTCATTTATCTAACAGGTGATGCTGCAATTATATATTTTCACAATTTTTTGTGTCTCTTTTTTGTTTTATTTTTTTTAGGTTTTTTTTTTCAGTTTTTCAACATATCCAAAAACACTGGTTTGATTATCCTCTAACTTTGTGGAAATGTATCTCAGGTAAACATCTACCAAAATGTTACACAAAATGGGCTTGTTGCAGTTTCATGATTTTTAATAATTGTTTGATTGTTACCAAGTTCAATAAATGTATACATTAATCATTGGTTACCTGGCAGTTTACCTGTTAACAGGTAAGGCAATACTAAGCATAAGTTGCAGCTTATATCCTTTTTGAAGTTTGACTTTTCATGAAACATTCATTTGTGAGAACCTGTTGCACTATGTCATAATGCCTGGATGATAGTGATCAATTGAGGCCCATTTTGGCTCTGGGTTTGTTATGACTTTAAAAAAAAAATATTTTGAACACAATTTTATTTCATGAAAATTCAAACAGCTAAACACTAGGACTAAGATATATTCCGTGCACTGAATAGTTAAAACCAGGTTACAAGGTGGCACATTTGGGTAGCAGTGATGTGTTCGTGGTATCTTGAGACTGTATTTTCTTTGTGTTTGGATGACATTGTGTTATGACATATATATGGTCTAAATACTTGCAGTTGCATTGAATTAAAGCTAGGTCACTAGGTCATGTTACATGTATTTTGGTCAGTGTTATATCTCATCGCTATTCAACTCTGGTCTACTTTGTTTAATGTTCCTGTCAATTTGATTTTGATGTATGAAACTTCTCACAAATTCATGAATCAGAACTAACGTATTGTGTTGTAAAATTATTTCACCAGGTCAAGTATCTGGCTGGTAGTGATATCCATTGTGTGAAATACTATATAAGGTCTTAAGCAAATGGGTTAGTGAAACTAGGTCACTATGTCAGGTATATGGGTTAGTGAGCAGTGATATTGGTATACAACTTGTATCAGCTCAAAATTTAGCTCATTTCCGCACAGTGCTTGATTGTTCATGTGGGTGAGTTTAACTCATTCCACCCTGATAGAAGACTGAGTCAACAGCTTTCCTTGGCGCGCTCTGGGCGCAATGCGCCCAGAGCGCGCCAAGGAAAGCTGTTGACCATGGGCATATAATTTGGAATGATCTTCCATGCAAGTTTCATAAAAAATATTGAAAAATAATCCCTAAATTAGTAAAATACAATTAGCAGACGACATTTAGATATTAGCGGGAAAAAGCGTCATCAGGGTGGAATGAGTTAAGCAATGGATCAAGTTCAGCTCTGCACCGCTGATGCTTGGGATTATTGCAGGTGACTATTGGTCAGTTGAAAACAGGCTGTTGACACAGCCATCTTGCTTCACAGCTTTTATTGTTTGTATGTGATCTTAGTAAGGGGCATTAATGTTCATGCAATTCATGGACATACAAAAGACACATGGTTTGCATGAGTTTATTTGAAATCAGTTACCTTACTGTTAATTTGAGCAAATCAACTACTCCATTGTGTGGACTCTGAAATGGTTCAAATCTGAAGAATTATTAATTCCAGACAATTGCATCACAAATGTATGCTGCTCAAAACTTGAAATATTGATTTCATGTTATTGTCTCCAAAATACGAACTTCCAGTGACACAGATGACATGTTTATGGTGACAAATACATGTATTTAATGCTCACTGAATTTGCAAATATGAATAAATGTGTACCCAAATAAGCCATATAACACAGCAATGGAGATTACAGGTTTACAGGCAGAAGTGGGAAGAGTGTTATAGCACAGAATCAACACCTTTACTTGACTTGCTGTCCATTCAGTACCAGCCTGACAGTGGCATCTCTTATGGTTGATCAGGTCTCATACTTCAACTGCAGATATCCGGGACCAGTCTTCATATAAAACAGCGTTCGGGTCCCACAGGTGCCTAGGTGGATATGGACAGTCATTAAGTGCCCAACTAGTGACATTCTACAAATATTATGCCCAGAAAAGACGTAGGCGCTGGGCCGGCATCAGGTGCCCTCAGAGTGTATACAAGTTCGACGATTTGTGGACACATGTGGCGTGGTTTTACCTTAGTGACAGCAATTTCCTACATGGGCTACACTGATCCTCCTTTTGTGCAGCAGAGACTGGCAGGAAGCGGTAATGGCAGCAAATTCTGCAACCAGGTCTAATGTCATATGCTGCCCCATTGGTACTTGGAGCGTTAGAATTTCAAGTCAGTAACACACTACAGTGTGTCCCATTGGCACTGAAGCCATTGTTATTCCAAGTCTCTTACATAATGTGACCCACTGCCACGGAGTGAGGGCATTTATAAATCAGTGATATGCTACAGTATTTCCTATTGGCAGTGAGGACATTGTTATTTCAAATCTCTTATACAATGTGTCCCATTGGCACTGGGGCCATTATTATTTCAAGTCTGTCTCATAATATGTCATAGTGGCAGTTGGAGCATTGTAATTTCAAGTCAGTGACAGACTACAGTGTGTCTCATTGACAGCGAGGGCATTGTGTACATGTAATTAGAAACCAGTGATACACTACAGTGTGTGCCATATACACTGAGGGCATTGTTATTTCAATAGTGTAAGACCCAGCAAAGCCAGTGGCGTGGAAACTAAAAGCTGTGGAAAAAGCCTGACCGGTTTCGATTCGAAAGAATCTTATCAGAGACGGTTAGGAAATACTGTTCGCTGCTTATATAGCCGGGGGTAATGTTGCTGACGTACATTAGGTCAACATCAAAGAAGGTCACAAATCTACGCGTGACAGAACTACCAGTCCAACTGTCCAGACAGTCGTGTTGCCGTGACGTTTAGAAAATCTCTGGCACATCACATGAATTAGTGACCTCTGGGTTACTAAGTTACATTGTTATTCAAGTCAGTGATATGCTACAATGTGTTCCATTGACAGTGAGGACATTGTTATTTGAAGTCAGTGATATGCTACAATATGTCCCATTGACAGTGAGGACATTGTTAGTTCAAGTTTTTTATACAGTGTGTCCCATTGATACTGAGGCCATTATTATTTCAAGTCATTGGCACACTACAGTGTGTCCACAGCAAGGCTGGCGTACATGTAATTGCAAGCCAGTAGTATGTTATAATTTGTCTGAATCCAGAATTCCTAAGAAAAAGAGACTAGATGAGTTTCAGTCAGGTTCTTGTAAGAAGGAATGGGAAATCATGTGTGAAGTGCATAGTAGTTTGCTGTTCATTCTGACTCATGAACCAATGACTACAAGTACTGTCACATTGTTAAACCATAGTCTTTGCACATGCATAGTTTCAGCAGAGTAACATCCAACCCTACTTTGAGCATTCATTTGTTCAACAGTCTTTAGACCACACTGAACTATAATTTCCAACATCCAATGCATTCTTTGCATAGTAGCTTGCCCTAACATGCGCCAGTGGTTCAACCAACACAAAGACAGGGCTTTGAGCTCCATGGGATTGAATGGCATAATGTTGAAAACAAATTGTTCATGCAAAACACTTGTCTGGAGCCATCCAGCTTCAATCACACTAGATCCCTTGAATTCATTTTTCACAAAATTCTGAAGAGAACACCTCAAATACCTAAGTCCAGCTGCACCAAGCAGTTGCAATGACAAATAAGTTAGGCTGTGGTTTGACTGAAATCATTCAAGGATACATGTAGTGAAACAACTTATAGAAGCAACGGAAGCATGCTTTGAGAATTTTGTATCTAAAGCCTGAGCACAGTGAATGTCAACCACGTGTCAGGACATCTTGACAGACTGTCTGTGTGATTGTCCTGGTATTTATAGGCTACTCACAGACTGCTCACTTCCCCCACCCACTCACCCACTGCAGGCCTTCGGCAGTTGCGTTATATAACTCATTCCATACCAGTCCCTGATTTTTCTGTCTATTTACCTAGATTTAAGAAGACAATTGCATATTTAAATTCTTCATGAAAAGAGCTTTCATTCAAGTACCAACTTGCCTATAGTTTTAAGTCAGTGGTTCTGGCCCTGCCTGGCAAGTCATGCTTCAGCTGCTGCAAGGGCAGCAGCAGCATGACTTGCCAGGTAGTGCCAGAACCACTGACCAATGCCTGTGACCATAGTATGGAATGAGTTAAAGAATTGTTCAGCATGCCAAACAGTTAAATGTAGAAAGCTGATAAAAAGTGTGAGACGTGGCTACCTTGCCTGTATTCAATGAGAGGAGGCCAAATGTAATGCTGGCAGAGTATTCTTCCTGCCTATTGTGGGTCTTCCTGTCTTTGCCAGTGAAACTGATTTCTTGTTGCTGTATTCTTTCAGAAGGTTACTGAGTGCAGCCTCATTGATTGTGGCTACTGAGGAAAACAATTGTCAGTATCCATAAGTCTTTCATTTGATATCACAAGGGCTCAGTGCATGAAAAAGAATGAAATGAAATCGATTTCCCTGCTTTGTTTTGTGCATTAAACACATTTTCTTCCAATAGACTGGCTTTTCTGAAAGTTAAATTTGCAGTGAGACAAAATGGGCACTCACTATGTGTGAAATTAAGCTCCTATCATGGTGGCAGTTTGTCTTCACATATTGTGCTGTCTCCACACCGTCCCATTTATCTCTCAGGTTAGTGGAAAGTTGCCCAAAGCTGTGTTATGATATCTAATGGCTGATCCATTGTACATACAGATGATACCAGGGATGTCTGTGACCTGGGTCCATGATGGCTTCATTGTATAGCACCAGCATTGACCTGTCTAGTCATTAAACAACAGCTTTATAGAATGTTCGTTAATTGGAGTAAATTAAATGGAAATATATGACTTCAGGCCTGGGTTAATCTTGCAAAATGATACCTGACCAGCCATTTGTGGGGAATTGTCCACCATGTACAGAGTTTTTTTTTTCCAAGTTATATCCACCTGATCCCTTCTGAGATCAGTCAGAGATCAGCCTGTCAGTGACATGAATTCTGTAAGTGCCTGAACATGATTGGCTGTTGCCTGACCCTGCTGCAGGCTGGAGTATGACACAGCCATGGTCAACAGGAGGCATCACCAATTCAAGGGCTAAATATAGACCGTGCAGAAAACAGAAATTTTGAGCTCTGCTCACCACAGGTTGCAGAGCTCATGTGAGCAGTCATGTCCGTCCATTCCTCCTTCCATCTGTCTGTCCATAAACTTCATCTTGTAAGTTCCAGACAGTCTACAGTTTTCAAGATAGCCCCATATAAGTTTCAGAACCTATCAAGTGTATGAAAATCTAAGTTTAGTTTAATATTGGTGGTGCCACCTACAGCATTATGTAATATATGCGTCAAAATATAAAAATATTGGGATCAGTCTAGCATTAATTTTTGCTAGAGCTTCATGAAATTTAGTGGAATTGTGGGGGGTCAAAATCTCAGTTGCATATGATACTAGTAGTGCTACCTATGCTTTGATGGAAATAATGAGCAACAATGTGTTGAAAGATACAAAATAACATATGTCAAAGAATGATTGAATAAGACATGGCAAATTCATAGTATGTATTGATCATGTCCAGTGCTAATATGTTACATAATATTAATGACCTTCATGTATTTTCATTTTCAGGTGATTACATAATGGCAGGGTGTAGCTTGGACATGAAGAGCAAAAATAATTGAGCCTCCAGATCAAAATTATGCATGAGTACATTGTACATAAAACTAGCTATTTAGCGACCTGCTTTTAGGGTCACCATGTCCCAATTATTATGGAGTTTAGTAATTGTCTTAGTAACTTTTTTTCCTCAGTCAGTAACTCATAAAAGTTATTACTCAACTTGAACAAACAGACCATGTATGAAAAGTGGGATGAGGAGCGCACATTTGGACATACAATTGTTTAATTAGAGGTGAAGCTGAAGGTCATATGGCCACTTGGAATATTGGGGCACAATGGGAAAATCTAATTTCTGTGTCACCTTGACCCAGTTATTGATCCAATTATTATGGAATGTGGCACTTGTCCTAGTTGATTGTTTTTCTTCAATAACCTTTAAAAGTTACTATGCAATTTGAACGAATAGACCATATATGGATAGCTGGACGCAGTGTGCACATTTTAAATTGAATAATGTTTGAATCCAAGTTGAAGGTGAAGGTCATATGGGTACTTGGAATTTAGGGGTCAAAATGTAAATATTTCTTGGAGGAGGTCAAAATCTTGATTGATTGAGATACTTGTGACCCCACGTACAGTTTGAAATTATCAGGCTAAAATGTGTTAAGGATATGAAATTCAATACCACAAAAGTAATTAAGCTAGACATTTCAAATTAGTAGGTTTGATAGATTATGTCCAACATTATAATATTGTAGAATATGGATGACTGTAATTTAGGTGTTATAGATCAGCAGGCTTGTAAAATTGAGAGAAATGATTTAGTGATAGTAGGGTATAGCATGGACATCAATGGAGAAAAGAATCTATCCTCCTGATCGAAATTTCACTTGAAATTTGGGGCCCAAATCAAACAATAAACACATCAGTTCACCCAACCTGCTCTTGTTTTGTTTCAAGTCTTTATATTATTGTGATACATTACAAGTCAGCAGAGCGCTGGGCAAATGGGATTCTTGTTTTTCTTTTTCGGTGAATCTTATGTGTTGGTAAATCCACTCTGGTCTTTCCCTTGCAAATGAAGTTGCTGCTTGATGTGTGCAGCTGATGACAAATGTATGTCCAGGGTGACTGAAATCCCCCCCCCCCCCCCCCCCCCCCCGTGAACACGTTGGTTCTTGACATGAACATACGTGTACCATTAGTAATGTGGTTCATGTTGCCACTGATGACAAATTTACATCATCATCATCATCATCATCATCATCATCATCATCATCATCATCGGTCCATCATCTTGGGTTTTTTTTCCTGGCAAATTAGTTAAAGCATCTCTGTACAGTAAAATGTTTGATAAAATTGACATGAAACAAACTGCACCTGCCTTTTATCCTCTGATCTTCACCCTCTTATACATAGGTATACAGGTAATATTAATGAAAGTCCACTAAATCTCATTGATGACAACTCAGCTTGCTATGTAATTTTCCTGCAAATAATTGCTCTCTGTGTCCCCTATACTTTCAACAGACTCCATGTAACAGATTCCTATGGACTATTGTGTGGAGTTCATGATCTATTATTCATATCTGTCATTTCTTCTTTAACTCTTTAAGTGCCAAATTTTGGACTGAGTCAACCGCTTTTGTCAGCATGCATTGGGCACAATGCAAGCTAAAAAAGAAGCTGTTGACCTGGGATATTTTCTCTGGAACTAGAGGCATGCTGGTACTTGAATAAAAGGTCTTATTACTAGGAATACGAATTTGAGGTCCTAATGATAATTCAGAACAGTTTGTCTTTAGTAGATCGACTTCAGACGTGATTGGCACTGAAAGCGTTATTTGCTAACTATATGTTGGTCTCACACAGGGTTTGTGGGAGGACAGGACAATGTCTATGGAACTGGCAGCTGGTGAACTTTGTATGGCCTGAGTTGGTGGTGTTCCCCAGCTGACCTATGATATGTCTCTTTGCTGGCTCATAATATAACAGAACTGTCGATCCACTGAGGTATGATCCAGCACCACTTTCCCCTATGATTTATGTGATTCCTGGCTTATGATATATCAGCATAGTCCACCTGACCTGTGATATTTATCATTTCTGACCCACTGTGTACCTTTACAGCCCATAAAATATTTGTCATTATTGACCCATGATGCATTGGTGTGGCCCAGAACCTGATGTGTGATATCTGTTATTCCTGACCTATGATGTACCAGTATGGTCCACCAACTTACCTATAGTGTCAGTAATTCCTACCTGTGGGGTATCAGTATTGTCCAGCTGACTTGTGATATCAATCTTTCCGGACCCGCAATACATCACCGTGGACCACCAACTAAGCTATGAGTAAAGGTACCAATGCTTAACAGTAAGAGCATAGATTCTCAGAAGTAGCCCGCATGGTATGGTAATGTAGAATGCTTCAGTTAAAGGGTTAAGCCAGCTGAAACCCACCAACTTTTTTCATTTTGTTGTACTATTGTTTTGTATATATGCCTTTATTTCATACTCTAGGTACACTTGGGCACACACACAAATTAATGACAGTAGTTTCCTTATTTTTGGATCTAAAACAGAATCAGAGAAATTGTCAGTCCAAACTTTTGAATGTCCATACTAGTAAAGTAGATGCATTTAATAGTTCCAAGGTCCATACTATTAAAGTAGGTGTATTTAATGGTTCCAAGGTCCATACTTTTAAAGTAGGTGTATTAAATGGTTCTAACTTCTGGTTCATACTATTAAAGTAGGTGTATTTAATAGTTCCAAGGTCCATACTATTAAAGTAGGTATATTTAATAGTTCCAAGGTCCATACTATTAAAGTAGGTGTATTTAATAGTTCCAAGGTCCGTACTATTAAAGTAGGTGTATTTAATAGTTCCAAGGTCCGTACTATTAAAGTAGGTGTATTTAATGGTTCTAAGGTCCATACTATTAAAGTGGCTGTATTAAATGGTTCTAAGGTCCATACTATTAAAGTAAGTGTATTTAATGGTTCTAACTGCTGGTCCATACTATTAAAGTAGGTGTATTTAATAGTTCCAAGGTCCGTACTATTAAAGTAGGTGTATTTAATGGTTCTAAGGTCCATACTATCAAAGTGGCTGTATTAAATGGTTCTAAGGTCCATACTATTAAAGTAAGTGTATTTAATGGTTCTAACTGCTGGTCCATACTATTACAGTAGGTGTATTTAATAGTCCCAAGGTCCATACTATTAAAGTAGGTGTATTTAATAGTCCCAAGGTCCATACTATTAAATGAGGTATATTTAATGGTTCCAAGGTCCGTACTATTAAAGTGGCTGTATTTAATAGTTCCAAGGTCCATACTATTAAAGTAAGTGTATTTTATAGTTCCAAGGTCTGTACTATCAAAGTAGGTGTATTTAATGGTTCCAAGGTCCATACTAGTAAAGTAGATGTATTTAATGGTTCCAAGGTCCATACTATAAAAGTAGGTGTATTTAATAGCTCGAAGGTCCATACTATTCAATTAGGTATATTTAATGGTTCCAAGGTCCATACTATTAAAGTAGGTTTATTTAACGGTTCCAAGGTCCATACTATTAAAGTAGGTGTATTTAATGATTCCAAGGTCCATACTATTAAAGTAGGTGTATTTAATGGTTCTAAGGTCCATACTATTAAAGTGGCTGTATTAAATGGTTCTAAGGTCCATACTATTAAATTGGCTGTATTAAATGGTTCTAAAGTCCTTGTTAATATCAATTCAATAAAATGTATTAATTCTATGTTTGAGGGTGAATTATCATTTTCTAGAGTGAAATTCAAAAGTAGTAACTCACTGTAGATCACATGACCTAAACATTGTTGCAAGCAAATTGTAACGCGCCTGCATCAGTTAAGTTATGCATATTGACATTTAGAGGAAATCAAATGTGCACAAGCTATGTTTGATAATGTCACACTTGACGTGGAAAAACCGTGACAAACGTAAACAAACAAGGCACACCAGCAGGTCAGCGCTGAAAGTAGGCATAGGGCATATTTATTACGATGAATATCCAATTAAACATAGAATACATGTAAACAAAGAGAAAGAGTTGCTATTTTTCTCTCATGAGATATCCTTGTTGGTTGAGGAAAATCACAAGTGACCTTATTCGTGATTTTCCTGAACCAACAGCAGCTCCTCATGAGAGAAAAATAATAATTCATTCTCAGCCATGTAAGACTCTGATATCTAATATGCTCAGTGTCTTGACACAATGTTTGTGTCTACTGTGTGCCACAAGGTGGTACCAGAGATACACATCTGAACATCTGGCCACTTACTGCATACATGTAAACTGTGTTCCTTACACAGAGGTCCAGGAGAGCTTCCGTAAACGCAGTTCTTGCATTGCCCAATTTCCTTGAGAGTGAAGTTATTGGGATGACCATGTACATTGTGTGGAAAAATGGCCAGATTGTTACTCTCATTATCTGGGAACTTGGGGTGGGTGGGTGATGGTGGTGGTGGTGGTGGCAATTTAACACATTTTCTTGGGGGGGGGGGGGAGATGTGGAAGGACAATTTTATCCTTGTTTTAATATTGCATTTCCAGGCATCTTAAATAAAGAATTAATGGAGATGAAAACAGGATACATGTACATTGTAATCATTATTTGTATATATTGGAAGTAGTATTTGGTAAATGAGTATTTACAAGACTTCAGGATGCTTGAATTTAAAATTTGGATGCAAAAAGATATGGTTTATATAACTACCACATATATATATGTATGTATATATATATATGCCTTTGCCTGACTAGAGTGCAACTGGTCCCAGTGAATGTGATGGTTGACCCCTGTCAAGAGTGTAAGGAAAAGCTGTGGTGTGCACAAGTTGCCTGTCTGACTGTTAGTATTCTGTTTTCAGCTGGTCCAGCTGTCCGTGTGTGGCAAAATCATTAAAAGCAGAATATGTCATGATTCACAAATAGGAAAGGTCAGAATTAGCTCTGAGGTGTGTATTCACCCCAATACACAACTGAATACAATGGCTAGAGCTGTGTATTTCCATTAGTTTGTATGTTAAAGTAACCTTAAATAATCTAGTCACTTTTGTAGCTGTGTTTATATGATTTTTGTGAGGTATCTAGTTATGCATCTAGATTTACTGTCTGAAATGTGGTATTTCTATGTGCAGTAGTTTTCAAATTATTAAGTTGCAAATTGCAATGCAAAGTAATAGGAAAACACCACCCTAGCCCTCCAATGACTGCAGTGCCCTCTTGTAGGCAGTTCTTGAACCGTTCTTGTCCTTGCCCTTGTCTGTTACGTCAAACTCATATTTACATCAATTGTACTGGGCACAATTTTTCAACCTGATTACATTGTGGTGACCTTGACCTCATTTTCAAGGTCACAGGACCCATACATGTGCAAAGCAAAGGGTATCCAGTGAGTCGACTGTTCTGGTCTGAAGCCAGCATGCCAGCTGGAGTCCTTTCCCACTCAAGTGAAACAAAGGCACCCAGAAATAGGTATTACCATAAATTCTCTAATTGAAGCTGGGGCTTGTATAAGAATACATTTTTTTTTTCTTTTTTTGCTTTCCAAATTGAAGATGATGAATTCAGGGTGCGTTTTCTAATTTAGAGTTTTCGTTACACCAGGAATTGATGAGCTGCTATGGCAGCTTCATGAGTAGATATACCGAGAACACATAACATCATACAGTCAAATAATAATAGAAGGATTGCATTTTTAATGTACATACTTTTTATTGATAAAAATACCACAGACAGAAAGAAAGGTAATAACATGCTTCTGTAATATTGTTAAAAGGACATAAAAAAACATGTGACAATGAAGGAAAAGAAAAACGTAGAATGGTCATATAGATGCAAATTTTGCACAAGTGGTACACATGAAACCCTGGAGCGGGAACTTTTCATTTTGATTACCTTAACTTAGCAACCTGAAGTCGGGGTGCATCTTCTGTAAGGGTTTTTCTGCTAAACAAGATGAGGGACATGACAACCTTGTAGATGTCCCAAATTCAGGGTGTGTATTCTAATAAAAAATTTATGGTAATGAGTGCTGCAAGACCGGCTTCAAATCTCTCATCAATATAGAAGAGCATGAAGCTTATGAGTAGAGCACATCTCAGATCAACACTTTGAAGACTGTACGTAAAACACCACTAGGTCAATAGGTTAAAGGGTATTAATAATGCATTCCCAGATCAACAGTCGAGCACATATAAGTATGGCATGGCCCATGTCAACAGTATAGCCTCTCAGTAACGCATGCCCTATGTCAACAGTAAAGCCTCTCAGTAAGCATGCCCTATGTCAACAGTATAGCCTCTCAGTAACGCATGCCCTATGTCAACAGTAAAGCCTCTCAGTAAGCATGCCCTATGTCAACAGTATAGCCTCTCAGTAATGCATGCCCTGTGTCAACAGAGTAGCCTCTCTGTAAAGCATGCCCCATGTCAACAGTATAGCCTCTCAGTACGCATGCCCTATGTCAACAGTATAGCCTCTCAGTACGCATGCCCTATGTCAACAGTATAGCCTCTCAGTAAAGCGTGCCCTATGTCAACAGTGTAGCCTCTCAGTAAGCATGCCCCATGTCAAAGTATAGCCTCTCAGTAAGCATGCCCCATGTCAACAGTATAGACTCTCAGTAAAGCATGCCCTACGTCAACAGTATAGACTCTCAGTAAAGCACGCCCTACGTCAACAGTATAGACTCTCAGTAAAGCATGCCCTATGTCAACAGTATAGACTCTCAGTAAAGCACGCCCTATGTCAACAGTATAGACTCTCAGTAAAGCATGCCCTATGTCAACAGTATAGACTCTCAGTAAAGCGTGCCCTATGTCAACAGTATAGACTCTCATTAAAGCGTGCCCCATGTCAACAGTATAGACCCTCAGTGAAGCACGCCCCATGTCAACAGTATAGACCCTCAGTAAAGCACGCCCCATGTCAACAGTATAGACCCTCAGTAAAGCATGCCCTATGTCAACAGTATAGACTCTCAGTAAAGCACGCCCTATGTCAACAGTTTTCCATGCCCATCCCATATGAAGGAGGTCTGGTCAATCCAAATAAATAGGGTTAATAAGGAATCAGGAATCATTTTATTCGAGCATTGTTATAGGAATAATAATAATTCTAATAAGGAGTGGCAGGAATTCTGTAAATGAGAGTTTGTGTTTCTTTGTTTTTTCCTTGATTTTATTCTCATGATTCTGGCCTTAGACTTTTAATTGGACCGGGAGCTAGACTTTTTTTTTCTTTGCCCAGGAGCATAAATCCTTGAGTGTGTGTAAGAAGAGTTAGCGATGACTATTTCCCAGGATTTGAGGCATCAGTTACACAAGGCTTTGGCATGGTGCTGACTGGTGCACCAGAACATATGTTCAGAAAGTGATGATGGCAGCTTGCAACGCCATCGACATTGTACCACATACATATGTGCCTATCCACAGTCATGATGGTGTGTCCATGAACATTGCCCTGCATACATGTGTGTCTATGCACTGTAGTGACAGTGTGTTCATGGGCATTGTCCCGCATACCTGTGTGTCTATCCACAGTCATGGTAGTGTGTCCATGGACATTGCCCTGCATACATATGTCTATCCACAGTCATGATGGTGTGTCCATGAACATTGCCCTGCATACATGTGTGTCTATGCACTGTAGTGACAGTGTGTTCATGGGCATTGTCCCGCATACCTTTGTGTCTATCCACAGTCATGGTGGTGTGTCCATGGACATTGCCCTGCATACATATGTCTATCCACAGTCATGATGGTGTGTCCATGGACATTGCCCTGCATACATATGTCTGTCCACAGTCATGATGGTGTGTCCATGGACATTGTCCCGCAACGTGTCTATCCAAAGTCGTGAGGGTGTGTCCATGGGCATTGTCCCGCATACGTGTGTGTCTATCCACAGCAGTGACAGTGTGTCCATGGACACACTGTCACCACTGTCATGTCAGGTCAGTGCAGCCATGAGGATTGCTGGTGTTACAGCGTGGCCAATGCAATCAGCTGGTTAGGACTACAGTGTCATTGATATACTTACCCAGGCTTGCTGAGTCTACAGCCCCAAATCACAGGCTACTGGTAGTGGTGAATTGATAATGGTTATTGGCACTTAGCATGAGATGGGATGGTGCGTTTGGCACATGGCCATCAACCATGTGGTCCCTAATCAAATTGCCCTTTCATATGCTCATTTAGATAGAATTTTGTTTATGACAAAATGAGCTAGGAATGTTGTGAACTTGGCTTGACCCTTCCTACAAAGTCAATATATGCAATCAAGTCTAACGCCGGGACAGTATGCATACTGAATGCATAGTCCATCTGGAGATTTTTATTTGGGACCAAAACATTGCCGTTACACAGTATTTCTGTTGAACACACAGACAGCAACCTTATGATTTCAGTTCATAAAGCATTACTCAGCAAATTTTTCTGCTGCGTATATCAATTGAAATTGTGTATTTTCTGATCTCCATCATATGAACTCTGTCTGGATTGGATAAAAAATGACAGCTGTAGTGACAGAGCCAAGTGAGTCAGAGTGAAAATGGAGTTGTCTATTGAATGCTTGAGTACAAAAAAAAGCCTTTTCTTTGCAATTCTACATTGCAAAATTGTCTCAATGTTAATTTTTGTTTGTATAATTGATTTGTCTGATAAAAAGGGCAATGGTTTGGCATAATATGCATACATGTGCTATTTTTTATGACGCCAGTCAATTACACATTGTATTTCATCATATCACTTGCCATATGAGTCAGGTGGACACTTTTGGCTCATACCTATAATTAATCAGCACAGTTGGTATCATGTTCATGGAGACAATCTGCTGTTTAGTCTGTGTAATATATACTCAAATTAATGATGATCTATTTTTTCCTATGAAAAGTTATTTCTGTACATAAAAAAACAAAACAAAAACTGAAAAAAAACATGACCATATCTCATTTTAAGATTGTAATATAAATTTCTTACCACTCTCCCATGTAAACATTATCATACACAAAATTGTCTTTAATTAAAGACAATTTTGTGTATGATAATGTTTACATGCACTTGTAAATTGTAATGCCAAAAATTCAAAAGAACACAAATGTTGGTCATTGTTTTCTGATTAACAGTATAATGTTAGATGGAAAATGGCTACATACATGTATGTATGCTGATGGAATTCTGATACATACAGCATTAGGTGGCAACTTGATATCAAGATACCCATTGAACTGTTTGGCCTTACTTGCTGGGTGTCAGTCCCATGCTAAGTTTCAGTGTGTATGTATAGACTCTTGAAAACTCACTCAGAGCCTGCACCCAACAGCTGACTCCTAGCTGTATACATTCTGTCAATCCCTTTTCTCATGGTGAACTTCAGTAATTTATGGGTCCATATTTGGGGGGAAAACTTGGAGAGAAAAGCATAAACTTATGTAGTCGGATTGTTTCTACATGTAACGGCAATTAAATTGGGCGTACTTGCATTGTCTCAAAACAAGAAATTATCATAGTTTTGTTTTGTTAAAATAAGAAAGCAAAATAGACCAATTTTCTCAAATCTTCTTATTCTTGTTTTTAAGAAATAAGTTTTTTTCTCTTAATTCATAAAAATATATAAGTTTCATTGATGGATAAATATTTAATGTTTACGAAAAACATGGCAGGAACTGTCTATTGAAATAAAATTCTTAGTATTTTCTGTGTGACAGAGGATACTTTGTCCTCAAAACAAAAAAGTAAATCAGTTTAGAAACTTGATATCTTTATTGCTAACTAATTATAAGAAACAAAATATAAAAGAGGTCTTGTTTTGAGGAAAGCAAGATAGTTTTGTTTAAATTTCTTGCATAGGAAAATTATGTTACTGTGATTGATTGTTGGAAGGCAAAGCACCTTGGATTATTGGCCATAGTGGCTGGAAGCCTACCACATTTGGCTCATGATGTTTTCTTTAAAGCAATCACCATTGTGGTACACACCCCATAGTGTTTGAGAGCAGTTGTCAGGAGTCCCAGGTATGCACACTTGCAATTAAAGCTATTGTTTTACACTGTTCCAAACATGTAATAAGCTACATTGGGTAAAATGTGTGGCAAATTAATGTCATCTATCGAATAAATATCCAGTATTTACCAAGAGGTCAGAGACGACAGTTGTTCAGACAGCACTGAGTCAGGTTGTTCAGATAGCACTGAGTCAGGTTGTTCAGATAGCACTGAGTCAGCAAGAAAAGACTGTTTAGATAGCACTGAGTCAGAAAGCAAAAGGTTGTTTAGATAGCACTGAGTCAGAAAGCAAAAGGTTGTTTAGATAGCACTGAGTCAGAAAGCAAAAGGTTGTTTAGATAGCACTGAGTCAGAAAGCAAAAGGTTGTTTAGATAGCACTGAGTCAGAAAGAAAAGGTTGTTTAGATAGCACTGAGTCAGAAAGCAAAAGGTTGTTTAGATAGCACTGAGTCAGAAAGCAAAAGGTTGTTTAGATAGCACTGAGTCAGAAAGAAAAGGTTGTTTAGATAGCACTGAGTCAGAAAGCAAAAGGTTGTTTAGATAGCACTGAGTCAGAAAGCAAAAGGTTGTTTAGATAGCACTGAGTCAGAAAGAAAAGGTTGTTTAGATAGCACTGAGTCAGAAAGCAAAAGGTTGTTTAGATAGCACTGAGTCAGAAAGAAAAGGTTGTTTAGATAGCACTGAGTCAAAAAGAGAAGGTTGTTCAGATAGCACTGAGTCAGAAAGAAAATGTTGTTCAGATAGCACTGAGTCAGAAAAAAAGGGTTGTTCAGATAGCTAGATTTTCAAATGCAAGAGCTCTTCAGAAAAATGTGATGTTGAATCTTTCCAACAATATAAGGTCTTTTCACCCATGAGAAATGCATTAGAACTTTGCTGTTTTGTTAAGAATTTACATGTGACTCCACTATAGTAGAGAAAGCCCTACAAATATACATGTACACACCACAAACACTAGTTGAGGGCAGCTTCAGGTGTATCCCACTCCATCTGGCTGTCTTGGTCCCAAACCAGTATGCTAAAAACACCATTGACTTGGACTTCAGTTGGCTGATAACTGGAGCTAGTGAAAAGTTACCCAGTGACAGGCCACAATGGAGCCTGACATACATGTAAGGCATCACAGGGTGTTCACCCACTACTGTCATTGTTACAGGGTGTTCGCCCACCACTGCCATTGTAACATGGTGTTCACCCACTACTGCCATTGTTACAGGGTGTTCACCCACAACTGCCATTGTTACAGGGTGTTCACCCACTACTGCCATTGTTACAGGGTGTTCACCCACTACTGCCATTGTTACAGGGTGTTCACCCACTACTGCCATTGTAACAGGGTGTTCACCCACTACTGCCATTGTAAACCGTGGTTTAGTACTTTATTTTGGTGACCCAAATGTTTCAGGTCAACCTTGAAGTCCCGCAGAATATAACTCAGGTATACATTATATGGTGATTGTACAGGAAAGAAAGAAGGAAGGCAGGCAGGTAAAAATGGTTACTGTAAATTAATCACTTTTGATTACAACTGATTGACATTTTGCTGGTTCATCCAGCAGGCCTTGAAGTGGGAGATTAAATGGGCAGTACCTTGAAGTCTTTCTCTGTATGTCTTGTGCTAAATTGTAGTAGTCCATATTAACAAAGACACTGTGACCTTGTGTTTTTGCAGAGACTGTTGGAAGCCATCAATGTCCCGTGGGCCTTGTCAACAGCAGCGGCATCTTGCAGGAGGCCGCCAGTAATTTAGTCTGTGCCTCATGGAACTGTGAGGACTGCAGCAAAAGTGGAGACAAATCAAAAGCTTGCTGTTTAAGCCTGAAAGCCTGCTGGACAAACAGATGTTGCCGACATGTTTTATGTACTATTGGACAGAAGATTACATATTTTCTATATGAACAAGGAACATTGGGACTTGAGGTGAAGAGACAGTGGTGTGAGGAGAGTGTATGAAGTAACGAAGCGTTGTTACGATGTGAGCAGAGTATGAAGGAGTACATGGTGACATTATTAAAGAGACAATTCTGTCAGCTCTCATCAAGTGTCTATGTTTTACAATGCAAAAAAAAAAAAAAATGCCAAGTTGTGAAAGACTACATATACATTGCCTTTATGTTATGCAGATATAAACATAGAACAACAAAGATTTTTTTATCAATTACAAAGTGCTTTTAGTTCTGTGTTGTAAGAATCAACTTTCAGTGTGCTCTGATGAGTTCATTTTTCATTGCAGTCCAAGGAGATCACATCGCCAATTTCTGAATTGTTGGCAAGAAGAACATATACATGTATCACCATAGTCCGAAAACAGATTGGTTATACATTGTGTGTGTCATTAACGTCCTCATGATGCGTTAACCAGAACAGATTGGTTATACATTGTGTGTGTCATTAACGTCCTCATGATGCGTTAACCAGAACAGATTGGTTATACATTGTGTGTGTCATTAACGTCCTCATGATGCATTAACCAGAACAGATTGGTTATACATTGTGTGTGTCATTAACATCCTCATGATGCGTTAACCAGAACAGATTGGTTATACATTGTGTGTGTCATTAACGTCCTCATGATGCATTAACCAGAACAGATTGGTTATACATTGTGTGTGTCATTAACGTCCTCATGATGCGTTAACCAGAACAGATTGGTTATACATTGTGTGTGTCATTAACGTCCTCATGATGCATTAACCAGAACAGATTGATCATACATTGTGTGTGTCATTAACGTCCTCAACCAGAACATGGCTTCCAGTCAACAGAGCACAGAGAAATGTCTGTGGATCATGTGAAAATGAGTGCACTTGGTGAGGCTGTGACTGATTTGATAATACCCATTGATTTCGCGGAGAGTAAACAAAGAAGAGTATGGAAATTGTAACCTGGAGGAGTGGAGCAATGTGGCTTTTGAAGATTATTGTAATTGATGTTTGGGAGTCTTATTTTCAAGCTTCAAGAGGTGTTGTTATCAGTATACGCCTCACATATTGACCAAGTGTTTGCCAATATTGGCAGACCAAGTGACTTGAACTAGTCAACTAATCTGACAAAGGCGGACATGTTCTGTTGGATAGCCAGGGTTGAGGATAAGTTGTGCAATCGCATTGGTCTTATCCTGCCTGCATCCCCCTTGCCCATTCTTGTCAGGCACTCTTGACAAATTAGGTGCAGGTCATTCATTGACAAGCCAAACGAAGTTTAACGGGGCAGGCTGGGGTGTGGAACAAAGCAGTGGGAACCAGGCGAGATGGCTTCGTAGGCAAATAAATGATGCACTCAGTGCTCAAATTATGCTGCAAATTGCTGCCAGGTCCCGCAAAATGTATCTTTAATGAAAACAGTTGTGTTGGGTGAGTGATCAGACTGAGTGTTGTATGCACTGGAGGACGGCAGGACCCGCCTGATCTGTCACTTGCCTGCGACTGTCCTGCTGACTTCAAAGTCAGCCGCACTCAACCCGAGGCGGCATGGCAGTCACCTGTCCTCAGGTGATGGCACGAACAGAACAAGAAGTGACAACAGCAATCTGTGTCCTTTAGTAATGTAAGGGACAACTTGACATGAAGTATAGCCCCTCTGTCCCCACTAACCAACTTATTGTCAGATCAGACTGCAGGGAGTTTTCCAATCAATTTTACACAAGGTCCAGAAAAGACAAAGTGGATTTGCCCAGTTTTCCTCCCAGGATGGCTCTAACCTTTTGACCTCATTTTGCCAGGTGGCAGGGTTTATTGTGGGAAATTCCTTCTCCAGAGATACAAGCTTTCAGTAGATTTGTAAGTGTGTTATGAGAAAAGACACGCAACTATTTGATAGATGCTGAATGTTCTTTCACGAGTGGTAAGTCTCAAGTGACAGTTGTGGGACCCACCTACATCAGAACTGTATCTCGTCAGAGTCTGTGGTCATTCCAGTCAGGAGCCAGATAGACTTTCTCCTTGCCTGTAAAATGTGACTGATTTAAATTCAGAAATTTGAATGATGCATGTAAATTTGATTTTATATTTACATGTGCATATGTGCATATGATATATACACATTGTTTTATCTATTCCTTTATCACCATTTCCATGTTCTAGTATTTAATTTATTGTGTGGGTTGTCTTGATTAAGTATTAATTAAGCTAAGAAAATGAGCTGCTGTCAGATATACAAGGCTTGGTACTCTAGTATCCAAAACATGCTATTATATATATATATATATATATATATATATATATATATATATATATATATATATATATATATATATATATATATATATATATATATATATATATATATATATATATATTATAGATTATAGCATGCTTTGTTGACGATTTGAAGTATATCAACGAGCATTGGATGCCATATGGCAGAACGAGTGAACGAAGCGAACAAGTTCTGCTGTATGGTATCCAGTGCGAGTTGAATATTCCATATCGTCTACAAAGCATGCTATAAAATTTTTATATATCTCATGTTTGGGTTGATTGTACATTTCAATACACAAAGCAAAAATAAGAATGACATTTGCAGAAAGTTTTACTCCTCATCAACACAATTACCGATGAAACGTGAAGAGTACCGATATGACCGGAAGAGTGCCAATACCACTGGAAGAGTACCGATACATCATATCGCAGCACTGTAGCTTTTAGGTCTATGGTACGGTATTTAAACAAGCCGGTTATAGTCCAAAAATTGACCCAAACATGAGATAAATATGTGTGTGTGTGTGTGTGTGTGTGTGTGTGTGTGTGTGTGTGTGTGTGTGTGTCTGTCTGTCTGTCTGTCTGTGTCTGTGTCTGTGTGGTGTGCTGAAGACTGATGAATATCTTTATAATATACTCTTTCCTCAAGCATTGCCTGTTGAATATGCTGTGGTAAAAAAAAATCAAAATGTCTGTGTTTATATATTAGATATAGTCAGTGGCAGGAATGGACGGGGAGAGCACACAATTCACCTGACATGTGTCTGGTGTTTACATGGACATGTTGCAAGACATTTGACTTTGTAAAATAAATACAGGTAAATATGTACCTGTCATTGTCTGGTTGACAAATAAAATTGGATATGATCAGTGATGTGCTAGAATTGTCTACTACATGGTGCGGTGAAGTGAGAAGCTTTGTTTGGAACATACTAAGCACGCATATATAAAGACTGGATTGGAACTTTTCTTTCAGTGTATCGAATCATGTGAGATTGACAAGAAAAAGCTTGACTTAAGTCTGGCGTGCCTCTGCATTGGAATGAGAGTTTTATCTGTGAGAGAGTCTCTAGCTTTCAGTTGTGTCAAGAAGCAGAAGCCAAACACACACACACACGCACACTCATCCAGAGAGTACCAGACATGCTATGTACATGTACAAAGTATACAGAGATTATACATGACATTACTGTCCTTCTCTCACATGTCACTTGGAGTGTTATAATGATAATACTCCACTGAGCTATGCGGGAGGTGCTGCTTACCACTACAGTAACATGTTTACAACCTCCACAGCAACTCAATTCCCAAGTGAAAAACTAAAACTGGCAGTTTTGAGTGGCTGTTTGAAAATGGTTTATAGAAAAAACCAAAGAATTGTGTCAGTAACCAGCCATCACCCAGGCTCTGTACCTGAAGGCGTACGGTGTTTCATACACTGGCAAAATAAACCAAAGCAGCGTGAAGCAAGGGAGGACACCATTGGTCAAGGAGGGTCACCTGACACCATGAAGCATATGGGATTGGTCAGGAGATGTCAGCTGATTCCTCTTGGTCAGCAGTGCCATCTGGTGATTGAAGTGTTGTTGGGTAGTGCGTACAGCAAGGGTGGTCAGGTGATACTTCATTGGAAAAACACTGGACCAATTTAGTGACATTAGCAAGCACAGAAGTGGCGCCATCTGTACAGACATCTGCCTTAGCATTCCTGGTTGCTCGTTTCGTCCATTTGGTTAGTGGTCAATGCAAATAGTCTCGAACCAACAGGAGATAGCATTCCTGGATTTGGCTGCAGTTTGTGCTGTCTACAGATGTTATGTTGATAAATTGTGCACTTCTTGATGCGATCTAGCATGATCCATCAATACAGTGACAAAATCACCCATAACAATGGCTGGATAGCTTGCTTGTTTGTTTACAGGACTGCACGGGGGAATGTGTGACCCTGTTTGTGGACTATTCCTAACAAGGGAGTATATGTTTGAGTCTGAAAATGCTTCAAAAGTACACTTTTCAATCACAACTCCTCAAAATATTCATGTGCATCATTTTGATTTTTTACTAGGCTTTCTGATTACAACATGATGCAGTAATTGGAGAAAGGAAATTTCTTTGCTATTCTTGGATGAAAAGCTGTGATAATTTTTTTCACAGTGGACAGAAAGCGACATGAAAATTGCATAGGTCTGAAATAGCTTGGAATGTTACAAGCCGGCAATGCAATAAAAACTAAAGACATTTAAAGGAACACTGGAGTCCCATTATATTATACATTATCGTGAAGCCTATGTAATAAGTAATAAACATCTGAATTTATCTCCCTTGTATTTCGAAAGTACAAAAAGTTAATTAATGAGGCAATATATGCTGAAAATGTGTGGACGCCTCCATAGCCTGAAGCCATCCAATACAGCCTCCCAATCAGAATGCTGCGTTCAGCCTACCAATCACCAATTGTGTTATAAAATGATTCCCATGACAACATGACGACAAACTTTAGGGGGGAGTCAGACAATCATACATATAGCTGTTACATTCATTGCAATGATGCCCGTTCCTCTTGACCAGGCTATATGATTACAAAACTGTGGTAAATGTTTTTCTCACATTCTTAAAGAGGTCATGGTGACAACGGCCAGTTCATTGTTCTTACTGATGACTAGTCAAGTGTAGTGAGGCAGTAATTGTGAGCAGGGACCTGTTCTTAATGGCAAGTCCCTGGTGTGAGTCTGCAAATCACACAAGCCAAGGACAAACAAAATGTCCCAGAGATTCCTCGGTGTATATTTTCACTTTAATATGGAATATGGTAACCATAACCATGCAGTTTTACTTAGTCATTTTCATTGGGTAATAAGACATGAAGAAAGCTCTGTATGGCAAATGTAAAAAAAAAAAAAACCTACAGCTTTGATGAGAAAAAAAAATGTATATATACTGTCACATACAATTAACATTCCCATGATCCTCTCTCAAGCCACCACTTCCTTCTACCATGGGATGCCACTGAGGGTTACTTGGCAGATTTCAGAGTATATCCTAACATTAGAAGGGGATTTTGTTCGGGCCTACTTTTACATTTGATTGAATTATTTCACACTTGTATGTTACTAACTTAGACTCTCACAAAAATATTATATATAATGGAACTTCAGTGGTCCTTTAAGTACTCTCTCCATCCAGAGAAAACATCGACTATGTTTCATTCTCAAATGTTGTTCATATGTTTCTGGAATGGAAACCCACAACTGGAATGAAAGGGGTTACTGATGTATGGCGGCATTGACAGCAAGTGCCCAGTCCTTTTGGATATAGGATCCTTGGTGTATGGCAGCAATCAATGAGAGTGACCAGTGTCCAGAGCAGGCAGCACTGGACCAGCAGGAGTAAGGGAATTGTTCTCAGGTAGAACAATTGCACTTAAGTTGCTTATTGTGAAAACAGGATAAAAATTGGCCAAAGTGAAAAGTTGTCACTTCTGTAAAGCCCACTTGAATCTGCCAGTGCCACATTAGTGGAATATATATATGTTTTTCCCCCATGTACACGTTCATGAGTATGTTACTGGAAACAACAATACAGGTAATGCCATCAATCCTATCATAGTCAACATAACCAGCCGCCAGAACTGCTTGTGCCCCCATTGTGTGGAACTGTAGTGGGAAATGGTTGCATGCCTCGACAAGGAGCAGCACAACCAGGTCTGTTTACCACAGCAAGCACTGGAGAGGTATCCACGGCTGAGTCAAGCAACTGTATTCATACTATCTTTCAGCTACATTTTCCCTTTCTGCATGTGTAAATAGAATGAGATGGGAAAAAATTACTGTTACAGGAACGCGCTGCTGGAGTTACCAGTGTGACATTTAACTTGTAATTGTGATGGGAAAAATCCATATGTAACCTGAATGGTTTATGGCTGGATGGTCGTGTAGACAGTTTGTCATGCTCTTCAGGGTGCTGTGTCCTCTTCACGAGGTCATCATATTCCTCTTGTCACTGCCACATGTGGGATTGCTGTTGTAAACACGAACCACACACACTCCGTAGTTATACTGCCCTGTGTATACTGAATTAAATGTCAAACAAAATATTTGCATGAAGCCAGGTACACGCACCAAGCTGCCAACTTTTTAATGCTTCATATTGAAATACATGTATGGTGCACAATGTTTTGGGTCTGCCTGTATTGAAACTGACTACACATTGTTCTCCATGCATTAACTCCAGTAGTGTATTTTCACTCCTCAAGTCAAAGTAAACTTTGGATTCGTGATTTCTGTAAATGCTGATCATTTTATTTTTGTTTGATTAGTGGCTTCCCATGAGCAAATAATGTAGCGAGTGATTGAGGTTTGTATCGCTGCCCACACACAGCCACAGTACAGTGGCTGGCTGCAGTCTGGTCTACTCTATGCATCTTATTCCTCTTTTGAGAGACCTTTCAAGGAATCGGGGCAAATCATGCTCAGCGTCCCAGGTGTTCTGTCAATAGTGGTACAATAACCTAGATACGATAGAGTCAGTGACCTGTTAAATTAGGGGGTTTATTATCATTATCATGGTCCTAGGAAAGAGGGACAAGTTTACGATGTACAAACTACATGGGTCAGCTGATGTACTGGGATAGCACACAGCAGACCTGTGTCGCTATACACACAGGTTAAAAGATGCATCTGAATTGGCGCACTGTTAAATTCATCTTTTATGCATAATTCTGGTAGATAAAGTGGTGCATTAAAATTAGTCCCCAAGAAAACTGACTGATGGATAGCATTTAGCTTTTGGCATGCATCCCAGCAGGCAGGTAAGAACCACTCTCAAGCTTTTCCTTTGTGGACATTTTCACAGAAATGTAGGGGCCTCGCTCAGCCACCATGATTTATTGCTCATTCAGCATACGGTTACATGGATGTGTTTATATTAGATGAGAACATGCATAGGGTGCTAAGGAACTTGTATTTCTTGGGGTATAAATAATATTGTGTGGTGACTCATTGATGGTGACATTCTGGCCGAGTTATGAACTGTAATGGATGATGTTATACCAGGGCACACACTGAAGCTGCTCTGTTAGACCACTTGGCGTAAGAAACTACCAGTGCACTCATCAGGTGCCTCTGTCTCTTCCCGGATAATACATCTGTACTCAGACACCCTGTGTCTGCACCCCTCTACTGTCTCGAGGCTCGGGGGGGGGAGGGCTTCCAGGATAATGCATTCGTACTCCGACACCCTGTGTTTTTACCCCTCTCCTATTTCCAGGTGCTGGGGGAAGGCTGGCTTCCAGGATAATGCATCTGTAGTAAGACACCCTGTGTCTGCACCCCTTTCCTGTCTCCAGGCACTGGGGGAGGGAGGGCTTCCAGGATAATGCAGCTGTACTCGGGCGCCTGTGTACATTCCTTTCCTCTACTCCAGGCGCTGGGGGAGGGCGGGCTTCCAGGATAATGCGTCTGTACTAATTCACTCTGTGTCTGCAGCCCTCTCCTGTCTCCAGCCTCTGAGGGAGGGCGGGCTTCCAGGATAATACATCTGTACTGACACCCTGTGTTTACACCCATCTGCTGTCTCCAGGCGCCGGAGGAGGACTGGCTTTCAGGATAATGCATCTGTACTAAGACACCCTTTGTTTGCACCCCTTTCCTATCTCCAGGCTCTGGGGGAGGACAGGCTTCCAGGATGATGCATCTGTACTAAGACACCCTGTGTCTGCACCCTTCTCCTGTCTCCAGGCTGTGGGGGAGGACAGGCTTCCAGGATAATGCATCTGTACTAAGACACCCTGTGTCTGCACCCTTCTCCTGTCTCCAGCCTCTGGGGGCTGCTGCACTCCTCATCTTCCAGCCTCTCTTGTCATCTCAAGTTAACTGTCCACATTTGCTTCCAATTCATCCCATGCTATGTTGCTAAAGGCCTCAGTCAGTGGTTTTTGCATTACCTAGCAAGTCGTGCTCCAGCTGCTCTTGCATGAGCTGGAGCATGATTTTACAAGGCAACCAGAACCACTTTGAATGCTGCATGTTAGCACTTAGAACTAGAGCTCCTTTAAGAAGGAATTGCAGGCTCATGTGACCTTTTCTAAAATTATCTGTTGAAAGTGTTTTGGTAAAAGTAAACATAAAGTAAGTACTCTCCAGTGTTTGTCTATTTCAATTTTTAGATGTAGACAGTGACAGGAATTTCTATGGGCAGCACAGGACTTGGCTGACAGACTCTGGCCATTGATGTTATACATGTATATATAGAGGTATTACGGGACATGTAACTTTGTTGGAAAGATGAACAATATCATATAGCCTCCCAAGCAGACGAAGCTTTGTGTTTCTTTTCAGATCCCGATAATTATCCCCCCCCCCCCCGAAGGAGGAGGGGGCATATAGCGATTACTTTGTACAGGGGGGAAGGGGGGGTGGTGTCTGGACTGACAGTTTTCACACGGTAACTCGAAAAAATTTTTTTGCTTAGGGCTTTCATGTTGCACATGCTGAGTCCTGAATAAGGTCTCAGATGAGTGTGAAGATGGGTGACCATGACCCAATTCCCAAGGTCACAGAGCCACTTTCATGAATTTGGTTTTCATGCAATAACTTGAAAAGTGTTTGACATAGGCCTGTCAAATTGCAGGTAATTACAGTCCTACATAAAGTTTCAGACGAGTTCAAAGATGGGTGACCTTGATCATATGCCCAAGGTTACAGAGCCATTTAAGTGAATTTGGTTTTCAAGTGATAGCTTGAAAAGATTTTTTGCATAGAATTTCATATTACAAATGCTTATTTGCATAAATAAGGGCTCAGACAAGTTTAAAGTTGGGTGACCTTGACCCAATTCCCTAGGTCACAAGGCCATTTTTGTGAATTGGGGTATTCATGCAATACTTTGAAAAAGTTTTGTGCATACAGGTTTCATATTTCACTTATAATCTGCATAAGGCGTCCGATGAGTTTGAAGATGGATGACTTTAACCTGATTCCTAAGGTCACAGAGCCATTTTAGTGAATTTGGTCTTGACGTTATAACTTGAAAAGTTTTTAACATCAGGCTTTCACATTGCATGTGCTTATAGTCCTGATTAGGGTCTGTCAGGGGTTTGAAAATGGGTTACCTTGACCCATTCCCAAGGTCACAGAACCATTTTAGTGCATTCTGCATTCGCCTGATAGCTTGAAAAGTTTTTGACATAGAACTGTCAAATTGGAGGTGAGTACAGTCCTACATAAGGTTTCAGAGGATTATGGAGATGGGTGACCTTGACTTTATGCCCAAGGTCACCAAGCCATTTTAGTGAATTTGTGGTTTTCTCTCTCATAACTTGAAAACTTGTTTGCATAGGGCTTTCATATTGCACAGGCTTATACATGTAGTCCTGAATGAGTTCTTGGTTTTACATGATAAGTTGAAAAGTTTTTAACATAAACCCTTCTTATTGCACATGCTTTTAATCCTACATAAGGTCTGAGACAAGTTCAAAAATGGATCATCTTGACCCAAATTCCAAGGTCACATTTGCAGTCTATGATTGCATTTTAATTGTGCCCAGTTTCTACAAGATTTGTTTTTTAGCTCAGCTGACCAGGTTATAGAGCTCATGTCTCTGTCTGTCCATCTGTCCTTCCGTAAACTTTTGCCTGCGAGCACAATACAGTCCACAGTTTTCAAGATGGCCAGTGTAACTTTCATGGTATGTCAAGTGCATGAAAATCTTGGTCAAGTTTGATATTGGTGGTGCCACCTACAAATGTGTCGAAATGTGGAAATCTTGTGACCACTGTAACATCCTTACTTTTGATAGATCTTCATAAAATTTGGTGGGTTGTGGAGGAGGTCAAAATCTCAATTGTTTACGAAATTAGCAGCACTACCATTAGCTTGACGAAAATCATGAGCCAAAATGTGGTAAAAGATATAAAATTCCAGATCTTGACAAATAATTGAATTAGACATGTCAAATTTATAGGGTATATAGATCATGTCCTATGCTAATATGTTGTTTAATATCAGTGACCTGGAAGTTTGTTTGTTAGGTCACCAGTCCTGTAAAGTTGAAAGAGGTGATTTTGTAGTTTATGGCCGAGAGTAGCTTGGACAGCAATGGCAAAGAGAAATGAACGTTACAATCAAAATTTGGCTTGAGTATATTGTACATAAAACTTGACTTGATGACCTACTTTTTGGATCACCATGACCGAGTGAGTCAATAACTTGAAGAGTTATAACTAAATTTGAACAAACAGACCATGTATGGAAAGCTGGAAGTGGGGTGCACATTTGAACATAGCAAATTTTTAATCAGAGTTGAAGGTCAAGGTCAAATAGCAAATTGGAATATAGGGTCACAAGTTGAAAATCATGTGAATGCTCTGCACCCCACAGTTGTTGATTTTAGGCCTCTTTAACTTTTAGGACTGGTAAAGTGTATTAAAATCTACACCAATTGTAATGTTGATGGCGCCACTTACAATATCATGTAAGGTATGGGTCAAAATGTGAAAATCTTGGGACCAGTCCAGCATCCTTATTTTATTTATATTATTTTATTTTTTATTTTATTTTTTGTGGGCACAATACAGCACTCAGTTTTCAAGATAGACCCACATAACTTCCAGCATTTATCAAATGTATGAAAATCTAGGACTAGATCAATATTGGTTGTGACAGCTGTAATATCATGTAACATTTACGACAAAGTGAGGTGACATTGAGCTTGCTGTTTTTGAAGAGTTTGTATAAATCATTATGAAAGTTGGCAAGGATTGACAATAAAACAATAAAGACGTAGATGTATGAAATTTGGTGGCACCACCAACAGTATTTTGAAAGATTTGTACCAAAAGGTGTTGAAAACACATTAATTTCAATATGTTGAGAAAGAATAAGGCTAATGATGCTAAATGTACCACAAATGTTTATCATATGCAGAAGCTTTATGTTGCATAATATGGATGACCTTGATATACTTTCTCAAGTTCATGGAGGGAATGCATTTTGGGTGTAAAAAGTACATTAAGTCACTATTTTGATCATGAATTGAAATGGAACTTCAAAATTTACATCAAATATGCATGGAGCCAAGGGTCAAATTTTTAATGACCTTAACTTAATTTTCAAGGTCATTAAGGGCAAAGTAAAGGCACCAAATTCTAAAATTTGAGAAATAAGGCTAGCAAAACCAAATGTACCACAAATGCGTATCATAAATGGAAGTTTAATATTATATAATATGGGTGACCTTTACTCACATTCTCAAGGTCACAGAGGGAATACATTTCAGGAAATGATTGTTTCCTTATGTCATTACAACTTAACTTGTACACATGTATCCATATAGCATTACAAAAGTCCATGACCTGGGAATCTTGGTGGCGCCACTGGTAGTGTTAAGTGGAACAAGTGCCATAGATATCAAAAGTACATTAAATTCAGTATTTCTATTATAAATTGAGATGGAACAAGCATCATGGATATCAAAAGTACATTAAATTCAGTATTTCTATTATAAATTGAGATGGAACAAGCATCATGGATATCAAAAGTACATTAAATTCAGTATTTCTATTAAAAATTGAGATGGAATTCAGTACATTGTATTTCTATTATAAATTGAGATGGAACTTCTTTACCTACTCCAAATGTGCATTGGGCCAGTGACCGAATTTTGTGAAATTTTGGGTGACTTTGGCATATTTTTGCAAACATGCATCATATATAGAAGTTCAATATTGCATAATATGGGACACCTTGACCTACTATCTCAAGGTAGCAGAAGGAATGCATATTCTATCGCTTGGAGAGGTCCTCAAAAGCATATTTCATAGTATTCAATTTTACATGTAATTTTAGGGATCGGGAGGTTTTGGTATGAATGACTGAAATAGGCTTTTTTAAAATGTGCATATACATGCTGATTTGAGGACAAACATGAGAAGGATGGATCTAAAAGGACAGACTTCCTTCAGCACACCACCAACACCTTACATGACATATACAGGTACTGTATTTGTGTCTTTTTGTCCAAAACCATTAAATATTCATTAAATATCCTAACAATCATTATGCTATTCCACAGTCCGAACTCTTTACTCTCCATAAGCTAACCTGTTACTGTCTAATACATATACTTTTAGATGTACTATTGACCATATTGCACACGTCCTTCTGTAGAATTTTGACATAGGCTGTATGAGCCCAAATAAATTAAAGGGTCTTCAGCTGGTAACTACTCAGAATATGTTTCAGAAGTAATGTCTCTCATCAGAAATTGAAAAAATTAAAAAGCCTACTTCATATTGCACAATGCAGCTAAACCTTTTCTTTCAAATCCATACTTAACATCAGTTTACAAGGTCCCAGCTAGAAATATTTTGTACAAGCACAAATATACACAAAGTATTACTTTTATTTTGTGTTGATATTTCTTAAACGTTTCCGAAGTTTTTGGAAAGCAAGATGTTCCGTTTTGTGGCTGGGAAACTTGACAGATTGTGTGATGTATGGTTGAACATCAGCCTCATGGCCTGTGTCATGCTCCTTTGTATTGTCTGAAATCAGAGATCCTTCTAAATGGCTTACGCCACATGTACAACTTGTCTCAATTGAATAATGGCATCCTAAATTTGCCATTGTGATTGCTTTTATAAGATTAATATCAGCGGTTTGCTGGTTGACAAAGTATGACATGTTTATTACCCCAATTTTGTAGAAGAAATTAGTGGCATTAGCTTAAGATATAGGAGTGTGCAAGGTGCTTGAGCGAGATAACTTAGGAAGGGCATCGGCAGGGCATGCTCACAAGTAGAGAGCGTTAATGGCAGTCTGCATTTCCCTACGCAGGTCAGAGTCTTGTGGAGTGCGTGTGCCTCACACCCGCAGTTGACCAGCTTCACATTCTATGACCATTACTGCTTCCTTGAACAGCTATATATCTTCAAATGTGCCGAAGCATATTTTCCACGACTGTGAACATTGTCGACATTTTGTCACCTTTGGCTTTAGGGCCACTAGTGATGGCAAGCAGGAGAGTGGAGCTATAACATCATAACTCTCCTTGGGCCTCCGGGGGTTAATTGTGGCATTTTTCTATTTCCTCAGAGCCAGGTTTAACCCATTCCTGGCTGAAGCGTGTTTCATCTCGTAGACACAGCAGCCCGTGAAAAGTAAATGATAAAATAATATCGGTGATAATACATGTAGCAGCTGATGTATGTGACCACCCCTTATGCCAAGACAAAGTAGTCAGATACAACATGTGCACTTTTTACTGCAGGTAAATTTATAAAAAGATTGACTCCTACAGCCTAAGAAATGTGGCCACAGACAGCAGGTGGTCTCTCACGGCAACGGTCACATACAGCAAGTATGACTGCACTGTGCATAAAAATATTTTGGAGGCTAAGGATCAAGCTGAACTGGCTACCAAGTGGCAGAGTCATCTTGTGGTTTTTCTCGGCCATAGTGCCATTCTGACGTGATGTTCTTTATGGGAAAAAAATATGAGTTGAGAACATTACATCTCAAGACATGCACATGTAAGTCCAGATGTGTGGCATAAGTGTACCACACAAGTAAATCTAGATATGTGGCATCATTTTACCACACACATATAACACCTAACAATAATGGAAACCCAACTATCAACACATGGAAGGCTAGATGTGTGGCATCATTTCACCACACATGTAGCACCACCCTGTTAAAATGGATATCTATCTGTCAACACCTAACTCTATGTGGCATCACTGTGCCACACATGTAACCACACCAGCTGTAATGGATATATGTCTGTCAACACCTAGCTCTGTGTGGCATCACTGTACCACACATGTAGCACCACCCTATCGAAATGGATATCTATCTGTCAACACCTAACTCTATGTGGTACGTGTCACTGTACCACACTGTGGCGTCACTGTACCAGACTGTGATGTCACTGTACCACACCATGGGGCATCACTGTACCGCACTATGTGGCATCATTGTACCAGACTATGTGATGTCACTGTACCACACTATGTGGCATCACTGTACCACACTGTGGTGTCACTGTACCACACTATGTGGCATCACTGTACCACACATGTAGCACCATCCTGTTCATACAAAGCACTGATGTCAGCAGTTGGATTGTGAATTTAATAAGATGATTTGAGTTTGAGACTAAGTCACAAATGGACTTGTATAGCAGTCTTAGCAGACATGGAGAGATTCTTATAGATCATGGAGATTTCTTCCAGCATGTCTTAACTCAGATAGGTTATAAGGGACTGGGAGATGATCTTCGTGAGGCCATACAGAAGTAGGAACTGAGCATCAGTATGGTGGTCTAGCAGTAAGCTGGGAGTCCTGCTGACAGGCAGGTCAGTACAAGTATATTGCCGGACATAGTGGCTGTAAAGTCTTTAATTTAATTTACTTGGTAAGCAGAGATCTTTCTTTAATAATAATCCAAACAGACTTTGCCCTAGTGCCTACTCTATGTCCTGAAGTGTCAGGGTTATTTTACACTCTGCATCAAATGTACAGTGGGCTGTGTGTTGAGTGGCTGATCAGCTGATGAATGACTCGGGTTATGCAATGCCTGGCATGAATCTCCACAGAAAGCATCGGGAAACCCACTTATATGGCAGCAAGTGCTTTGTGCATCTGCGCGCGCATAGCAGAATAAAGTGTTGCCTAGAGTGCTTTATTCTGTTGCGCAACTTCCTTTGGGTCCATTGTGCTGGCATAAGTGGGTTTACCTAAAGCATGCTATTTCCAGGAAGTGTCTTGCTGTCAAATGTAGCATTGTTCCTTCGCTCAGTGCTGTGGACACGGAAAAGAATGATACTGACAAGAGTGTTAGTGATCAGTGACGTCATTTGGCTTCCTTTTAGCCAACAAAAGCCCATTAAGTATAGGTTAGACGCCGTGTAGAGTTTTCCAATTGAATTAGAAGACGAGCGCGCAGCGCGAGTCTTCTAATTCAATTGGAAAACTCTACGAGGCGTCTGACATACTTATACTCCAAAAGATGGGTATTATAAAAGTATTTCCTACTTGAAACAAAGTTAAAAGACTTGATTTCGAAGAGAAAAGCGACAAGTAAGAGTACATAATGTAACGACCTTTGACACTTGACCTGTCACGCTCCCTGACCCTATTCAATGCTGGTCAACAATAGACACGCTGGAATAAATATTATGTAAAATCCGTAAAGCATCGTCTCAGCTGTTTAGCGTAATGGACAGCACGCTCAGCCGTAGATCACAGAATTCGTGGTTCGAACCCTGCCAGGGACAAAATATTTTTTTCATTAAAAAGTGTAGACAAAAATTGTCGAAGTTCCATTGCAAAGTCCCGTCATGAGGTCACTTGCACTTCAGCGGATCTAATTCAATTAGACTCCTAGGAAGAGAGGAGCTCTATGAAAATTAGACTCCGCTGAAAAAAATAGAAATTGGGCACTGAGGAGTATAAGTGTTGCGTTAGACCAGCTTAAGTGCCTGTGATGCTGTGCCTGGTGGGTAGGGACTTGCTCTCTGTAACAGTAGGCTGCATTTGTCTAAGCAGTGCCTGCAGCAAATCAAAATTTCTTGTAAACTTTTGATGTGTTTGAGGCAGTTGGGGCTCGGTTTTCTGGGATTGAGTGATGTCCACTTAGCCTCCAATATTGTAAAGTGTGATAAGAGAGCTGCTGGGTGTGCATGCCTGCAGGCAGCCAGACTGAAACACCAGTCGCCTGTCAATAAAATATGACAAAAGAGAAATCATAACAAAATTGGATATATTGATTATATGATAGCTTGATGTTTGTCTGAAGACATCAGCAGATAAACTGTCAATGTCTTATGCTTATAAGACTATGGTGCTTGGCTCTATCAGGCCAACCACCTGGTGTCTGTTGCACATTAAAAACCCCCTTCCTTGACCAGTTCACCAACTGGGTCATTGAACATGTTGCTGTTTGTTGGTCCTCCCCGATGTGCCAATGCCCAACAGCAGTCTTTCTACTGCAGTGCAGGGACCAGCAGCCAGGAATTGCGTCTCTTCATCTAAGATCATAAGTTCATACTTGAATAAAGACCACCAGGGAAGGGTATTAGCTCTCTGGCCGTTATCAACCCAAATCACTGGCTGTATCAGTAAACAGAGCCTGCGTAGAGTTTTCTAGGGTTTACAGAGCCTTGCAAAAGACGAAAATAAACAAGGCTTACATATACTCATTTTGCGACTTTTGGCAAAACGCTTTGTCTGTTTAGGTTAAGTATATTTGAATGAATCAGATAATGAGAGACAAACAACAGTTTCAAGGCACCATAGCCTGAGGACACGGAAGTAGTTACTGTAGCAACACTCAAGTGCCGTGACAGGTGCAGTCAAAAAGTCCCCAAGTCTTTAAACAAGTTTTTATATTCCCTGTTGCGTTAAGCCTACTGTCTATGTACCTCTTTTGAAAGACCACAGAGTGCAGAAGTAAGAGAGTTCATATAGAGCAGGTGGTCTCTCAATGCAGGTTAAACAAAATGACAAAGTAGTACTGAGGCCTTGATGGATGTGGTCTTCAAAAAAAAGGCTTAATGCTGTGTCCTTTTTTAACTGCACATAACTTGTGTTTTGAACATATCTGTATTTGCATAGCATATTTCTATGCATGCATTATTTTCAGTAATTGGATGGTAGACACCAGGCGTTCATGTTGTGCATGTTACTTCCTATATCAGCATCCAGTAAGTCAGTCAGGGGAAAAAAGTGTACAAAGTATCAAAGAGTTCAGTGTTCACATTTTATACATTGATGCAATCATTCATTCAGTAGCAAAACATGTACAAAGTATCAGTGTGTTCACATTTTATACATTGATGCAATCATTCATTCAGTAACAAAACAGGTACAAAGTATCAGTGTGTTCACATTTTGTGCATTAATACAATTATTCACCTGAGGGGCTATGGCAAGCCACATAGACATTTAGTCCTTAATTTGGCAATATCACTAAATCATTTATCAGTTTGCTAAATCATTTGGCAATTCCACCAAATCATTTAGTGATATCTTTAAATATTTAGTGATATCACAAAATATTTAGGGATATCACTAAATACTTAATAATGTCACTAACTATGTAATACATCTCTAAATCATTTAGTAGTATCACTAAATCATTTCGTGATATCACTAAAAGGTATGGCAATATTTCTAAATCATTAAATGATTAAAAGATATTGACAAATCTTTTAGGGATGTCCCTAAATGTGTATAATTTATGGATATCTTTAAATGATTTAGTGGTATCACTACTAGTAAATGATTTAGGGATATCACTAAATGATTTAGTCATATCACTAAACCATTTGGTGATATCACTGAGTGTGTTTCCGCTTCCTGTCCTATTTCTGTCCAATATGGCTGCCAATTTGGAAGGAAGTGGAATGGCTTCATTTTCCAAAGTCTTCTGTTGAGAATAGATCATCTTCTCCAGAATTTTCAATGGGTTTATTATCATGCTGCAAAGACACTGAATGCTGACTATAAATTAGAGTTCCCAATGTAAGTATCTCAGTAAAGAGTGGGAGTTACTTGTAGGTATGTTGGTTAAAAGTGGATTGCTTATCAGTTTGAAATAAATGACATGGATGTTGGGTACTTGTAAGTATGTCTGTAAACAGTTGGTTACTCGCAGGTACAATGTCGGTAATGAGTGGTTTACTTGCAAGTGTGTCAGCAAAGAGGGAATTACTTGGTATAAGCAGTGGGTTACTTGTAAGTATGTCAGTAATGAGTGTGGTTTACTTGTAAGTGTGTCAGTAATGAGCGTAAGTTACTTGTAAGTGTGTAAGTAAACAGTGGATTACTTTTATGTCAGTAAAGAGTGTGGTTACTTGTAACTTCAAACCTTAATTACAAGTGGTTCAGTTAGGTTACAACAGAGACTGAAATCTGCATGGTTAACTTTACAACCATATAGATTTATGGTCTGGTAAATTAATACAGTAAAAGTATATACATGTATTGCTGGATTTATCCAGCCTTAAAGTATGTATTGTTAAATAGATTCAGACACATCTTCCCATGATTGCAGTGTGAACACAATGAGAAAAAGAACATGTAGTTTATCTTTTATAACAAAACTCCTGGACTTTCTCAACATACCACCAAATGATGACAAATACCTGTATGTCAATTCAGCAGCAATAGAATAATATTTAGAAAGTCTTCATTTTGTGATACATGTTTTATTTTGGTAACTTTACGCTGTCAAATGTAGAGGCATATTATGGTCAGTTGAATGCATTGTGTGTTCAACTTATATGTTTGATGTAAAAAAAGTGGAGCACACAGATAAAAATAAAAAAAACTCTTTGTAACTTGAGATAATGACTATTCAAACATCACAAGCTTAAAGAAAATGGACCAGTAAGTTTTTTCAGCCTAAAAGCAGCAAATGAGGCAGGCCAGGCTTTCATCGTTTTTCAGAAACAGCTTTCAAAGGTGCAGTCTTCATCTTTAAATGCTGTCTGAGAACAGTACCTCAATTCTGCTTGTAGTCCTATAAATTTGAGTAAAAGAAAAGCTCAAAGTCTGCTGAATCAGACCTGGGTCCTGATGTTTTTTAGTTCAGAAGAGCTTAATGACATTGTTTGGGATCAAAGCAGCACCAGTCCTGATGGTGTGATGTCACACTGCCAGCAGTTCCTCTGTGCTGTGATTGGTCTGTTGACCTGCAGTCATGTTTACTTGGCTTGACCTTGGCAGGTCACAGGTCATTTTGGCATCAACTCATCACCTATTGGCTGTGATGGTTTTTAATGATTTGTAGGGCACCCATTTTCACAAATTTTCATTTAAGAATGTCAAGATCTTAATATGGACATAACTTGTGTTCCAAAGGAGCAGATGAGGATTGGAAATGAAGAAATGTAAAACTGAAAGCTTTTGGAGATACCAAGAACTCTACCATGGTGCAGTATCTCAGAGCAATTTATTGTCACCTCCAATCTCTGCCTTTGCTTCAGGGGCTTTCAACTGTTGAATTGATTGTTCTACAAATGAACCTGATGATAAATGTGCAGACAGTCTAGTTATGTATGGGAGACTGGGCCTTGGCTTTAGCTTTGTGCTTATGTAGTGTAACAGACAGTCTAGTTATGTATGGGAGACTGGGCCTTGGCTTTAGCTTTGTGCTTATGTAGTGTAACAGACAGTCTAGTTATGTATGGGAGGCTGGGCCTTGGCTTTAGCTTTGTGCTTATGTAGTGTAACAGCTGTACTAGCCTAATGTTACCACATACCAAATGAAGTTGAAATAAATTGCATATATTAACACTTTAGATTCACTTCCTTGGAATTTCAATAAGAGACGTACTTAAGACTAACTGTTAGATTTTAGCCAATTATAGTTTTTACCTACTGGGATAACAGATGCTTTTGTGACAGTGATGAGAGTTTTGCCTTGAACTTAAATGTTTCAAAGTCATCAGGCTATCATATAGATGCCCCACATATCTCTGTTTAGCAGCGTTAATGTTTATTTCACTTTCATTCACGATATAGATAAAATTCTCATGCAAAAAATCTAAAAAAACAGGAATTGGACTAAAACTTGTATTGATTTGTAACTGGCTACGTGCACCTCAATACTGTGATGGTCACCAAATTAATGTGGTCTTGAAAATTGCTAGCTTTTGCTATGATATGAAAAGTGTGAGAACTGACTTAACTGTGCTGTATGTGGGTTGGTATGGCAGGTCCCACACTCTCATTAATTTGATGTCTTGCTACAATCTATATCAAGCATATTTTTGACCCAAAAGTTGAAATTGGTTCTTTGAAAAAAAAATCTGTTTTCTTTCAGATGGACAGGAGCTTTAAGGGAGAGCACTAACTTGATGCATTCTGGCACCAATGGATGCAATCATAAAGGTGGTTTTTTTTCACCTTTTGCTTCTCTTGGAAATCAATTCTCTTCCTGCTGCAAGTCCTGGATTTGCATCTCGTGAGATATGTTCTGCAGGAAAAACACAGGGTCAATGGCCACAGAGTGTGTGCTGTTTCTGCCCTGTGAATGACTAGGTGGGTTGACAAGGGAAGATGCCTAATGAAACTACAAGCAAGTATCACAAAACAAATCAGGGCTCCGTGTTGGCAGCACCTTGTCACCACTTGCCTGACAGAAGGATAAACATGGCTGTGACCAAGGGCCAGAGAGTCAAAGATTGATCGTTTGTCAGCATGGCAGCCTTCCCGAGACACCATCATATACAGGCTTCATTTGGCTCAGGGCTAGCTTTGAGGATCCCCCCCCCCCCCCCCCCATGAACTTGTAGGCCTACCTTCTCAAATGGATCTATCGTATGTCCATGACGTTGACAACATTGTGGAAACCACTTCTCTCCTGTGTTGGCTTTATGATGATGTAAAAGTCATCAGCTAATTGCCTCTCAGACTGACAGTTAGCAACATATTTAACTCTTTCGGTGCCAATCACATCTAAAGTCGATTTACTTAAGTCAAACTAGTTTAAATTGTCATTAGGATCTCTGTCTGATTCATATTCCTCATAAAAAGACATTTCATTCAAGTACCAGCATGCCTCTAGTTCCAGAGAAAAGCTGTTGACTCAATCAAAAATTTGGCACTGAAAGAATGAGTCAAAATATTAGTTTGGGAGTTGTGCAGTGCTAATAGTGGATGATGAACTGAAGGTAATAAATTTAATGGCAGAACAAAGTTCAAAATTACAAGCAAAACATTTTCCTTAAACCATGCAGCCATATGTGTATGCATCATCACTCACTGCAGCTAAAACTATCCCAATAAAGAAGGGATTGCAGCTGAGTCCCGATACAATCTCTTTCACCTTTGGACTTGTCTAGAGTGATACCTGATTTAATTGTAACATTTTCAATAGATCCAAGTTGAATTAACGATGGAGTGGTCTTACTAACATGGCTAGTTACTGGTAAGGTCAGCCAGTTAATGACGTCTGCGGCTCCTTCTGGTGCTGCGTCGCCTGGTCTCATGCTGTGGAAATTAGGTTTTGTGGTTGAGTGGAGCCGACATTGGATTGTCTTTTGGGCTGCTAATGGATGGAATGCCTCTTGTCACATCCTCTGGCGGGGCTCCCCGTTTGAGAGGGTTACTGATTGTTGAGACTAACATAATTAGCATCATGAGATGAAGACTGCTATCAAGCTGCTGTACGTCTCCACAAAAATACCAGGCCATAATGACAGCTGACCAAAGTCACTTGCTCTGTCAGGTAAATATCTGTGAGGATTGTAGAACAGCATCTTGGCTTGCTGATGACTGCATGAGGAACAACAAGTCCCAGGCTTTGTAGCCTGTTGCTACTGTTGTGTTGTTTTTGATACACTAGCACACCACACTGTCCAGAAGAACAGAGGACTGAATAGCTACATGCATATCTCTACTATAATCTATATAGCTACATGCATATCTCTACTCTAATCTGTAAAGCTACATGTATCTCTACTATAATCTGTATAGCTACATGCATATCTCTACTATAATATGTATAGCTACATGTATCTCTACTATAATCTGTATAGCTACCTGCATCTCTACTATAATCTGTATAGCTACATGCATATCTCTACTATAATATGTATAGCTACATGTATCTCTACTATAATCTGTATAGCTACATGCATATCTCTACTATAATCTGTATAGCTACATGCATCTCTACTATAATCTGTATAGCTATATGCATATCTCTACTATAATTTGTATAGCTACATGTATATGCGCACTTGAAGCTGTAGACATGTTGCCATATCTGCATATCTCCTGTACTACATGTATATCTGCAGAAAAATGTGTGAGACTTTCAAAATGTGAAGAATTTGCTGCATTACTATAATGGTCCTCTTCACATCACTGAAAAGTGAATACAGCTCTGGTCATGTGATCATCAACTTAGCAAAGTGTGACTCCAGAAGCTGCCTATTGGAATTTTGAATCCAATAAGTACCATAAGAATTCCTTAAATATGCAAGCATAACAGTTGTGGAGAGAACTGATTTTGCCAGTTCTTAGCAACAATGAAACCACAAGTCTAACTTCAAATAGACCCTGGGGGTAGCAGCAGAAATGTCAAAATATCAACTGTTGATTGTCACAGAATATTTGTTCCTGCTGGAAGGAGTATTCATTGCCTGTTTGTTCTCCTTACAAATATTTGTCCCTTCAACATATAGTTGCCTTTTATCTATTGATAAGTTGCACCCTGCATGTGTAATAGTTTTCGCTTTTGTCTTGTAGAGTAAAACAATCAGTTTGGCTTCACATTATGAAAATGTGACATATAGTTACAATATATAGTCACAGGAATCTTTATTTTGACATTAAGTTACCATGGGGAACATATATTGTCCAAAATTAGTTACTTGCTATTACAGTAATCAAGTGGAACACTGAGCATTTACTTTGGGGAACAATTGTAAACTGCATATTAGTTCCCCATAGTCTAATCCAGTGTTGAAAATGGAAATTTGTCTTTATAAGATGATATCAGGTCACTGGTAGCTGTCCATTATTTACAACAATGGGAGCTAATTTGGGGGAATAGCAATTCCCCCAGCATGGGAGAACAAATGTTGAAGGTAGCAACAAATACTTGCATGTTCCCAGGGCAGATACAAATATTCACAAAATATTTGTTCCTGGGGAAACAGATATTAGGGGAACAAGTATTGTTTACCTGGAGCCTCCTGTAGGCAGTCCCACTGGAATCTAGAACACTCCTGCTGCCTGCATGTGGACCACAGTCCTATTGGAATCTAGAACACTCCTGCCGCCTGCATGTGGACCACAGTCCTACTGGAATGTAGAACACTCCTGCTGCCTGCATGTGGACCACAGCCCTACTGGAATGTAGAACACTCCTGCTGCCTGCATGTGGACCACAGTCCTATTGGAATGTAGAACACTCCTGCTGCCTGCATGTGGACTGCAGTCCTATTGGAATCTAGAACACTCCTGCCGCCTGCATGTGGACCACAGTCCTACTGGAATGTAGAAACACTCCTGCTGCCTGCATGTGGATCACAGTCCTACCGGAATGTAGAACACTCCTTCTGCCTACATGTGGACCACAGTCCCACTGGAATGCAGAACACTCCTGCTGCCTGCATGTGGACCACAGTCCTACTGGAATGTATAACACTGCTGCTGCCTGCATGTGGACCACAGTCCTACTGGAATGTATAACACTGCTGCTGCCTGCATGTGGACCACAGTCCTACTGGAATGTAGAACACTCCTGCTGCCTGCATGTGGACCACAGTCCTACCGGAATGTAGAACACTCCTGCTGCCTACATGTGGACCACAGTCTCACTGGAATGCAGAACACTCCTGCTGCCTGCATGTGGACCACAGTCCTACTGGAATGTATAACACTGCTGCTGCCTGCATGTGGACCACAGTCCTACTGGAATGTAGAACACTCCTGCTGCCTGCATGTGGACCACAGTCCTACTGGAATCCAAAACAGTCTTGCTGCCTGTATGTGGACTATATTCCTTCTCGGAACATTGCAGTGCAGCGTGCATGCATATTGAGACATTTTAAAGTGCAGTTGTATATTGTTGTCAGACACACAAGGATTTCTGTTTTCAATTTGCCACATAATTTTGTGTTTTACTTCAGTATTCTCTAGTGCTGTACCAAATGTTTGATGGGTCCAAAGTTATGATTACTGGCCAGTAAAATCAATTTTAGCTCTCCTGACCTCTGGTCACAGACCTGATACAGTCACTCATGCCCATCAATTCATCATTCCCTTGTTGCATCTGTCTGTCCATAGCAAATTTTTAAGTCAGTCTCTTGAAATTATTTGGACATGTTCTGTGGATGGAATTCTAGGTTTCTTTTGTTATTGGTGGTGCCACCTGGTGGATTATTTGGGGCCAAAAAGTGAAAAAATGTATAATGCTCTGGTGTGTTCGATTTTCAATGAATATCCTTATGAAATTTGGTGTAAATATTGTGAAGACCATTATGTGAAAGCAGAACAGTACTGGTGGTGCCACCTGTTGGGGAACAGAAAATATGAATTTATATTTGGTGAGATTTATGAAATTCATTACATTGTATCTTGCAAAATAATCAAACTAATTTTACCAAATGTACAAAAATGTGCATCATATGTATAGAGGTACAATATGACATAGTATGGACTGACCTTGACCTATTTTCAGAAGATCAACGGGGAAAAACATTTTAGGAAATTATTTTCTTATGAGGGTCCTTACATCAAAAATTGTGTACATATATCCATGCACCTTAACAGGGACATATTGGAGTCATGGTGGTGGTGCTGCTGGTATTAATTAGAACTATTGCATGATAGGTGTTCAAAACACATACAATTACTGTGATAGAAAATTGAGATGAAATTTTAAATTACACCAGTTATGCATGAGGTCAGTGGTAATGTTTTGTAAAATTTCTGAAGACCGTGATCTATTTTTAGTTCAGCTGACTTGTCAGTAGCTGAGCTTATCCTATGGTCCTTCCTCCACTGTCAACAATCAACTTGTTCTCCAAAACTGTCAGCCAGATTTACTTCAAACTTGGTGGCAATGTACAGTAGTCCTTCCTTTGAGAGGCCACCTCTAGTGCCACCAAAAAGGCAGTCACATAAAGCAGGTGGTCCCTCAAAGGAGGTATAAATAACATGAAAAGTACTACAGAGAGACCTTACAACTGTGGTCTTTCAAAAGAGGTGGTCTCCCAAAGTAGTGTTCTTTCAAAGGAGGGACTACTGTACCGTGGGTGGGTCTCTACCAAGTTTGTTCATTTGGTCACGCTCCATTGATATTTGGATTTTTTTATGATTTTTTTTTGGTTCTTTTATTTGGCAAATCTTAAAAAAATATTCTTCTCTGAAATCGCTCACCCAATTGCTTTGATATCACACAAGAACACTTCTGGGCACTCCTTATTCTGAATTTGTTCGCCAGGTGCTGCTGAAATCTTATCTTAATGTCAAAAAGCAATTAAGTAAATAGAACTAAATTCAACATGTTAAGAAAAATGAGGCTAATACCAAATATAACACAAATGTGTATCATATGTGGAAGTTTGATATTGCATGAATGACCATGACCTTCTTTCTCAAGGTCACAGAGGGACTACATCAGGGAAGTTAGCATGGAATGGCATAACTGACAGAATTGCCAAAGTCAAGTTGAACTACTGGGGATATTTACAGTAGTAAGCGAAGACAGTTGGTGCAGGAAAATATACAATGAAGCTGTTACAGAACAGACAAGATGGGTCAGACATAGATAAGTTTAGCACAAAGGTATGAATTGAAAGGTTATGATGAGGTTGAGGATTGGAAAACATATATGCGGCAGGCAGTGACAGAAGTATGAACAAAGACTGGAGAAAAGGAATAAGAGAAAAAAGTATGCTAAATGCATACAAGGTTTTAGAGAAGCCAAAGAAAGGTACATTGCTGGGATGGAGGAAAGGGATCCAAACTTTTGTTCTAGAGTAGGGCAGGAGTTATCAATTTAGAAAGCAGAAGACAGAAATGATTTGCAGGTAGCAATGAAGAAGAGCATGTGGCATGGATTTCGGGTTTGACAGGGGGTTTACGAGGAGAAAAGAAAGTCGTCAGAACTGTATAGGACTTCCTTGAAGGGTGCTGGGAGAAAAGAAATGGAATGTTAGAATTAGAAGAGACCAAAATTAGGTAGAATAACAGGTTTTTTGGAAGTAAAGGAGTAGCCCTTGTCAGGGCTCCCATGACTGTGGGTACAGCACATTTGAAATGCCTGAGCCTTAGAGGCGGGGATAAGGTCAGAGAGAAAGTTTTTTTGGTTTTTTTTCGGCCACCTATATCAGATATGATACAGGACCGTGGCAAATCAGGGGAATGCCACAGGATTTTTTTCTGACACGCATCTGTCAAAATTCACTTGTTATGTAATATTTACAGGTCATCCGTACTGTGCAAACTTTTTACAGTTTGCAGTGTAAACAAACACACAAAGTACTCCTGATCACTAAAAAATAAGTGTGTTCGGCTGCTTCAAACTAATTTAGTGACTATTTGTCCCTGTTCAAAGGCCTACCCAGCCCTTTAAAGGCGGATTACTCGAAATGATGGTTGAACCAACAAGCTCAACTTTGCAGCGATATTACTCAAGTTTTTATTGCTTGATTTTTTTCAAAGACTTAGCGGAACATATGAAAGTTACTGGCTCACGAAAATGAAGAGTCTTTTTATTTTTTTGTTCCAACATGAAGAAATGATCGAGTCAATCGGCAACTTTGACCATCTCTCACGAGAGCACAGACACATTTTTAAACTTAATAGTTTTATAAGTTAAATATGTACAGATTAAAATGCTTCAAGAAAAAGCTTTTTTCATCAAATAGTTTTTGAGAAATATCGCAAAAATGTGATGCATACCAGGTTCACTACTATCTGCTTGTTTACACAACGGTTCTCTCTGTGGAGCCATATCTGTCAGTCGCACAGCAGCATTCTCAAGTCACTTGCAGTTAAGCACATACCTATATTTACTATGTAAATTGGGACTATTGTAGAGATTTTTGACTTTGAATTTTAGACCCTGAAATGGGTTGGTCACTACCTTAAGCACATAAGTGCAGGACACTAAATTTGATATGTTGAGAAAGAGTAAGGCTAACAGTCCCAAGTAGACCACAAATGTGTGCTATGTGGAAATTCGATCTTGCGAAATGTGGATGACCTTTACCTACTTTCTCAAGGCCACTGATGTATGCATTTCATCGAATGATTTTTGTGATCTGATGACGTGTCAGCAGAGCATTAGACCCATGGGCCTCTTGCTTTTTTCTGAGCACAGCAATAAGTTGAAATACATGTGGCATAAAACAAAATACATACTGCCTGAGGCAGCGGGCACTGACCCTTATATAATCTTAGCGATAAGAAAGTCCAGTTTTTTCCCATTAGACAATTTGAGGGCCATTTATAGCTACATGGATCCTTCAATGTGAATGCTTATTTGTGTTTGATGGAAGATCAGTTTTCTGCAGGGTAACAATATTAACTGATCAGAAAAATCTGCCTGAAGGGGAAAAAATTGAAAATTGTGGGCGTGAGATATCAATATATGGAAATAGACTGTGAGATACATTGCCTCTGGCTGTGGAGGTGCAATTGAAGTTCCAGTTTTTTCCTTAGATATGATTCCCTCTATCTGCAGTTCTCCCCTGTGTTACAAGTTAGAGTGGCACTTAATGACCATGGCAATTCAAAGAATTTAAAGGGTAAAAAGGGCTCAGAATAGAACAGTGTGATGTAGTGTTTCTTGCTTTACCAAGGAACAACGTCATTCAGCAGTTTTGTAGCTACATGGTCCTGTGGCTCATAGACTCAGGCAGTTGAGCTGTACATCACCAACTTTCAAATGTTGCTATTGTTGTGTACCTTCATGTGGGTACATGGCCATTATACCACTCAGTCTAGCAAAGTTTTTAAAAAGTAACTTGAGTTTCTTGGATATTCTTACATCAAGAAAGAGTACTCTACTGTCGGTAAATTTAAAATAACACCAATTATAATAACCTCTTTACCCACTCCTCCTCCTCCTCCCCCCCGCGTATATTAGCACCGAAACTTGACTGACTGAACGTTACGAGCGCCTGTGCGTCAAATGGCCATTAAACTATCACAAGTTCCTGACATTTTCACCCCTTGGCCCATATTGGGGGTGGGTGGGGGTGTATTGCTATTGCCTGCGTCCGTGTGTGAATCCATGAGTCAGTCCATGTGTCCCTTCGTCTTGCACGCAATTTCGGAAGAACCAGATAAGCTGGGATCATGGAACTTTACCTTTGATCACCCTTTTTGAAGTTCACATCAAGTTACAAGGACAATGACCTTGACCCAATTTTAAGTTCACCGTAGTCAATTCTCTATGAATTTCTTGCATGCAATATCAGGAGAACCAGACTTGCTAGGTTCATGAAACATTTACAGATAATCACCAGTGTAAGGGTCTTCATCAAGTTTGAAGGAGAGTGACTTTGACCTAATTTGAAGGTCACCAGAGGCAATTATTCTCTTGAATTAATGTCTTGTAAATGAGATCTTAAGAACTGGATAAGATAGGATCATAACACATTCACAGTTAATCACTCTTGTAAGAGTCTAGCTCAGGTTTGAAGGATGCCTGCGTCTGTGTGTGAATCTATCCATCCATCCATCCTCTGTCCGTGTGTCCCTTGTGCTCAATTTCAGAACCAGATAAGCTGGGATCATAAAACTTTTTTAGGTGATCACTCTTTTTGAAGTTTACATCAAGTTTGAAGGACAATGACCTCGACCCAATTTTAAGGTCACCTAGGTCAATTATCCTTGAATTTTTTGCACACAGTATCAGGAGAACCAGAATTGCTAGGATCATGAAACATTTACAGATAATCACTGTTGTAAGGGTCTTTGTCAAGCTTGAAAAAAAATTGACCATGATCTAATTTGACTGTCACCAGAGGCAATTTTTCTCTTTTATGAATGTTGTGTACTTGAGATCTTAAGAAATGGATAGGATAGGATCATTAGACTTTTACATATAAGATTGGATCATAAGACTTTTACAGTTAATCACTCTTGTAAGAGTCCAGCTCAGGTGTGGATAGTGACCTTGACCTGATTTCAAGGTCACCAGGGTCAATCCATTAAAAAAAAAGGAATATCCAAAGAACTAGATAAGCTACGATCACAAAACTTTTACAGTTGATCTCCCTTTTGAAAGGTGAACTCAAGTTTGAAGGAGAATGACCTTGACTCAATTTTAAGATCACCCAGGTCCATTTACTTTGAAATTCTTGGGCACTATATCAGGAGAACCATATCCTTTTTGAGGTGGACAAGGGGTTTTAAGGCATAAGTCGTTATATATGTTCTACCTGTGGCTTGGGGGGGGGGGGGGGGCATGCTTGGTGATGCTGCTGACTTGGTCCTATTTCAGTCAGCATTCTAATTTCATTTTCTCATTTACCATCTAATATACTTACAGCTCAACATTTCGTGCCTTTGATGTGCAGTTTGATTTTGTGATTTGGATAGCTACATGCGTAAGAAACATGACAGATCTGTTTAAAAGATTAGCATTAGCTGTAAAATCAATCAAAATGAAATATCCAGTTGTTGTCCTTAGTTATCATGGTTGTTAGCTAAATGCAAGCTTTCATACTTGTGTGGGAGATCTAAAGGAGTCAGGAAATGCTGATTGGATGTACATGATAGTGTACACAGTGTTGATAAAAATGTAAAACATCAATGTATGGGTGGGATTGATATGAGTAGAAATAGTTTTGATTAATGCACGAACTACAGTGGCAGTGTATGGCAGACATGTATACATAATGACAGTGTGTGGCAGACATGTATATATAATGACAGTGTATGGCAGACATGTACAGTGGCAGTGTATGGCAGATGTATAGTGGCAGTGTACGCCAGACATGTACAGTGGAAGTGTATGGCAGACATGTATAGTGTTAGTGTATGGCAGACATGTACATACCAGTGTAAAAGAAAATTTGTTCCCCCAAGAACTTGCCTCCTAAGCATCCCCCAGACTCGCTATTGCTTTCTTATGTGGGCGCCCGAGGAGCGCCCACATAAGAAAGCAATAGCGAGTCTTGGGGATGCTTAGGAGGCAACCCAAGAACAAACATTTCAGCAAATATGTGTCCCCCAGGGTAATGGATATTCATTTCTATCCATGAATATTTATCCCTGTCCCCCCTCCCCCCAGTAAGGGCAACTAATATTCTACAAATATATGTTTCGACCAACAAACTCATGATTAATTTGGTGTGTGAATGTTGACTTATTTAGTTTGCTAGTATTTTAGGTTTGTTTTTTTATGCCTCCCTTCGAAGAAGGTAGGGCATATAGCTTTGCACATGTCGGTGGCACAATAACTCAAGAAGTTTTTGAGCTACGGCTTTGATACTGTACAGGTATATCATTCTAGTCAAAAGCTATGCAAAGTTTGAAGATGGGTGACGTTGACCTAATTTCCAAGGTCACAGTGGTACCTGAGTCAACTTTGGTTTCCACACAATAACTGAAGAGGTTTTTAAGCTAGGACTTTTATATTGCACAGGATTATAGTCTATATTTGGGGCTAAGTGAAGTTTGAAGATGGATGACCTTGATCTCATTGTAAAGGTCACATAGCCACTTTACTGAATACGGTTTCATGCTTTCTGCATGATAACTTATACCTTGGAGCTAGAACTTTTATATTGCACAGCTTTATGGTTCTCTGTAAGGGCTAGGTTAAGTTTGAAGATGGGTGACCTTGACACAGTTTTCAAGGACACAGAGAGATTGTAGGATTCCTGTGGTTTCCGCACAATAACTCAAGAAATTTTGAGCTAGGATTTTGATACTGTACATGTTTATCATTCTAGTCAAAAGCTAGGCAAAGTTTGAAGATGGGTGACCTTGACCTAATTTCCAAGGTCACAGTGGTACCTGAGTTAACTTTGGTTTCCGCACAATAACTGAAGAGGTTTTTAAGCTAGGACTTTTATATTGCACAGGATTATAGTCCATATTTGGGGCTAGGCGAAGTTCGAAGATGGATGACCATGACCTCACTTTAAAGGTCACACAGCCACTTTACTGAATACGGTTTCATGCTTTCTGCATGATAACTTATACCTTGGAGCTAGAACTTTTATATTGTACAGCTTTATGGTTCTCTGTAAGGGCTAGGTCGAGTTTAAAGATGGGTGACCTTGACACAGTTTTCAGGATCACAGAGATTGTAGAATTCCTGTGGTTTCTGCACAATAACTCAAGAAGTTTTTAAGTTAGGACTGGGATACTTTACAGGTCTAAAGTTCTTGCTAAGGGCTAGAAGAAGCTTAAAGTTTGGTGACCTTGATTTAATTCCTAAGGTCACGTTGGTACCTGAAGTTAACTTTGGATTCCACATGATAACTAAAGAGGTTTTTAAACCAAGACTTTTATATTGCACTGGATAATTGTCCATATTCATGGCTAGGTCAAGTTTGAAGAGGGGTGACCTTGACCTAATTTCAAAGGTCACAGAGACATTTGGTTGAATACTGTTTCTGCATGATAAGTTGCATTTTAGTGGTAGCACTTTTATATTGCACAGCTGTATGGTGCCTATAAGGGCTAGTTTGAGTTTGTAGATGGGTGACTTTAACCCAGTTTTGAGGGTCACACACAGACAGTAGACTTCCTGTGGTTTTTGCACAATAACTGAAAAAGTCAAGTGAAAATGAGTGACCTTGCCCTTATTTCCATGGTCATAAAGCCACTTTGCTGAATATGGTTTCTAAATGATGACTAATTTTTCAGCTATAACTTTTATATTGTCAAGGTTTTTAGTCATTTTTTAAGGGCTGGGTTAAAGTTTAAAGATATGTGACATTGATGTATCATCAATCTTGAACAATTTTGTAAGGTCATGAGTGCCCCATCGACCACCATCAATAGGGTAGCGAGGGCAAGGGTAATGAGGGCGGGGGCATCTATGTTTTACAAACATATCTTGTTTCATTATGGCCACCACCCCCACCCACCCATCCCCCAAAGAAGGTGGGGCATATAGCTTTGTTCATGTTGGTGAGGCAGTCGATAGAGAGACTGTGGTCTCCGCACCATAACTCAAGAAGTTTTTGAGATAGGACTTGGATAGTGCCCAGGTATCTACTCCCATATTAGGGCTAGGTGAAGTATGAAAGTGGTTGACCTTGACATTATTTCCCAGGTCATGGAGGTACTATTGTAAGTTTTGTTTTCCGCATGATACCTAGAAAAGTTTTATCATTAGACATGTATATTGCACAGGATTATAGTTCTTCTCCAGGGCTAGGTCAAGTTCAAAGATGGATGACTTTGACCTTAATTCAGCGGTCACAAGGCCACTTTAGTGAACTTGTTTTCTGCATAGTAACTCAGATTTAAATTATGACTTCAATATTGCACATGGTAATAGTCCTCAATTAGCGCTTGGTCGATCAACTTAGAAGGATGGATGACCTTGACCAAATTCAGATGAATCATGTAACAAAGGGGACAGGTCAAAGTGCACATACAGGTCATGGTTCTGTGAAATCTGGCAAAAATGATGATGTGCTAGGACGATACGAGCAGCCAATAAATGTGGATTCATTGAAGGAATTACAGAGAAATTTGCAACTCGCTGACAGATCAATGGGACGAGAGATTGATGGATGCTGAGGGTGATAATGGGGCTCTGTGAGGAAGAACTAACATGAAATCAGGTATAGACGGAAAATTTGCTGATCAGGTAAAACTTAGACAAATGTGGCCACAATCACAACTGAAATCTGGTCGGGGGGGGGGGGGGGCGGATTCAAATTTAAAGATTTAAATTTGAGACAATTTGTTTTAGGAGAAATTGAAACTATTGCAAACTAAAAGACAAGTAACAAAGAAGTTGTGGGTAGACAGAAACTTTTGAAGAAAGTTTGGCATTATGCCGGGTCTTTTAAATGGTCTGCGGTGCTAGATTTTTATGCACAGTGTGTACATTTGATAGAAATTGGGGAAGCAGATTGGGAAAGAGGTTTCCCCGAAATCACAATGATGTCTCTATCACTGAAACCTTCAGCTTGCCTTTTTGATAAAAAACAAAAATCTGGCAGCAACAGCTCAGGAAATGAAGTGGATGATAAAGTGTGGTGTTGTAGTGCTTTCAACAAACAAAACTGTCAGCGTAATAACTCCCACGTTTCAACATTCAAAGGAAGTTGCACATTTTGCAACATGTGTGTTCATCTTGTTTATATTGATGACTATCATAGCTGAATATGATACTCTCTCATTGGGGATGAGGAATTTACATGTACCTCTTGGAATGCGTTGGTGAACATGTTCAGAGACATGTTATTATTACTAAATGTTTAAAATTTCTCATCCCCATGTTTCTGCCATTCAGATTGTAACTCTAGCAAAGTAAAGTTATTGAAATCATTTTGATACTCTTCGTTTTTTGTTGAAATACTAGAGATTGTTTCATAGATTTGCTTAGAGTATCAGACAGTTAGTGGCAGATTGCCACCATAGAATGTTGACATGAGTCAGACTGAAAGTTCGTAGGAGCCTGCAGACAGATAAATGATTGTTCAGTCTGTGTGGAGCCTGGCCATTGATCCATCATGTGAGAGTGTACTCTACTATTTCAAGCAGATGTATACTTTGAATATGTTGCTGCTGTTTTGTTTGTTATGATTGGGTTAGTGAGATATATTTGATAGTCCCTGTTTTGAGAGACCACTTCCATTGAGAGATCACCTATGGCTGTACTTTTTAAAACCAATATGTACAAAAATCTCTCGTCCTAAAATGTATCGTGTCCATGTTATTCTTCAGTGAGAGACCACCTGCTTTATGCTGCTCACTTTTTGAATAAATTTATTCTATTCCCTGATCCTTGACCTGGGGATTGTCTCCCAAAAGAGCGACAACTATATATTTATTAAGTTTGACTTGAAGTCAGTTGAATGAAGTGAGTATATTTTATCTGTGTACCATGCAACATATTTTATTTTGATCTGAATTTGGTGAACTAGAAATTATCATAAAAAATAAAACTCCTTCAAATAGCAGTAGATGGAGAGGAATCGGTAGATGCCCATAATACTGCTAGCAGAATATCCGTTTGGTACCGGTTTCATTTAACCAATAATACAATGGTGGTAATCAATATGGGAAGAAAATTCAATTTGACTTGATTGAGAATGATAAAGCAAGCCGCATGGAGTTGTAAATGATTAATTGTATCTGTAGTTGAATATTGTTGAGCAGAAATGAAGCAACAAGCTCCATACATGTCCTGTGCCTACCGCTTTCTGTCTCGCAAAAGAGACGGCAAATATGCATGTATTTTGGAATCCTGTTGTTAGATGTACACATTGACATCCAGCTATGCCACACATGCACATATTGCATAACCTCATAGGCCCAGAGATACTTTGGTAAATGTGTGATGGAGACTTGTGTGGCTGAATAATCAGTTGAATGGTGGTTGAGAGTCCAATGTCTGGATTCAGCTGTTTCACAACTGGCTGATTAAATAGACACCATGTAAAGTCACACAGTTCAATGGGCCACACTGCATTCTAATTGGATTTGTCCAGTGTATTCTGACTGCCCATACTGGGGGAGTGGCAGCCTGTCTACAGTCATCTGTAAATCACTCTCTAATTTATGCGGTATTTTGTGGGAAGAATTCATGATATTGTCAGCATGCTTAAAGATTACACAAGTCTGATTCTAAGTACTTAAAAGACCAGCTAGGGTGTCCATAACAGTGTGTGTGTGTGTGGGGGGGGGGGATTCCTGTAGCGAAACATCTGGTGGACAATTAACTGCATTCTTCAGTCAGATTCTATTAATTACATACTTCAGTATTTTAACTGGTTATCAGTGATATGATGATCCCACAGGGAATAGGGAAGAGCAAATACAGAAGGTTCCTATATCCCTCCTGTAGAGGGCACTTCAGTCATGAAGGGTTAGAGTTTTGTAGTCCTATTACTTTCTTTGCAATATGTAACATTAACTGCCTAAGAACCACTACATGTAGAAACACCAATTTTTTCATACTAAATCTAGGGGTATAACTCAATTGATTCTGAAAATTATGTTTTGTTAGCCACAAAGCGGTAAGCTTATTCAAAGATACTTTAACATACAATCAAATGGCAATACGTAACACTGTAGCCTGCAAGAATTTTGTGCATTGCATTGAATACACATAAAATTAGTAATTATTGTGACCTGTCTTGTTCAATAATGTGTATAAAATATCTGGCATGTCTTCACAAGTTTTCAAGGGATGTCACCAACATGCTACATTTATGTGCTGGTTGTCACTGTCATTTATAGACCTGTCAACATATCATACAGATTTTCTTTGCTGTGAGAAGTGTTACAAGGAAGTGGTGGGTGGCTCTTGCACTCCAACTCCTTGCTCTCCACGGCTCGTGTGACATGGTGCACTTGATTTATGAAAACTCTGAAAAAACTTGACTTAATGTAAGGTGCAATTTGAGCTATATCTGTGGCACTGCCTGCCTCCTAAGCATCCCCAAGACTGGCGATTGCTTTCTTGTGAGAGCGTTCATTGGTGAGAGCACATCAGAAACAATAAGTATCTGTGGGGATGGCGGGGAGCCAGTGCCACTCACTGCTTACTCACTGCAACAGATTCCCTCTCGTGTTTTTCTCTATCCAGTACAGGCACTAATGAAAAACAAAGACACTGAGTCTGCACACAGTAGAGATTTTGGGGAGTCTGTGGTAATGTCATGTATTGGTCTGCAGTACCAATATTAACCATTTCCCCTTGACGTCAGACCCAGTCAACAGTTGTCTTTTGTATGAGTTTGATACTAAGCACCTGAATCATAGGCCAAGAAAAACTATCAGCCTGGGCATGTTATCTTGATACGTCTCATCTATAATTCTCATTCATTATTTTTTTTTAACCATACAAAGTAGTCAAAAACAGAAGTAAATAACATTTGACTACCAGCCAGTTTTGGTCAGTTTATGGGGGAAAGGGTAGATGAAAGTTTTAATTTTTAAGGTGGTTGTCTTTTTAAGTTCCTGCACCATGAAAGAGAGAAGCGTCCTTGTGACTGCTAGGTGGATGTTGAATGGAATATCTGTCAGACTGTGCCTCTGTCCGCACTGTCGAGGATCTCCCCAGAACATGTTTGTTTCTGATGTACCTTGAAGTTCCCACAACAGAAAGCACGAGTCATCAGTCTCCGGGATGCTAAGGAGGCAACTGTCTGCTGGATATTTGTGTATCCAGAGCCAATGCCCTGTCCGTAGCTGGCAAAGTATGGACCAACTGCAATTTGACATTACTGTGACCTATAGCCAGGATGCACTGTGTGACCCCTGCCATAATAATGCCTTGTTTTAAACTCATCAAAATTGCATCAAAGGAAACTGTTCCTCAAATGCCACACATACACATGTACAGTCAATGTGCCACCACATACACGTGTACTGTCAATATTTGTAATCCATCTGGATGAACCAATAAACCTTCACCAGCCACCTGCCATATTTCTTCAATGCTTTGGATAGAACTTGTGTTGTTGTTGTTGTTGCACTTGCAAAACAACAGTGAAGTTGGCATATGAGTTCCCAGTTTCTGTGTATTACCTGTCAATCTATTGTGTGTGCTGGTTGTTGAGTTCCCAGTCTCTGTGACATTAGTGTAATCTGTCAATCTATTGTGTGTGCTGGTTTGTGAGTTCTCAGTCTATGTGGTGTTGGTATTGGCTGTCAATCTAATATGTGTGTGCTGGTTTTTGAGTTCTCAGTCTGTGTGCTGTCAGTCCTGTGGTTAATCTTATATGTGTGCTAAATGAGTTCTAAGTATTCAGAATATCATCAGCTGTGAAGGTCACAATGCAAAGTCCCCGGTGATTGGCTGTCATGTCAGCCGGACAATTTAATTTGACTTGATGGTAAAAGCAAAGAAGAGTAAAATATTGCTACAAAGTTACAATATAAGTATACAGTATCTCTACACTTTGATCCCTTAAATGACAATTGTTGAACTTGATAGAGAGGGGGGTTGACAAATGGATGAATATCAATATGGGTGCTTGAACTTTTTTCAGACCACAATGTGCACCCCTGTAAAATACCACTAACTACATGAGAACTTTTTCAATGTTTTTTAATGTTTGTCCAAGGCCATTTTTTCTCTTAATCACCCTTTTTATGCATCTTCTGTCTCTGCTCAAAAGTACTAATCATCTTTATCCATATGTGTCAGCTATAGAAGCCACTAGTACTCCACTGGTTCAACATGAATGAGTACTCTGGTTTTTGATAGAAAAGTGGACAGCTTATAATGGTGGCCTTTAATGATAACAACAACAACAACAACAACAACAACAACAACAACAACAACAACAACAACAACAACAACAACAACAACAACAATAATTTGTCCTTTATACCCAGTGATGTGTTCTGTGCTCAAGCCCAGATCATCCACAGGGCCAAGGAGGCCAAAGCCCAACAAACCATTTTCAATGGGGAACATCAAATACAATGTAAGTGGACACTCTCTGCATGAAGTACAGTGGCCTTAAATTAAAAGGAGACTTAGTTGAGAGGGAAAACTCTAGTGCTGCCTGCTCTGTTTTGTGAAAATGTCAAAAGCTCAAGGGTGGCAAAGAGTTAACATGTTGCCAGGTTGCTGTTGTTCTCGGAGGAGAAGCGAGAGATGGCTGGAATCTTGCGTATGCCAAGTTAAGTCAGTATTACTGCTAGTGGGACCCAAGCGTCTGATGAGGGATGCTGAGATATCTATGGAAACTGCCACCTCTGAGAATTCAAGAAGATGAGCTACTGAATCTGAGGAATTATGTAAGCATGGTGCTATCCAATTTAAAGGCCAGATTACTGCAGCAGAAAAACTTCAAAGAATCTGTTGAATTGAGTTTTGAATTTGTAATGCTAAAGGTGTATTAGCTGTACCGGATATAATGTAGGGCTGTGATGTGACTGAAGATTACATCAGGCACTGCCCAGCGAGGTTTTAACTCTTGTGACCTGTTAGATGAAGCTATTGTCATGCAAGGTTAACCCTTGTGGTTTGACTGGGGATTAAATCAGGCTGCAGTTCCTCAAGTTTAAACTTTGTGACTGAGGATTATAGCAGGCTGCAGTCCAGTGAGATTAACCCTTGTGAATTGACTGGGGATTATAGTAGGCTGCAATCCAGTGAGATTAACCCTTGTGAATTGATTGGGGATTATAGCAGGCTGCAATCCAGTGAGATTAACCCTTGTGAATTGACTGGGGATTATAGCAGGCTGCAATCCAGTGAGATTAACCCTTGTGATTTGACTGGGGATTATAGCAGGCTGCAGTCCAGTGAGATTAACCCTTGTGATTTGACTGGGGATTATAGCAGGCTGCTGTCCAGTGAGATTAACCCTTGTGATTTGATGGGATTGCAGCCCTGCAAGCTTAATCTCTGTGACAGTGGATAATACATCAGGCCACTGCCCAGTAAGGTTAACTTTTTTGATGTTATGGGAATTACATCAAGCTAAACACACAGCCCAGCTGTATTAACCCTCTGTGACTGCAGTCCTTGTTCATTCCTTTACATGTAGGTGCACTTGCAGGTTTGCTAGCTGAAATGGTAGCTTCTGAAACTCTTAAGACATTCAGATGAAAATTTTAAGGATAAGCTTGTACATAATTATAAGGTGAAGAATAGGAATACATTGTCAGTTATATTACAGCCAGTGACTGCTTGTGATCTCAGCCCTGGCCAAATGTGTCATCACCAGACAAGGGGGAGTCTTGTCCACTTTAGCCATACATACCTGTTCATACCTTTTTACCTGTATTGGAGTAGTTTAATTGGCTGAGGGTACACCAGGTGTTGTGCCACCAGAGTTTGGCCTGGAGATGTACCCTGGTGCAGATCAGCCTCCGAAGCTTTCTAAAGTAAGAGGAGCTTAAAAAAAAGGGCAAAAATTGAACCTACAGTGGTTAAAATAGAAGGAAATGTGTGTGGAAGTGAGGTTTTCTGCCGCAGTGTGGGGCACATACTTTAGACAACATGTATAACCAGAATAGTTTGGATGGCGGGGATGTTAGATGGGCCATTTTTGACAAATGTTAGATGCATCAACAAGCAGCTTGCTGTCAAGGGAATAAATGAGAGAAGACAGAAGGCACAGCCAATGTTAGAAGGTGTACAAAAAGAACGTACCCAGGGATGGTTAATGTCCCTTGCTAAACAGTGTTTGTATACAAGTGTAAGCTGTTTGGACCTCATGCTGATGTAAAACACCATTTGCTACAGATACAGCAGATAGCAGTTAGTAAAGACACTCCTTGTTTTTACATCAAGTTCAGGAGCCAAATATCAAAACATACAATCTCTGGATGCTAACACCTTGAATCGGCTGTAACAGTGAACTTTGAAAAGTCAATATGTCAATCAACAGGTGTTTGTGAGATATTCGTTGCTGGCATTGTCTCAGGTAATTTCTATCATTGACCAGAACGTTTCTGTGTTCCAAAGCACTAATCTTGGTCAAGCAGCTGTTTTGGGCTTCAGAATGAAGGGAACTGAGCCAATCCCAGGAGGAAGTGTAGATACACTACAGTGGTACCTGCCTTAGAGACCACCTCATATAAGTGACCACATATCTATCCCTGTCATGACACAAGCAGAGTCTATTTCCCAAATGATTTACCTGTATTATGTAGTCACCTGCAATGTGAGACCACAGTCTGGCACAGCTGACTGTACTGGAAGCTTATATCCATCCAGCAAGCAAGTGTCTGTCACCCATAGTTCACATTTTCAACTCCTGTGGATCCTCTCCAAACTTGTTGGGAATTAACCAGGAGTGGCTCTCTTCAAAGTTTATTCAAAGGACCATGCTTTAGCTTGTTTTTGTTGTATTATTTTTTCTTGTTCATTCATTGGAAAAATCTGCTTTGAGAACACTAGCCAATTGTTTAAAAATTGCACCGACATTTCTGACCATCCGTAGATGTCAATATGTTCAACAGGTGGTACCACTTAGTTTTCCTATTTTATGAGTTTTTACATTTTTGCTATTGTTTCTTCTCTCAAACCACGTGGTGGATTCTTATTAAATCTAAAGGTAATATATAGTTTGCATTGGTCTTTTCAAACAGTGTTCACTAGGGAATGGAACTATCATTTTCTGATTGATAATAATTTTTGAAATCACACAATGATGTGTAAGAATCTGGCAAGTAAATGTAGATTGTGTGTATTTTTGTACAGTCAGGTACATGTAAGTAAATGTATGTGCATACTGTTGTATAGTCAGGTACATGTAAGTAAATGTATGTGCATACTGTTGTATAGTCAGGTGCATGTGAGTAAATGTATGTGCATACTGTTGTATAGTCAGGTACATGTGAGTAAATGTATGTGCATACTGTTGTATAGTCAGGTACATGTGAGTAAATGTATGTGCATACTGTTGTATAGTCAGGTACATGTGAGTAAATGTATGTGCATACTGTTGTATAGTCAGGTACATGTAAGTAAATGTATGTGCATACTGTTGTACAGTCAGGTACATGTAAGTAAATGTATGTGCATACTGTTGTACAGTCTGGTTCACGCATATGCAGTTTTGAAAATAATTGGCCAGATCCACTTTAAATTTGCAAAGCTGCACTGTGAGTGGCTCTCCACTAGGGTATGTTCAAATGGTAATTTTCTAAAGTTTACTTTTAGTTTTTTATGACTTTGGGTGGACAGTATTAAATTTATCAGGAAAATCTCCAAAACTCTCCATTAGAACTTCTCAGCCAATTACTTCAAAATTGCATATATGGACGTTTTGGGCACTCCTGGACTGACACTAACTCAACGAGTGACTGTGATTCTTTAAATATTGGTTTTTAGCATGCAGCATGCAGATACTATCCTTGACACAACAGAAAATGGACAATGGCTTCATTTACCAACTTAGCTGACTGCTTTTAAGACAAGTTAACTGACTGATTGTAGGACAGAAAGTCAGCCGACTGCTTGTAGGACAGGAGGTCAGCTGACTGCTTGTAGGGAAGGAGGTCAGCTGACTGCTTGTAGGACAGGAGGTCAGCTGACTGCTTGTAGGGAAGGAAGTCAGCTGACTGCTTGTAGGACAAGAGGTCAGCTGACTGTTTGTAGGAAAGGAGGTCGACTGACAGCTTCTCCATTCACAATTACATTGTTACTTTTCAAAAAGCATTAGCCACATCCTCTTCAGACTTAATGGGGATATACTGTAGATAACTTTTTACTGAGTCTTTGATTTGTTTAACAGGTGGCACTATGGTTTTCTTTCTTTTTTTTCTTTTCTTTACTTTTTTCTTTTTGCAGGAGGTGGCTTCTTTTTATATTTTTGCTTCCTCAAAACAGCAATCTTGACTCCTTTGAAACTTGGTAGGAATGTACTTTGACTGCATCTCTATCAGTTGTGCCCTTATTTCAACAAATTTTTCAATTTAGCCACTATTCGGTTAGTGCATTCATTGCTGTTGCAAGTCAACAGGGATTACAATGGAAATTCACATTTTGAACTTCTCCAAAACTGTTAACCAAATTCACTTCAAACTTGGACAGAATCTACCTTGGGTGGGCCTCTGCCAAGTATGTTTAAATAATCATGATCGATTAATCCGTAAATTTTTTTTTGTTTTTTTTTGTTTTTGTTTTTGTTTTTTGTTTTTTGTTTTTTGTTTTTTTTTTTTGGTTTTTTGTTTTTGTTTTTGTTTTTTTGTTTTTTTTTTTTTGTTTTTTGTTTTTTGTTTTGTGTTTGTTTTTTGTTTTGTTTTTGTTTTTTTTTGTTTTTTGTTTTTTTTGTTCAGTTTTTGGCAAAATCTTGGAAAACCCTGTCCAGAACTGCTCAGTCAGTTGCTTTGAAATTGGATTGGAACACTCCTAATTTGTTCAAGAGGTGGTACTGCAATTTTTTCTATTTTGTACAATTATTTTCTGTTTTCCCTATTTTCGACTTCTCCAAAACCATCACTCAGACTGTTCAGAGTCTAGGTTGGAGTGTAGCATGTGGGAAGGTTAATGAAAGTTTCACTGGGTGGTGATACTCTGTATCCCTGATCTTTAATGAATTTTTCAATTTGGGTACCTGTCAGTTTATGCATGCATTTCTATTGATTACCATGTAAGTCAATGGGGACTGCAATGGAAACTCACATTTTACTTCCTCTCCAATGTACTCATCCCCTAGACTAGAATGGGACTTATTACTGGTTGAATGTCAAGGTCAGCTGAGAATGGGCTGTTCATGAGCCGTCTTGCTTTGATAAAATTGCCATTTGATGAAAAGGGTTTTTTCTTTGAAACCAACAGCCGTTTTCTTGAAAATCATATGGGAGCACTTCTGGGTGTCCCCAAATATGAATTTTTTGACAGATGTCAATTTTGATGTGTTTTTTAATGTTCAGGTTCTCTAGCTGTAACTATGTACAGGCTAATTTTTTTCCAAACTTTATGAAAATTTACCTTGATTCAGCCTGTTTCAAATTTGCCCACTACCTGATGCTGCAGGGATATCCTTATATTGAAGGCTTGCTTTTAATTGTTTAATAGAATGTGTTACAGCCTGGTAGTTAATCCCCACTGTAAAATGTCTCTATAATGTGGTTTTCTCCAACGCCATTGGCTGATGCTCTTTGAACAAGGTACATGTGGGGGTGTACCATTGGTGGGTCAGTAGAGCTAACTGTTCTCAAGGCGGTCTTCATTGTTGTGACGAGTTCAACACAATACTACCTCAAAATGAACAAATAATGTGCATACGTAGTGACAAATTCCACGGCTTTCTCCTAAAGCTGACCAAGGTTACTGACCAATAGTGGAGGATTCTGGAATGCACAATGTTGGACTCTGCAGTGAGCAGCCCAGACTGTTTTTTTTCTAGGGCTTCCAGTTTTGGTTTCAATTTTTTTCAACATTGAAGAGAAATGTGAAAATAAAGACCTGAAAATGAAGTTCGCATATCTATCTGAACTTGCCAGGCATGTCCGAGCATTGCCATGCATTGTACAAGTACCGGAGCTATAGCCGGTTTTTCTACGCTCTCAGGGCAACACTGAAACACTATTATGATTGAAGAGTTTTATCTCTAGAGGGACTATGTTGCATCAAAAACATTTATTGTTGATCTCCTAAATTTTGATGCCATATAAAATGTGGGGATGAAGACTGACCCCAGGGATGTGTGTGTATGTTGTTTGTGCTGTCATAGCGTGGCGACAGCTTGATGCATGCCTTTACCCAAGCTTCAAACAAACACGATTAGATCTGTTCCCTGTAAAGTGTGACTCAAATATGATGAATGGTAGAAGCATTTCCCTGTGTTCATTTCAGCAATAATAAATAACTTAAGCCAGAACAAAACCTGTGTCACAGGCATATCACATGAAAAACTAGGTGCTCAGCACATCTGATGCCTGAGAGGTATCCATTCCTGCCTGACACTGCCGCCATGCCAGGCCCAATTTGCACCAATACATTTCATTACTGGACAAGTCAAACCATTTCCTGCTGCATGTGACTTCTGTAATTGAAGTCCTTTTCTGGTGAGAATATGTTAGGGATGGTTCAACATTATCATCATTTTTGAATTGGTACTTAGGGTACTAAATTTCATGACCCCCTCCCTCCCCCCAAATTAGTACTTTAAAAATGATGACTTTCCAAAAAAATCATAGCAAAATTGCACAAAACAGGCCAAAAATTGACCATCATTTTCCATTTCTGTGAAAGTGTACAGACCCATTTAACCCCCTCCCCCCTTGCGTACTGTAAGTACTAATTCAAAAATGATGAAAATGTTGAACCATCCCTTAATGGGTCTGTGGCAGAAAGTGCTGACACGTACAGCAAGAATTGGGTTTAGCTGCATATTGGCAGACTTGATTGTTGGGGGGTGGGGTACGTGGAGCCAGTGATGTCAACAAGTCTGAGCATGGACTGTGTGTGTCTCATAGTCCGTGCTTCATATTTTACATGTCCAGAGGCATTGTGTTCAGTACATTAACAACCAATCTTGACCATAACTGTGTCCTAATAAAAACTGAATCTCAGTGACACTAGAGCAGGGCAAAATGTAGTTATAAGTGACGTGGGTCCATGCATAAGGGATTCAACTGACCGGCGTCATTCCTGTGCCAGTTGTATTGAATAGGTTGCCATTTGCAGATTGACTGGGGTAATATTGGTAAGTTTATGGAGCCAGCTTTCTACGCCAGGGGTCAATTGACAATGAGAGGAGAATCGCGGGGCATTTTGTGCCGAAGATGAGCAGTTTAGGTGCAATGTCAGACATTTATGGAACATTGTGACAGACACTCTAGCTTGTCATTAATATTGAAGGAAAGGTCACAAAATGCACAGTATCAGTCTTGAGCTTTGTTTGCCATAAACGTCTTTACAGCAGATGTTTATTAGTCTCTGGTTACACTCTGTCCAAATTATATACCAGGCTGTAGTCATTAAAGGAAGCGTGGATTTGGCTGCACAGGCAGACAACAGGTAATGGCTACCAGGATTACATCAATGTGTCTCTGGGCCCCTGTCATCCAAGCTTTATGCTTTCTGTGTCCGCAGGTAAGATAAAAGTGAAGTGACATAAGTACCTTCTGTGGCAATGTTTGCCCTGAATGCTTTGAGACTAATTGCAGTTGTCACTCACTGGCATGTCATGTGACTCTATGCTAAGTACTACCTTGTAGGGAGATTATCTCTGTGACAGATGCACAAGGATTCCAACAAGGGCTTTTGCACTTTCAAGTTATTTTCCAAAGTCACAATTAAGTCACTTTCTCTGTAACTAAACATCAGGGGTGGTACAGAAATTGAATAAAAAGAGTGTGGTACTGTGAACCATTTCCTTTGTAAGGTTCTTAGTCTTTGTGCAGTTCACATGGTAAAGTAAGACATATTCATGTAGAGCAAATGTAGATTTTTAACTTTTTTTCCAGAGGACCTGAAAACTGACTTTCATTTTCAAAAAGACCTCAATGCAGCCAAAGTTCCTTAACAGTGGCAGAGACCATGGTGCATTAGATAGGTTACAGTAAAGCATGCCGGCCTCTTGGTAGTTGCCTAGCTGTCTTCCTTTTACTTTGACAAGGTGAGGCTTCTTTTGAGCAGATAGCTCAACCTATGCAGTAAGTGGGGCTGGCTAAAGGTAGAGGTACACAATGTATTGCGATGGTGGCACATGTCCACCAAGCCATCTATAGTCCTCTGCGGTGCCTCTATCAATCCATCCATCACACCCCTAAGGCACAGGAACTAGATTGAATTGTTGCCATTAGAGACTGTGACATTTTGACAGCTTCAGAAGTCTAGTAGTTGACCTATGTCACCTGCATACAGTGTATGTTCAGCCCCACACTGGAGTCTCCACAGGCATCTGGCTACAATATGTGTCACATTTGTCTTAAAGATTCATGAACCCTGCTAATATTTGACTGAGGTCAGCTGGGAGACCCTGGGTGACCTGGCTGCCTGGTAGCGGGAGACCCTGGGTGGCAGGCTGCCTGGTAGCGGGAGACCCTGGGTGACCAGGCTGCCTGGTAGCGGGAGACCCTGGGTGGCCAGGCTGCCTGGTAGCGGGAGACCCTGGGTGACCAGGCTGCCTGGTAGCAGGGAGACCCTGGGTGGCCAGGCTGCCTGGTAGCGGGAGACCCTGGGTGGCCAGGCTGCCTGGTAGCAGGGAGACCCTGGGTGGCCAGGCTGCCTGGTAGCAGTCATCACTGGCTGTTTGTGGCTCTTTCAGATGCATGGCCAATAGGAACGACTATCAACAAATGCAGACCATGGAAGTGGGCCAAGGAGAGTTAAGCTGGGTGTCATGCAATGCTGTGCTGTACAGCTGGTCGGCTTATGCCCTCTGCCATTTGGGTCTGAGTTCAAGCATTTCCACTTTGTTTATTACCAGCAGCATGGCAATATATACTGACACCTGGCACTGGTTTGTATTAGTGAAGCATCGACATGGCCGGTAATACAAAAGTACAGCTATAATGTGGGGCACCGTGGGGTTAAACATCCTTTATGGCTAATGCTACAGGTGTGCTTATAAAGCCCATAGCAAGGACTGCAGACTTGTCAGACTAAATATTTATCAGCAATATAAAGAGAATACCAAAGTTGCATTTGAAGGGAGAATTTAACAGCCAGTGAAAAGGAAGCATGTTTTTTCCATCAATATCTCTCTCAGCTTTGCAGAGTGGTAGAATGCATTACCAATCTTCCCATCAACACCTCAGAGTACAAGAATGTGTGGAAATACGTGTAGTCAGTGAATGTGGGTGGCAGGTAAGGGGAGGGCACATCCTGTGACCTTTTGTGGCTACAGCAGTAAAGGGGATGTGGGGTATAGTCGGCATAGCTGTAAAGCTTGTGTGATTTCCTCTTGCTGACAGCTAAGCTCTGAGAGCAAGGGTTCACCTTTACCTGTGTGTGGTAGGACCAACTGCTCAAGTTACTTGCCAGACAGGGGCAGAAGCATGTACCCAGGTGGATGAATAAGTGATCAGTCCAGAGTGGTCTACAGCACCCAGCTTAAATGAATAAAAACTGAAACAAATGGGTTGTTACACTTGGCTTAACAGAATAAAAAAAATAAAACAAATTGGGTATGAAACCCATCTAAACAGAATATAAAAAATAAAACAAAGGGGGCAAAACAACCAGATAAACAGAATTAAAAAAATAAAACCACTGGGGTATAAGACCCTGCTAAACAGAATTTAAAAAAATAAAACAAATATAGCAATAATGTTTGTTTTGTTACCATTGGAATCATTTGTGGCCCGACAGTGGTCATTTGTACCCGACGTGAAGCGGAGGGTGCCAATGACCACTGGAGGGGCACAAATCGAATACCACAGCATATACAATGCTCCCAGTGCCATAAAAAAAAAAAAATTTTTTACTATTATTATTCATTTATTAGTTATTAGGCTAAAATAAACTGGTTCCTGTCACTTCATGTCATTTGCAGCCCACAAGAATGGGCACAAATGTCATTTGCAGCCTGCATCCTCACCATTATGCCCTTTGTTTTGGTGTTAATGTGTAGGTTATGCCCAATAAATGAATAATAATGGGGTATAACACCAAACTAAACAGAATAAAAAAATTAAAACAAGTGGGGGAGGAGTTTGTGCAGAGTACATCTCAAGTGTTTAACAATTATTCCTATGACCAAAGCATGGGATATATCACAGATAAACTGATATAAATGTCTAAGAATAATTTATCTTTGTGCCTTATGTTGTCTAATATATCTGAATGGAAGGCCTTATATTGACTAGAATTGCCATAAGTTGTGATTTACACATTGAAACAGGGAAAAACTTGTTGTTGAACTCTCAGGCTGTCAGTCAGTGTCAGTTTGCTTACACGAATCAGCAACAGATGGTTTTAACTCTCTCAGTGCCAAGTTGTGACTGAGATAACAGCTTTACTTGGTGTAATTTGGGACAGCTCATCCCAAACCTGCAAAAGAAAGCTGTTGACCTGGACCATTCTCCTGGTCTCTGCTCTCTTGTGGTAATGTAGGTGTGCTGGTAGTGGAAGGAAAGCTGTTGACCTGGACCATTCTCCCTGGTCTCTGCTCTCTTGTGGTAATGTAGGTGTGCTGGTAGTGGAAGGAAAGCTGTTGACCTGGACCATTCTCCCTGGTCTCTGCTCTCTTGTGGTAATACAGGCATACTGGTACTTCCTGAGAGGTTGGTGTGCAATTAATAGTGTGACTCAATATCATTATGTAAATTCAGAGCTCAACCACGTTGTGGCAGTGTGGCCATGGAGGAGTTAAAGGGTACACCTGTACCTAACCAATGCCCTCAAATCACCGGGGCCTTACTTTTAGAGATACAACCTTAGCTGCATGTCCATAATACAGCAAATATTCTGCTTGATCTGTGGCAGAGTGGAGCCAGGCAACCATAGAGCATCCGGGTAACAGTCTCAAAATACAGATTAATTCATACACCCTCCTTGATTCCTATGATGCCTTCTTGCCTTTGTGCTGACAGTCAGTATTATTATGCACCATGGGAACATTTATTTCAATTGGTAAGCAAGATAATGTGTGAAAGTGTGTATCATTATCAAGTGATCTGGCATACTTTCATGTGTAACGCCCTCAAGTGCAGAACTGGAGCTGCTGCTGATACAAGCTCATTTTGCACTCTGTAATACAAAAGAATACTGTCTGACTGCTCAGGCTTCCCCTTGACATGGTTTAGACCACATCACCTCAATGAACTTTGGTAAGAACAGTACAATTTTTGGTTCTGACTCGCAGCTTTACATAAGCCTATAACCTATGATCAGTATTGCAGTACAGGCAATCATTATCCCATATAAATATGAGATCACTAAAAACATGAAATGAGATGAAATAAAATAAAGAAATGGCATACTGTCAATGACTAACTTGTCTTGGAATATTTATGTTCCAGTCAGGACAAGTACATATAGCTTTTAATCAGTTTTTTTTTTATGCCAGTAAGAAGTAATTGTAAATCCTGAGCTTAGCTCAACCTCCATTAACGTGGCACATTAATAAGAAATAAATAAGTAAAATATATTTAATACTGTTTCATCTCAGTCTGTTCCCAAGCGTTATGTAGTTTTCAAGCAGAAGTGGTGCAGAATAAATGGGCAAAAGTCGTATTTTGCAACATGAATGTTGCATTTTTTTAAAAAATACTGCAATAATAAGATGAAGGAGTGCTGCCCATTTGTCATTCATGTTTTCATGGGTATTTTATAGGAGGCTTAATTATGATTTTCCAGTATTTGCAATTGAAAGGAATATTTCTGTCTAGACATGTCTGTTGTCTGAGCCCTGGTGCCAATGACACTGTGTGGTTGCTGAGCTATGCTGTGAACACAAGGTGTAGAGCTGTTGGAAGTCTCAATCCCCTGTCGCTCACCACCGACATGCATTTGCTTTTCCACCTGGTTGTCTGATGAGCCGGTAAGGAGCACACTGCAGGCCATGTGTGCAACATGCATGAGGCCTTCCAGTTGCCAACCACAGTACAACTTGCTTGACCTTCTGTGGTCAGCTGTTGGAGTGACATCTCCTCCTACACTACAGAGACTGCCTGCAAGACCATGAAGACAGACTGCCAAGTGGGCACCCACCGTGCACAAATGCTGCCGTCTTTGGAACTCTACAGTCATAGAGGGAAAATCAATGACAACACGCCCTGAAGGCCCTGTGATGGTGGTGATGGGTAACTCGTGTTATATTGGCAGTAACATACCATGAAACCAAAACCATTTCTGCTCCCCACTGCTGTGTATATAACCAGAAGATTGCTCCAGGTGTTGGGAATGAGCGATATGCATAACCTGAGACAAGCTACTGTTGTGATATTTGGGACCATAAATGTTGCATGGAGATTGCTTCATGCTGTATATACACATAGCTCATGGTCCCTGGCAGGAAGAGTTCCTGTGTCAGCAGAATTCTCTTCTCTGCTCAAATCTTCAACTACATGCATTTAAAGTGGCAGTGTCAGCTGTCTTTAACCCTTTTGTTTTCACTGGGCTTGGGGTCTCTTGGGTCTGATGCTTATTGATGTCATTTAATGGAAATATCTATGTGTAATAAATGCATTGTCAGGTACCTCCACCAGCAAAAACCCAGGACCCTGTATCAAAAACAACTAGGCACTTGCTGCCAATGTTATGACATGCGAGTACCCACTTTCATTTTAATTGTGGGTTTTCATTCAAGAAAAATCTAAACACTCTTTGAAAATGTAACATGACCAATGCTTTCTGTGGATGAAGAGAGTAATTGACTTTCATTACTTTTTATTACATTCCCTGCTTGTATCATTTCAAGCCATTTCAGACCTGTGAAATTTTCATGTTGCTTTATGTCATTGTGAACAAAAATTGTCATAAATTTTATCTAAGAATTGCAAAAATATTTCCCTCTTCATTTTTCTGATCACCACACCATAATAAAAATGTTATATTCAGAAAGCCCAATAAAAAAAAGGAAACTGATGCACATGATTATTTTGAGGACTGTTGGGTGGAAAATGTACTGTAGAAGCATTAATTTTCAAAGTCAAACTTATACTTTCTTTGTTGAGAACGGTCCACAAACGGGGTTATAACACACATTTCCCACCTGTGGTCCTATTTACAAACAAGTATCCAGCCATTCTTAGGAGTGATTTTGTGACTATATTCAAAGGTCATGTAGGATGACCCAAAATATCTGCAACATTTATCAACACAAGACCTGCAGACAACAACAACCACAGCAAAATCCAGGAGTGTTAATATATATCTTCCTGTTGGTTGGTGACTCCTTACCTGGACCAAGGCAGCTGCTTACAGTGATATACAGCCTGCTTGCTGAGACTGAGCGGTACTTACAGTGAGATACAACCTGCTTGCTCAGACTGGCCTGTGTACTTACAGTGATATACAGCCTGCTTGCTCAGACTGGGCTGTATACTTACAGTGATATACAGCCTGCTTGCTCAGACTGGCCTGTATACTTACAGTGATATACAGCCTGCTTGCTCAGACTGGCCTGTATACTTACAGTGATATACAGCCTGCTTGCTCAGACTAGCCTGTATACTTACAGTGATATACAGCCTGCTTGCTCAGACTGGCCTGTATACTTACAGTGATATACAGCCTGCTTGCTCAGACTGGCCTGTATACTTACAGTGATATACAGCCTGCTTGCTCAGACTGGCCTGTATACTTACAGTGATATACAGCCTGCTTGCTCAGACTGGCCTGTATACTTACAGTGATATACAGCCTGCTTGCTCAGACTGGCCTGTGTACTTACAGTGATATACAACCTGCTTACTCAGACTGGGGTGTATACTTACAGTGATATACAGCCTGCATGCTCAGCATGGCCTGTATACTTACAGTGATATACAACCTGCTTGCTCAGACTGGGCTGTATACTTACAGTGATATACAGCCTGCTTGCTCAGACTGGGCTGTGTGCTTACAGTGATATATAGCCTGCATGCTCAGACTGGCCTGTATACTTACAGTGATATATAACCTGCTTACTCAGACTGGCCTGTATACTTACAGTGATATACAACCTGCTTGCTCAGACTGGGCTGTATACTTACGGTGATATACAGCCTGCTTGCTCAGACTGGCCTGTATACTTACAGTGATATACAGCCTGCTTGCTCAGACTGGGCTGTGTGCTTACAGTGATATATAGCCTGCATGCTCAGACTGGCCTGTGTACTTACAGTGATATACAGCCTGCTTGCTCAGACTGGCCTGTATACTTACAGTGATATACAGCCTGCTTGCTCAGACTGGCCTGTGTACTTACAGTGATATACAGCCTGCTTGCTCAGACTGGGCTGTATACTTACGGTGATATACAACCTGCTTGCTCAGACTGGCCTGTATACTTACAGTGATATACAGCCTGCTTGCTCAGACTGGCCTGTGTACTTACAGTGATATACAGCCTGCTTACTCAGACTGGGCTGTATACTTACAGTGATATACAACCTGCTTGCTCAGACTGGGCTGTGTACTTACAGTGATATACAGCCTGCTTACTCAGACTGGCCTGTATACTTACAGTGATATACAACCTGCTTGCTCAGACTGGGCTGTGTACTTACAGTGATATACAGCCTGCTTACTCAGACTGGCCTGTGTACTTACAGTGATATACAACCTGCTTGCTCAGACTGGGCTGTATACTTACAGTGATATACAACCTGCTTACTCAGACTGGCCTGTGTACTTACAGTGATATACAACCTGCTTACTCAGACTGGGGTGTATACTTACAGTGATATACAGCCTGCATGCTCAGCATGGCCTGTATACTTACAGTGATATACAACCTGCTTGCTCAGACTGGGCTGTATACTTACAGTGATATACAACCTGCTTGCTCAGACTGGCCTGTATACTTACAGTGATATACAGCCTGCTTGCTCAGACTGGCCTGTATACTTACAGTGATATACAGCCTGCTTGCTCAGACTGGCCTGTATACTTACAGTGATATACAGCCTGCTTGCTCAGACTGGCCTGTATACTTACAGTGATATACAGCCTGCTTGCTCAGACTGGCCTGTATACTTACAGTGATATACAGCCTGCATGCTCAGACTGGCCTGTATACTTACAGTGATATACAGCCTGCTTGCTCAGACTGGGCTGTGTGCTTACAGTGATATATAGCCTGCTTGCTCAGACTGGCCTGTATACTTACAGTGATATACAGCCTGCTTGCTCAGACTGGCCTGTATACTTACAGTGATATACAGCCTGCATGCTCAGACTGGCCTGTATACTTACAGTGATATACAGCCTGCTTGCTCAGACTGGGCTGTGTGCTTACAGTGATATATAGCCTGCTTGCTCAGACTGGGCTGTATACTTACAGTGATATATAACCTGCTTACTCAGACTGGCCTGTATACTTACAGTGATATACAACCTGCTTGCTCAGACTGGGCTGTATACTTACGGTGATATACAACCTGCTTGCTCAGACTGGCCTGTATACTTACAGTGATATACAGCCTGCTTGCTCAGACTGGGCTGTGTGCTTACAGTGATATATAGCCTGCATGCTCAGCATGGCCTGTATACTTACAGTGATATACAACCTGCTTGCTCAGACTGGGCTGTATACTTACGGTGATATACAACCTGCTTGCTCAGACTGGCCTGTATACTTACAGTGATATACAACCTGCATGTTCAGCATGGCCTGTATACTTACAGTGATATACAACCTGCTTGCTCAGACTGGGCTGTATACTTACGGTGATATACAACCTGCTTGCTCAGACTGGCCTGTATACTTACAGTGATATACAGCCTGCTTACTCAGACTGGCCTGTGTACTTACAGTGATATACAGCCTGCATGCTCAGCATGGCCTGTATACTTACAGTGATATACAACCTGCTTGCTCAGACTGGGCTGTATACTTACAGTGATATACAACCTGCTTGCTCAGACTGGCCTGTATACTTACAGTGATATACAGCCTGCTTACTCAGACTGGCCTGTATACTTACAGTGATATACAGCCTGCATGCTCAGCATGGCCTGTATATTTACAGTGATATACAGCCTGCTTGCTCAGACTGGCCTGTATACTTACAGTGATATACAGCCTGCATGCTCAGCATGGCCTGTATACTTACAGTGATATACAGCCTGCTTACTCAGACTGGCCTGTATACTTACAGTGATATACAGCCTGCTTGTTCAGACTGGGCTGTATACTTACGGTGATATACAACCTGCTTGCTCAGACTGGCCTGTATACTTACAGAGATATACAGCCTGCTTGCTCAGACTGGCCTGTGTACTTACAGTGATATACAGCCTGCTTTCTCAGACTGGGCTGTATACTTACAGTGATATACAACCTGCTTGCTCAGACTGGGCTGTGTACTTACAGTGATATACAGCCTGCTTACTCAGACTGGCCTGTATACTTACAGTGATATACAACCTGCTTGCTCAGACTGGGCTGTATACTTACAGTGATATACAGCCTGCTTACTCAGACTGGCCTGTGTACTTACAGTGATATACAACCTGCTTGCTCAGACTGGGCTGTATACTTACAGTGATATACAGCCTGCTTACTCAGACTGGCCTGTGTACTTACAGTAATATACAACCTGCTTGCTCAGACTGGGCTGTATACTTACAGTGATATACAGCCTGCTTACTCAGACTGGCCTGTGTACTTACAGTGATATACAGCCTGCTTACTCAGACTGGCCTGTGTACTTACAGTGATATACAACCTGCTTGCTCAGACTGGGCTGTTCTGATATGCTCTCAGTGTCACCAATGTTACTTTATCTTTCATCAAAGATATCTTTGACTGCATTTGCCAAATCCTTTTTGACAATTATGATGGAAACTCTGCCTACAAATTTGCAATAAAGTGAAAAAAAAAAAAAACAACGCAATGAAGGTCAACTACATGTACCTGTGGGATATGGCCATGTCTGATGGCCATGTGCTGACCCTGTCCTATGTATCTCTCTGGTGTTACTTTAAAAGGATTTATCCCTGAGGGACTTATTTATCAGCAACTTTTTTAACCCTGTATAAAACACTGATCATGCCATGAGTACTCCATCACTGCTCTGTTGATGCAAGAACAAATTTCTAAATTTTCACTCATAAAGGATTGAATATATCCAAATGTGCACTTTAGTGTTACAAAATATGAATTGGAAATATATTCTGCACCTCTTTGCAACTTCTATTATAAAAGGAGCAGCTCCTTTGTGTTACAACTGTCCCTAAAGTAAACTTGCAGGTGCAGGTGTGATTCGGGATTCTGTGGGATAACTGAAAGAAAATTATGATTATCCCGACTCATCCACCCCCACTCCTACCTACCCCCCCCCCCCCAAAGATATATGCAGTAAAATAGGGGATTCTGAGGGATAACAACATAGACATATTCCCAAATCTATTCACAAACTATATGTATCTGTGCCACAGAGAAATATTCCTAAACCTATCCAGAAACTATCTGTGTTACAGAGAAAGCTGGCACCTGCATACTTGAATCCAAAATTGTGTTTTTGCAAATGATTTGTGGCTCCTGGGTGAAAGTACTTGTCTGCCAAAATGAGATTCCCCCTCTCTCTCTCTCTCTCTCTCTCTCTCTCTCTCTCTCTCTCTCTCTCTCTCTCTCTCTCTCTCTCTGGATTTTTTGTAATTAACTAATGTAGAGACCTTATATTATAATGTACAAAGTTCCCAGAGTGTTTATTCTATTTGTCATATTTATTTCATAATAACGTGCCAAGTTAATAAAGGGTGAATTAGGTTCATTGTTCATATAATTTGTCACTGGCATAGACCTCTAATGCAAAGAAAAAATGCAGATAAGATCCAGAAATTAAAAACAAAAGCAAACAAATATTTTAAGAGCATACCATGCTCAAAACAAACTTCTGACTTTTTTTATAACTTGTTTTAAAAAAATTCCTTTTGGTAGCCGCAACTTACTATTTCACAAAATTAATATTGTTGTATGTTTGTGGGCCAATCAATAGTTTTCTGTGCTGTAATATAGACCAACGGATATGGAAACAGCTTGCTCCTATAAACAATAAAAAAAAAATCCAGGACATATATATGTATGATGTACAGGCCATCAGCTTGTTTTGTCATTAAAAATGAAGTGTTTTCAGTCAACAGCTTTCCTCCGTGCACTGTGGGGGCATTGCACCCAGGGTGCAATATGTAAGGCTGTTGACTTAGTGTTTAGAGGGTTAATAATCTTGGCACATCCGTGGCTGGCATCAGCAATCTTTAAGAGGGTTAATATTCTCAAAACATCAATGGCTGGCATCAGCTATCTTTAGAAGGTAAACACTCTCAGCGTTTCAGTGGCTGGCATCAGCTTTTTCTTTAGAGGGTTAATACTCTCAGCATATCAGTGGCTGGCATCAGCTATTCGTTAATACTCCCAGCATATCAGTGGCTGGCATCAGCTATCTCTAGAGGGTTAATACTCTCAGCATATCAGTGGCTGGCATCAGCTATCTTTAGAGAGTTAATGCTCTCAGCACATCAGTGGCTGGCATCAGCTCTGTTTAGAGGGTTAATACTCTCAGCATATCAGTGGCTTGTATCAGCGATCTTTAGAAGGTTAATACTCTCAGCATATCAGTGGCTGGCATCAGCTATTCGTTAATACTCTCAGCATATCAGTGGCTGGCATCAGCTATCTCTAAAGGGTTAATACTGTCAGCATGTCAGTGGCTGGCATCAGCTATCTTTAGAGAGTTAATGCTCTCAGCACATCAGTGGCTGGCATCAGCTCTGTTTAGAGGGTTAATACTCTCAGCATATCAGTGGCTGGTATCAGCGATCTTTAGAAGGTTAATACTCTCAGCATATCAGTGGCTGGCATCAGCTTTTTCTTTAGAAGGTTAATACTCTCAGCATATCAGTGGCTGGCATCAGCTATTTGTTAATACTCTCAGCATATCAGTGGCTGGCATCAGCTATCTCTAGAGGGTTAATACTCTCAGCATATCAGTGGCTGGCATCAGCCATCTTTAGAGGGTTAATACTCTCAGCATATCAGTGGCTGGTATCAGCTATCATTAGAAGGTTAATACTCTCAGCATATCAGTGGCTGGCATCAGCTATCTTTAGAGAGTTAATACTCTCAGCATATCAGTGGCTGGCATCAGCTATTGGTTAATACTCTCAGCATATCAGTGGCTGGCATCAGCTATCTTTAGAAGGTTAATACTCTCAGCACATCAGTGGCTGGCATCAGCTATCTTTAGAGGGTTAATACTCTCAGCATATCAGTGGCTGGTATCAGCTATCTTTAGAAGGTTAATACTCTCAGCATATCAGTGGCTGGCATCAGCTATCTTTAGAGAGGTAATACTCTCAGCATATCAGTGGCTGGCATCAGCTATTGGTTAATACTCTCAGCATATCAGTGGCTGGCATCAGCTATCTTTAGAAGGTTAATACTCTCAGCATATCCGTGGCTGGCATCAGCTATCTTTAGAAGGTTAATACTCTCAGCATATCAGTGGCTGGTATCAGCTACCTTTAGAAGGTTAATACTCTCAGCATATCCGTGGCAGGCATCAGCTATCTTTAGAAGGTTAATACTCTCAGCATATCAGTGGCTGGTATCAGCTACCTTTAGAAGGTTAATACTCTCAGCATATCAGTGGCTGGCATCAGCTATCTTTAGAGGGTTAATAATCTCAGCATATCAGTAGCTGGCATCAGCTATCTTTACAGGGCTGATATTTTGAGTATATCAGTGGCTGGCATCAGTTATCTGTGTCTCCAAAATTATGTGCCTTTGTTGAAATGTGTGTCTGCAAAATATATAATTGTATGAGCTGTGGTCACTTTTAATTTCAAAGAAGAATCCTCCATCATAGTGATTGAAATAGATGTCACAACTCCAGTAGAACATGTAAGAATCTTCACACTTGATGCCAGTTAATTGGGTTTTTCTGTATAGGCAATGACCACTTGGGATGTAAGGTTGTGGAGCCTGTGGTAAGAGGCTGTACCATGTCAGTGTGCAGCTATGCTCACACGTCAATAAGATCAGTTGTGACATTAAACTGGACCCGTGGTCACATCTATTGCCCTCAATTGGTACTTTCCTTTTTTTCTGATAAATTAGATGGGATTGAGTGATAAGGTATAACAACACGAGGCCACTCAATTTGTGCCTGAATGAAGTGAAGATGCTTCATTAGTAATGAACAGTAATCAGTCAAACTACACATGTGTCTGTGTGGAGCAGTTGCTAATTACCGTGCTGTTGTGTGTTCACTTAACCCATTCTCGCTCAGAATAAGACTGAGTCGGTAGGTTTCTGCTGCATGGGAGGAAAGAGTTACATGCTGAGGTAAGCTGTTGACCTTCTGAGGAAAGCTGTTGACCTGGGATGTGCCATCATAAAAGTCTTATCTACAAATCTCAGCAAAAATGGTTTACATTTACATGAAATTTTAAGTAAAAATACACAAGTGGGTGACAATTCAAATCTGGACAGTTTTGAGTGACTTGAGTGAGAAAGAGTTAAGTTATTGTGTGGTTTGCTTGCTGTCCTGAACTAGCTACGAATCGTAATTAGGGAGAACCAACTGTAGTTAATAACAGTCATTGTAGACAGGCGTAATGCTGATGAAGCAGTTTGTAACCACAATGAATGTAATCACATCAAAAAAAAGATACTGACAATAAGTTTTAAGATCATCTTTTCAGTATTTTAAGAAAAAGGTAAAGTAATTACTCTGTCTGTCAACACTGATTTATGACTTTACATGTACATGTTGTGTTACCATGCTGGAAACACATGCTGCAGGTATGTCTGCAAGAGATCAGACACACTGCTTTAAGTGGCCAAATATTAGCTCAAATACCATAGGAAATTTGACTAATTACTCACAAATTAGAGAGTTCTTATTGGAATGTACAGCATTTAATGATTGGCAGCAAAGTACAGTGGAAGCTCTACATCATTATAGATTACGTGTCGACTAAACACTGTAGTGAAAGACTGCAGGCCTTACATGGGTATAAAATACCATGTTGACTCAACAAGGCTGCACAAGACTGTAGGTGCTGCAACGAGGCTGCATAAGACTGTAGGTGCCACATGTACATGGTTATAAAATACCATATGGTCTCTATATGGCAGCAAAAGACAGTTTAGGCTCTACATGGCTATAGAATACCATGTTGACTCAACAAGGCAGCAAAAGACAGTTTAGGCTCTACATGGCTATAGAATACCATGTTGACTCAACAAGGCAGCAAAAGACAGGTTAGGCTCTACATGACTATAGAATACCATGTTGACTCAACAAGGCAGCAAAAGACAGTTTAGGCTCTACATAGCTATAGAAAACCATGGTGACTCAACAAGGCAGCAAAAGACAGTTTAGGCTCTACATGACTATAGAATACCATGGTGACTCAACAAGGCAGCAAAAGACAGTGTAGGCGTAACATCGTTAGTAAATACCATGTGGAGTGTACATGACAGAAAAGGCAGTGTGAGTTCTACATGGTTATAAATTAACATGTTTACTGTACATGACAGCAACAGTATAGACTCTGCAAGGTAAGAAATACTGTGCATTGTCAGGATGACAGCAAAAGGACCTGTAACTTGTGGTTAGTTATAAAATACCAACTCTTCAGGCCAGCAAAGGACAGTGTGAGTTCTTATTGCTTATAAAATACCATGTTGACTCTACATGACAGCAAAAGACAATGCAGGCTCTTGATGGTTATGAAACACCATGCTGCTGCTACATGGTAGACAAGATAGTGTGGGCTATATATGGTGTAAAATACAATGTAATCTGTGCAAGGTGGCACAGGCATTCTGGACTCTATATGGTATAAAATACAATTGGGTCTCCACAAAGTAGCAAAAGGCACTATGGGTGCAACATGTCAAAAAGATGTTGTGTTGTCTGTTGATAGCAAGAGGAGACAGTGAAGGCACTGCATGGATATAAATATACCATATGTTAACTCTACATGGCAGGGAAAAACAATGCAGATTCTACATGGTTATTAAATACTATGAAGTCTCTAGAGAGCAGCACAAGAGGGTGTGGACTCTACATACATGTATTTAAAAATACCATTAAGTCTCCAGATGGAAGCAAAGACTGTACAAGCTGCAGATGGTTATGAAATATTACATGGGCCATACCTGGCAGCAAAAGCAATGTAGCTTTTAGATGCCTGTCTAATAACATGGGAGCTCCACATGACAGCAAAAAACTGTAGTGTGTACATGGGTATAAAATACCACATAGTCCCTACAAGACAACAAAAAAGTGTAGTGTCATATAGGCCATACATACATGGCTGCAAAAGATTTTGGGTCTAGACAGTAGCAAAAGATAGTATTGCCTCAACATAGTAGCAAAAGAAAGTATTGTCTCAACATAGTAGCAAAAGATAGTATCGTCTCAACATAGTACCAAAGATAGTATTGTCTCAACATAGTAGCAAAAGATAGTATTGTCTCAACATAGTAGCAAAAGACAGTATTGTCTCAACATAGTAGCAAAAGACAGTATTGTCTCAACATAGTAGCAAAAGACAGTATTGTCTCAACATAGTAGCAAAAGACAGTATTGTCTCAACATAGTAGCAAAAGACAGTATTGTCTCAACATAGTAGCAAAAGACAGTATTGTCTCAACATAGTAGCAAAAGACAGTATTGTCTCAACATAGTAGCAAAAGACAGTATTGTCTCAACATAGTAGCAAAAGATAGTATTGTCTCAACATAGTAGCAAAAGACAGTATTGTCTCAACATAGTAGCAAAAGATAGTATTGTCTCAACATAGTAGCAAAAGACAGTATTGTCTCAACATAGTAGCAAAAGACAGTATTGTCTCAACATAGTAGCAAAAGACAGTATTGTCTCAACATAGTAGCAAAAGATAGTATTGTATGTACATGATAGAAAAGATAATATTGGTTCTATATGGTAGCAAAAGAACCCACATACTACATAAATAAGAGAAAATAATGTAAGCCCTACATGGTTGTACAGTCTGTGTCAATAGGAATGCAATTGATGAGAATGTTTTTAGCAACAGTGTTGCCAATTTAATGGCCAAACATTTGTTCTTGTGGACAGATGTTGCTCTTTGCAACTGCTGCCTGACATGTGGGATAACGATGAAGTTGCAACTGCTCAAGTACATGTATCAATAAAACACAAGACCCTTAACCCTTTTCCCCTTGAATTGATACTTGAGTCAACAACTTTCCTTGGCATGAGTTGGGCACTTAGTGCCCAACTCATGCCAAGGAAAGTTGTTGATCTGGGGCATGTGATCTTGATAGGGATTCATTTACAATTCTTAGTCAATTTTTTTTTCATTACTGTTGAAATTAGTTAAAAACACTGAAGCAGACGACATTTGACCACCAGACGGTTTTGGCCGGTTTAAGGGGGAAAAGGTCAATTGTATCCCTGTGATGACCCAACATCTGTATTGGAGGTGTGGGAGGTCAAACATTGCAGGCTTACAAACGCTGCAGAGTATATGGGTACCACAGATACTACACATCTGTCAAACCAGATGTTCCTGTGGAGGGAATTGTAAAGGCTACCCAAACACTGGCCTGCCATAACTCTTTCCTGGAAACAGTGAATGCCGAGTGAACAGCTTTCTGTGGTGTGGGTTAGCCACAATGCACCAACCCATGGAAAGCTGTTGACTTGGGGCGTGCTCTCATCAGGGGTCTCATGCACAGTCCTCGCCAAACATGCTTTCCGTTGATGAGAAATTTTAGTAAAAAGATGTGGCACATGGGCAATTTTTATCCACATACTTTTGGGTGATTGAGAGGGAACGGGTTAGACATATGATAGAACATTATGGTCACTGTCATAGCTACCGTAAATTCTCTATTACAAGCCGCGGCTTCAATTAGAGTAAGGATTTTCAAGAACACAAATTCAGAATCATAAAGTCAGGGTGCGGCTTGTATTAGGGGTTTTCTGTTGTTGTTTTATAATGAATTGGTGGAATTGACTGACTTTTTGATCGTTATCTTTGGAAAGTTTTTGTCCTATTGATGTGCCAGTGCGAGTGGTTAGTCCATGCCATATTTTAAATTTAGTGAGCCATCCATTCGAACCTTTAAAATTAGTATCGCTGGCTTGTCTTTTGACTTCCACTTGGAGCATTGTGCCCGTCACTGCGTGGCCCTCAGACCGTGCTTGTTCTACCCACGATGACATGTGGGAGTCAAATGTCCCGAACTGTAACTTGCGTCCAGCACCCGGAAGCCGTTTACTGTCCTTTTTTTACCCCTCTTAACTGTTTTCCTTTTTTTCTCCAGTCTCTGATTTGTTTTTCGTTCAATCCAAAGATGTCAGCAGCCTTTCTGTTACTACCAAGTTCATCAGCTTTGGCAATAACTTTTAGTTTGAAATTTGTATCGTATGATGCCCACCTCGGACTTGGCCCCATTGTAAGTATCTAAAATAGGCATGCAGCATGCGATACTGCCCATAGACCACAGGAGACATGTGCGGCCAGTCACTCTTTCAGTCAAACTTTTATTCAGGTGAATTGCATTAAAGGAGGGTAAATAAGTACACATGCTTGTTTTGCTAAATGATCGGTGTGTGCAGAAAATTTCCACGAAACTCGCTGAAGTAAGGGTGCGGCTTCTAATAGGGTTTTTTGTGAATTGGAAATGGAGAAAAATCTTCCCCAGGGAAGGACTCAAAGTCAGGGTGCGTCTTCAATTAGGGTGCGGCTTCTATCAGAGAATTTACGGTAGTAGGACAAAACAGGTCCAGATTGTTGGGGATCTTGTGGGCAGGTACTTTAGGAGATGAAATAGACTCTGCAAACTACATACACTTAATTACACTTTAGCAGTTGTATAATTATGTATCTATGTGTGGCAAAGGGACCAATTACATGTACATGTACTGTAAATTGCTTTAATTTTGCTGTATTCTTATTTTCAATTATTTCACTCATGGCACAAAACCATGAAAAAAAACACCATGAAATACTAGTAGTATTTTAACATTGTTTGAAGAGGAATTATGTCCAAAAGAGTGAAATTAAAACTACAGTGAAATGTCCAAAATACAAAAACCGTGAAAATTTATACATGCGAAAATAAAGCAATTTACAGAAAACAACACCTGTACTTGACCATTAACTGCATGTATAGGAGCATACAGAATACCTGAAGCAGGTGCCTGTGACCACATTCTCCAGACAATTGACAATGGCTGGCCATATGGCGCAGACAGGTGATAGGCAGGTAGCCCATTGTCTAGGAGATGAGTCACACAACACACGTTGAGCCATGACACAACTCTATGAGGCCATAGACATTGATTGTTACCTAGAGCATACGCAGGGAAATCAAGGATCAGTATGTAATCAAATGTCAGATTTTTCAATGCAACCTTTTTTTTAACCCATTCATTGCAGAGATGGTAATGTGGATCATTCTGTGTTTCAGCATTTTTTTTTCCCATTGGCCTGCACACTTTTTTAAAAGTTGATCTGGGTCCCCAGTGCCTGAACACAGTCAGTTGATGTGTTACTCTGTATCTCAAGGTCAAGTCAACAGTATTTGCATCACTGCCTATATGCTATGCCTGCCCTAGCAACAGCTACTTGTTACTGTATTCTTCAGTAAGTGCGCAGGGCAGTTACAATGTAATACAATTTAACAATTTAAGCCTTCAATTGAGAACTCTACTGTGAACATCCTTTGAAAATACTATGAGAAAGAACATTAAATGTAGACTATTTTGGTCTGATCTTTGATCATTCAGATCTCACGGACCTTGGGGCTTATTGGGAGTAATGACTGATAATGCAGATATTTTTCCAAGCAATGCAATAGATAGACAGACATTTAGATTAGCTTTGTTGACACTTTGTACAGATAATCACCATTCAAGTTGAGTTACTCTTTAGTGTGGCTAGTTTAAAGTTGCCATGATGATACTTTAAGGATAATTATACTTCTGCTTAGCAGACCTGTCCACAATATTGGCCATAAAAACACTAAACTAAAAATATGTCAAAGTATATATTTTTGAACAGTACATAAAACTGGAGAATTGTGTTTTGTCATTCATGATTGTCATTTGTGTCACTTGTCTTGTGTGATATAGGGCATTGCCCTGTTTCTCAAGTGGCTTTTTTTTTTTTTTTTTTTTTTTTTTTTTTTTTTTTTACCATGAATAAATATATGTTTATACCAATGAATGAACATTTCTAAGAACAGTATGAGTTTGATTTGAAACTTGAGTAAACCTGTGCATTTATACTCCCAGCCAGTCAGCATTGCTTCATTAACACTCAAAGTTCTGCACTGGTCCAAAGTAACTCCTATAGTTTCCTTGCATACCTCATGCGACACATTAGTGTCTTACCTGTTTACTCTCTCAGTATGATCTCATTTCTCAGTTTACTGTGTTATATTGTCACTTCCCTGTTTACTATTATAATGTCATTTCCCTGTTTACTCTGTTAACATATCATTTTCCTGTTTACTGTGTGTTATATGTTTCCATGTTTACTGTGTATTATGTCATTTCTCTGTTTACTCTGTTTGATGTCATTTTCCTGTTTACTGTGTGTTATAATGTCATTTTCCTGTTTACTGTGTTTTATAATGTCATTTTCCTGTTTACTGTGTGTTATAATGTTATTTCTCTGTTTGATGTCATTTTCCTGTTTACTGTGTGTTATAATATCATTTCCCTGTTTACTGTATGGTGTAATAGTATTTCCATGTTGATAACTGTTACACTGTCCTTTTCCTCACACCCTGCAGTACATTTTGGTCATTTCCCCGCTCCCAGTCACTTTATCTTCTAGTGATGTCACTTTTGTGCACTGTATTGCATTAATTTCCTTGTTCTGTGTGACAGCTGCTGGTCAGATGCTGACCAACTGTGGCTACAGTCTGACATCCCTGCCTTCCAGCAGATCTTTCTCCTCATTTCCTACTGCTGTCTGACTTTTGATGCAATTACCCACCACCACTATACCTGACACTAACGTGTGCTTTCTTCCCAAGATCTGTCAGCCATGAAGGTCTTGACAATGATCACGTACAGTGATCGTGTCAGAAAGCTGCCCGTCATGTGGCCATGTCAATGAAAACAAGGTTTCATCGCCACATAGCTATTTTGCTGTGAAAGGAAATGGATGAGTGTATTCCTGTAAATGTATATAAACAGTATAAATTACTCACTTAACCCAAGCCTCAGTGTGACCATTACTCAGAGTTTAACATGGCACCTGTCAAGGAAACCATGAACAAATTCATGGTGAACACATGTATGATAGTGCTTAAGAATGTACAAACGCTGGCATCTTAGGTTGAGACTGGAGGCCATGGTCTATCAACATAGACAGCCCATGTCACCAGTGCTGTCAACTCTAGCCTGCATGACTGTTCTATGTTATACTTGCCTGCATAGCTGTGCCATGCTATTAGGGTTTGCCTTCATAGCTGTGCCATGAGTAATCAGACAGCTTGCCTGCTTTACATTGACATGTTCTGAAGGTTTGCCTGCATAGCTGGTCCCCCCCCCCCCCTTTGCCATAAGGGACTGCTATAATAGCATGTGGACTGCATGCAGATAGCCTCCAAACACCATGTGCATGCTATCATCACAGAAGCATTCCATGTGCATGCTATTTAGCTTCCCTTTACCAAGTTGAACTGCTTTTATAGCATGCAAATCGCAATAGCATGCACATGCTACTGGCTTATGGCATGCAGACTGCATGCAGTCCATAAAAATACCCACAATGCAGTGAAAATTGGAGGGATCCAAACATATTGGAAAATCTAGTCCTGGAATTCTGAGCTCCTCCAACTTTTGGTAAGTTGAATATTTTCAATACTGATAAACCATACCATGGCAAGTATACAATATACCAGAATGTCCTGAAAAGGAAATTGTGTGGATCAATGTGTCCAAGAGGAAAATTAAACTAAGTTGTGAGTGTACAGTGTGCATATACTACACTACAGGCAGTCCTCTTATTACAAATGCAGTTTGATATCCAGTCAATTTTACTAGTCCATAACAAAGTATGTGACAGACTAGTCAACTGTTAGTATTTTGCATACATGTAGTTGGCACCTATATCTAAGGTTGTATATGCAATTAAGGTAGAAATTATAAAGGTGAACCTTTGAATTTTTGGAAGGATGGTATCAATTCTTTCATCATGAGTGAACCATACATGCAAGTGATGACACAAGTGTACATATAACATGTGGATCAGAACTGCTATACTTTGAAATGATTTTTCCAAATGCTTTGAGAATTGCTGTTTAAAGCATGCAGAATGCTATGTAGATAGCATGTGGAATGCTATGTAGATAGCATGTGGAATGCTATGGTGGGAGCAATAGGTTTCCATCCTGTCTGTCTATCCTACCATCCATCAATCCTTCCATCTCAAAAATAATACTCCCCCCGACCATGAGCCATATCACATACTGAAATTAGGTCATTGAGACCTTGACATTTGACATTTTACCCTGTCATGGATATTATGTGCAGGCCATGTTTCCTATTTTGTAAAACTTAGAGATGTCAAACTTAGCATATAGATACTTCCTGAGATACAGGTGTGTCAAGTACTAAAATTAGGTCAATGTGACCTTGATCTTTGACTCTGTTATAGAAAATGTTCTGCAGTTCATATTTCCTATACTATAAGAACTAGAGATACCAGACCTGGTTTGTGGAGACTTCATGGGATAGGAGTGGGTCACATACCAAAATTGGGTCACTGTGACCTTCACCGTGGGCCTGAGATCATAGAATATGCTTGTGTGGGCCATATTTCCATAATTGTAAAACATAAAAATGTAATTGACCTACATGCATGGGGGACTTGCCATGTATTGCCACACACAGCAACTGGCTCTGTTCAAAGTTAAATTGAGTGTAAATGGCATTTTTTTCAACAAAGGGAGGGAGATTTTGACCAGCTGCACTGCAGTTGCCTTTATGCAATTTTATTTTTAACATTTAAATAGCCTATCCATATTATCCTTTTACCGGCTTCTTGGTTACAATCAAAATGTACTCTTTCATACAATTCTGGTTATCATATATCTGATCAGCTGAATTGCTGATATGAGGGTCCACAGGAAATTAAATATTGCATATAAAATACACAGCTCTTGTTTGAAGTTTTAAAGGGACTTACTTCGTCAGCATATAACAAAATGCACGAGACCCAGAAGCAACTTGTGTGGATATATACAGTATCCTGCAGTCATAGACAGGGCATAACTCATTTATTTCATCTTCACTGTACATACACCAGTGATATTCAGAAAGCTCTGTAGTTATACCAACCTTGCATAGCTTAATGAATCTGTGCCTTGGGTGGGGCCACCCAGAAGTCCTTAAGGTCTCTCTGGCCTAGTGGCACATATTATCTGGCCCTCGCCCTTTATAGTGATGTGGTCACTTGGGTGTATGACTTTGTAGATGGTCTCCAGAAATGAGACACAAACAAGGTCAAGCGGTGGTCAAGACTGCCCTGAGACCACATTTCTAAAGGCAGACACCACCAATGCATAATTCATAATTTTAATAAAATTCGGTCTAGCAGGTGGTTTGGTTGCTAGCCATTTTCCATCTTATTGTTTGTATTGTTGTTCATGTACATGTATCTGCAAACAAGCAGGTACAGGTTCATTATAAAGACAAGAATGTTGTGTTCAATCTGTTATGTTGGTGCTGTCGGGTGAGAAAATAAAGGAAAGCTATGCAAATAACACATTTGATGTTGAGCCAGATATATTGAGTGTGTGCAGGTGGCTGCTATAGTTGCTTCCCATGGGGGGGGGCATGGTTTATGCCAGATGCATGGGCAGTATGGCCAATCATGTGCTCCGACCCTCTTCCTTCAGTGATAGGCTGGCAAGGTTATGTAACAGGCCCCTACGAGGGAACACTTCGCCCCATCCCATCCCAGGATTTTAAACCAGGAAAGTCAGTTAACCATTCTTCCAGTCTATGCAGACCGGATTTGGACACTTGACTTGGACTGATTTTGTTTTTCCCTCCTCCACACCAAGACTCCACCTGAAACATACTAATATATTTTCCGGGCACAATCTGGCCCTCACCTTTGCATTGGTATGGTCACTTGGCTGTCTGCCTTTGTAAATTAGGCTCTCCAGAAATGAGACACAAACAAGGTCAAGTGGTGGTCAAGAGTGCCCTGAGACCACATTTCTAAAGGCAGACACCAACAATGCATAATTCATAATTTTAATGAAATTTAGGTTAGCAGGTGGTTTGTAGCTTGCTAGCCATTTTCCGTCCTAATTTGTACTGGCGGTCATTTATCTTCAAACAAGTAGGCTCACGTTCAATAGACAAGAATGTTGTGTTCAGTCCATTATGTAGGTGCTGTCTGGTGAGAACATACATGTAAATATGTATGTGTGTGTGTATATATATATATATATATATATATATATATATATATATATATATATATATATATATATATATATATATATATATATATATATTTATATATATATGTGCTAAATCATATTCATGTACCCTATTCATTCCAATAGTAGGACACTGTGCTAATGCAAAAATTTCCTGAAGCAGACAGGGTATTTACGGAGTTTTGTGATAATGGGATATGTGATGATTTACAATACCACAAGCAATTACACTTATTATAGAATCCAGATAGCATAAAATAACAACAATAAAAACCCTCTTTTTTTATCAGAAGTAGTTTTTTTTTTTTAAATATTGAAAAATACTGTTTTTTTATAAAACCCCAAAGATTAAAAAGTAGGATGTGTGCTTCTATTAGGGCATGTGCTACACTTGGAATGAATACAGTATTATGTCACCCAAACTGAGAGCCCAGTGAGTTTGTTGAGCGTGCTTCTTGTCCGGGTACTGTCGGGTGCCAGTTAAGCTATAGTCACAGCCCTGATCAGACACAGACACATGCAGTTGTACAAAACCCAGCACAATATAAATTGCATTGCAATTTTATTGAATTTGATTGACATTTCTTTACTATATATTGCTTATAAATCTGGCACCATTTAGAGACTAGACCCCAACTGTGAGGCGTTTTCATGCAATAAATGGCAATGAAGCCCTGTATTGGAGGGCCATTGCCTGGAGTGGTAGCACAGGTGCTGTTAGCAAATGGCCTAAGCTTCAATTGTCTGTAGTAATGAAGACTCTATTTCAAAAGTAAGAGGATTGATTTAAAACACGGTTGACCTCTATGGGCTGACATCCATTTCAAGTGAGTGATGTAGTGGGCTCCTTCATGCATACATGTATGTATATTATACCCTTGGAAGTGAAGTTTGGCGTGCTGTCTCATTGTAGGGTTTTGGGGGACTTTCAGAGTCTCTGCTGACAAGTTTATCACTGTGCTGTGGTTTCTGGCATTTTTGGCCTTAATTGGTTGTACTTTCTGAACATGACAGGTACAGTCCTTTAAACCTGTTTTATGGGACCTGTATTTTGTGCCTGCATTGATTGAAGGTCAGGGTGTCTTTATCGACATGTCCTGTACAAGTGTCAGCTGGTAAGACAGGCAAATATAATCCTGTGTCTGCTCAGTCTTTGGCTTGCCATAATTATGTAGAACTGCAGACGAGGCTACCTTAACACTTCGATGTGGAGCATCTCAGTATGAAGCAAGGCTGTTTGGGTTCTGTGACAGTCTGTATGTCTTTAGCCCATGCCCAGCCTTAGCCAGAGCTGAGACATGTATATCCCAGGCAGCAATTTGTGTACTGTTGTACATGTACCTGGCCTCTCTACTTTGACATTACTTGCATAAAGTCATCAAATATGCTTTTGCATGCAGTTTGGCACATCCTGGTACCAAACACCACAGTGATCTTTTGAACACGACTTTTGCTCTAAAACCAAACATCTATATCTGGGTTCAGCTGACTGACATATTCCTAAACACTCACACAGGGCAGTTACCATCATCATGTTTGGCATACATGTACACACCACATTGTCTTTCCTTCACCCTAAAATGGACTCATTGTACTGTAACACATTCTAAGCCATCATCGTCGTCGTCGTCGTCGTCGTCGTCGTCGTCGTCATCATCATCCACACAACAACTGAATATTCAATGATCTTAGCCTTTTCCTCCCCCACCTACCACAATGCATTGCCAATTCATTAAAAAAAAGCAATCAGCTAGCTGCTACTTCACATCCTGTGAACTCCTATTAAACAGTTTCATATACAATTCCTTGACATTTCCAGTATTGTCTCTTTTTCTTGAGTGGGATCCTCTCCTTCTGCTGACAGTCTGGCTAAATGTACTACTGGCCATCAATAAATTAATGCAGGATGAGTGTTTTATTACTTCACAATAGCATATTACATTGTCTGTTTATTATTAAGCATGGACTCGGCTGAATCAAGTTGAGAAGGGGTACAGATATTGAGAAATTACGAGGAACTCCAGGCCATGAGCCTCAAGTCACATGACCAACATTGTGTGCTGCCCACTCAGAGGAGTTTTAACCAGTTGATAACTGTCAACAAACTTTAAACTACATGGACACCCCAAGTGGTCGGCAAACTTATTTGCTCTATTTTTGTGGCCTTAACAACCTCTTATCTCGATCATTCTCATTTATGGAGACAAAGCACGTCTTTGGCATGGGAATTGCTTTGACCACTAGATCATTAGACAGTTGTACAACATACAAGGTACCAGTGCAGCATTGGTGGATCCAACTGATTAACTGTAACTTCAGTAAAGACATTACTGATGTTTTCTTGTGCAGTCTGCTTGGAATACCCCAGGATTGCATTTTCTAGTATTATTAGACATCTGGTTGCCCTTAACTGATTCCATCTTGATAGAAAACTGAGTCAACAGCTTTCCTTGGCACGCTCTGGGCCCAATACACCCAGAGTGCACCAAGGAAAGCTGTTGACCATGGGCATATAATTTGAAATGATTTACCATGCAAATTTCATCCAAAATTTTGAAACATTATCCCTAAATTAGTAAAATACAATTAACAGATGACATTTAGATATAAGCAGGTCAAAGTGCCATTAGGGTGGAATGAGTTAAAGACAATGATGTTGCCCACCTAGTGAATAAAATGACTTGTGATTTTGCTCTGTTGAATGTTGTCTGTGAAAAAAAGCATCTAAGGGTGACATTCCTGCACATGCATTGCATTGTTAACATCAGAGGTCATGACGCTAAAATAGATGCCCGCTTTACAACAGTGAAAGAGGGTGTGGTCACATCACAGTGTAATATTGAATTTGTGCCATGTACAGCCACAAACAGCTTCTATATGGTGTGATCAATGACAGAGCTGTGGCTGACTTGGGTCAGTGTTCTGTGCCTTGGTGTTTCATGGACACTTTTTATTGTTATTGATAGTGCTATTATCAGTCTCGTCTGTGTACTGAGAGCAGTGATTATGTTCAACTTGTCGTCCTGTAGGATGTGTGCTTAAAATTATGCCCCTCTCCTACCGGAGGAGGGGCATAAAGTAATCGCTTTTTCTGTGCGTCCGTGCTTCCGTCTGCTTTTCATGTATAGGCTATAATGTGCTTGACCTTAGATTAATGAAACTTTACACACAGGTGCATCTGGACATAGGGTGCATCATGTACCAAAAGTAGGTTACTAGGTCAAGTATCTGGGTCACATTAACATATCCTTGTGAAATCATGCTCGGGCTGTAATTCTTTAACTGTTTAACTTAATTTCATGAAACAGACATACATGTATCTTGATTTAAAGGTGTGTTATGAAACAAAAGTTGGTCACTAGGTCAAGTATCTCGGTTATGGTGATACATTCATGTAAAACTACATTACACTTCATGTCTGGGCTGTAATACTGTTGTCCTTCAGCTTAGTTTAATGAAACTTTACACACAGGTGCATCTAGACATTAGGGTGTATCATGAACTAAAAGTAGGTCACTAGGTCAAGTAGCTGGGTCACAGTGACATATCTTTATAAAATCATGTCCAGGTTATAATTCCTTTACTATTTAACTTAGTTTAATGCAACTTCATGCACACATATATCTTGACCTAAATTTGTGTCACGAAAAAAAGTAGGTCACTAGGTGAAGTATCTGGGTCACAATGATAGCCTATTTTTATTGAATGCAGTCATTCCCAAATGAGACCTGTGATTAGCAAGGTTATAAATAAGGTGGGGGGGGGGGACATGGGTCCAGCAATATGTGATTGCACTTTATTTCCTTCATGGTACAAGGATGAGTGATGTACCTGGTCTTCACACTGTGTCCAGCATTGCCTCATTAGTACCTTGCCATTAACTCGTTCGACCCCAATGACGCTTTTTCCCACTAATTTCTAAATGTTGTCTATTAATTGTATCTTACTAACTTAGGGATTATATTTTTGAAATTTTGGATGAAACTTGCATGGAAGATCATTTCAAATTATAAATCCCTCAACCTAAACAATTGGAAACTTTCATTCATCATCATCCTATGAAGGAGAGAGGATTCCAGATGAAAAAGAGAATTAAGTAGTTAATTGTGCTTTTACCAGTGGATGTCCTATAACAAGAAGGAATACAGTTATATATATAATACCCCTTACCAAACCAGAAAGCTAAGGTAGCTTTACTTAGGAATTTCGAAAGCTTTCCGAAAGTTAAAGTTCTCTCAAATAAGCAATTGCAAGCATTCAAAGAAACGATTGCTAGTAACCAAAAAGTCGTGAAAGCTATCAAAAGTTTACCGCTTAGCTTTTGAAAGGTGATGATGTTTCGAAAGGTATCAGAATTGTCAAGTTTGAAAGCCTAGGCCAACATTTTCTGCTCAGCTTTGAAACCAAACTTTCCTTACCTTTCAAATGCTTAATCTGAAAGCTTAGATGGTCACATGCTCCGATCAAATAAACTTCCTGTTATTTCCCTCCAGTTTAAACTGAAAGAGGTACGTATTCCCTTTTAATGTATCCCAAGTTTCAAGGCAAATTCTTCCTGAAAATCATCTCTCATTGATACAGGTGGTACCTAAAGTATCATGGACCATGCAGGCACAATATGTTGGCTCTTAAATACCGAACGCTTGTGTGTTTTAAACATTTTGCTGTGCTCAAAGTGTGCAAACATACATGCATGAGTAAATATACATTTATCATATCTGTGCCAATATTCATTACTTATAGACTAAACAACTTTTTTTAAAACAGCTTCATGCAGTGTATTTGTGTACTTGCTGTCAGTTGCGGCAAATCCATGTAGTTTAGCAATTGCATGATTTTTGCAGTTCATACTTGTACCAGTTGACCTATTTTCTTGAAACAAAGCTATAGCTTTCGACAGATAAGCCACTAGCTTTCAATGCTAATACCACTTGCTTTTGAGAGCTAAGCCACTAGCTTTCGAGTGCTTTCAGAAAGTGAAGACGAAGCTCATTTAAATAATTGGCCTCTATTACAAGCTAAGCGAAAACTTTCCTAAAGCTAAGGTAACTTTTGAAAGCTGATGATAGCTTTTGAAGAATATATCAAATGTATGCAAGCCTTCAGGTTGGTAGCTTTTCAATACCTTTTGCAAGCTTGTGTTTTGAATGCATTCTGAGGGCTACAAGAAAGCTTTCGAGTTTGGTAAGGGACAGGAATTAAAGACACTTAATAGCTGTGTACGTGGCAGAGATAATGAGACAACATTTAACTTAGCCCAGACTTTTCCAATTTGCCTGCATTCACAGCCCTTCAAAACAAGAGTTACACAGGCTGCCCCCAGACTATGGACAATGATGCACTTTACATGTAGATACAGCAGGAGGGAACAGCCAGACGCATTTAGACTTTTAAAGGGCCAGACAAAAGGTGGAGATGGCAATCAGTGTGTGATAAACTTGACGGCTATCAGGGATGGCAGTGTGATAACCATGAATGGGAAAAAGTAGCCTCGGGCAAGCTGGTGATCATCATACTGACAGATCTTATGTCCACAGCCTCGTCTATGGGGCCTGCCACTGTGCTATGTAATTCAAAGTCAGCTTGATTGTCAATGCCATTATTTACTGAGGAAGGCAGACTTTGGTCAGTGTAATTGGAAAGTTTTAGTAGGTACTATACAAGATCACAGCAATATAGACACTTTAGGAGGGCAACCTCTGATTGACTTGGGCCATTTGCATTGAGAATATAAATAGACTTATCAATGATCCCATCAACATACTCCCACTGGGCGCAATCTTCAGGCCAGCCGTGCCTGGCTTACATAATGATGACCTCTTGACCTCCAGATGTGACTGGAACACAGTGACCTTCAAATGTGACCAGCGTACAGTGACTTCAAAATGTGACCTGCATACAGTGACCTCCAAATATGACCAGCATGCGGTGACCTCCAAATGTAACCAGCACACAATGACCTTCAGTCTAACCAGCATACAGAGACCTCCATCTGTCACAAGCACATAGTGACCTTTAAATCTGCACAGTGACCTCACAATCTGACCGGCACACAGTGACCTCAAAATCTGACCAGCACACAGTGACCTCAAAATCTGACCAGCAGACAGTGACCTCCAAAGCTGATCAGTACACAGTGACTTCTAGTTCTGACCAGCACATGGTGACCTCAAAATCTGACCAGCAGACAGTGACCTCCAAAGCTGATCAGTACACAGTGACTTCTAGTTCTGACCAGCACATGGTGACCTCAAAATCTGACCAGCACATGATACATTGTATTTATTCCAGTAAAAATGAAGTACCATGTTCAGAGTTGTCCTAGATCAGGGACTGTGTTATAGATTTCATTGATCACTGACTGGTGACCTCATTTGGTTTTTGCATTAACTGTGTGATATGCCACAGATCAGCTTGGGGCCTCCTCATCTTGTTACAATAATGGTCATATAACATTTTTGACCACTTGAATCCATTAAATGGACTTTGCTTTATACAAATTCTTGCAACAAGCCTATAAATGGTGGGCTATCACAAGTTCAAGGTTTTGATTGAGCACAGTTGTATAAATTTACACCTTCTTAGTTTTTGTGTAAAAAGTCTTGTGAGCTAAATGTCACCTTCCATAATGCTATGATATATGTGTGTAACTAGGTGAGGAATACATCACCTGTGTCCACAGTGTCCTCCTGCAGCAAGTCTGACCTGTTAGTTGAAGAAAAAACTTGGTTCTCTTGTGGCAGACCATGTAAACTGGGTCCTCATGAGCAGACTTTGTAAATTTGTTTCTCTTCTTGCTGACTGTAGATACATGTAGTTCATGATTTTTTTTCTTTATTTGCCCTGGGTCATATGCATCAGTTATGGTGACTACATGTGGTTCTCATCATGTCCCAGTCAAAAGAGAATATTTACAACAGACTTACAAGATGTTTACAATAAATTAAGACAAAAAAGTATTATTTGAAGGACAACCCTACACAGTGCAGCAAGATTCCATATACAGCAAAAGTCTAATGGCCACCTCTCTTGGGACCAGGTTTTGAATGTGGTTAAGTATGTCTGGTATTTGTGAGACCTTCCTACAAACTCAAATTTAGCTGCCCAATTTAAGTTTGAGTCAATTGGCACACTTAATATCTTGGCACTTTACCCTGCTTAGTTGTCTTGCCTTCATATTGGACCATAACAATTGCTCCATTTACGGTCTGTGTATAGTATAGCAATCAACAGTCAAGTGGTCCCCCTCTTATAAGGCCCCTCTCACCAAAGGCCAACCTCTTGAAAGGTCAACATTCTAGTGCAGAAAGTATCATGGTATTTCCATTATATTCCCCCCGCCCCCAACAAAGGCCACCCCTCTTATAAGGCCACTTTATGGCGGCATTTGGGGTGGCCTTATAAGAGGGGGACCACTGTACTGTCCTTTTGTTTTACCTACAAGAAGAGTGGACATCCACAGAGCAACTTGGCCACAGTCTCCAGTTAATTTTCTTTGACCCATTTGACTGAATGACCCTGTTAACTGAGTTACCTTGTGGACAGACTGTGTGAGGTGGTCTCTTGTGTAGCAGACCATGTAAACTGGTTTCTCTTATGGCACACCGTGTAAACTGTTTTTTCTAATGGCATACCATGTAAACTGGTTTTTCTTATGGCATACCATGTAAACTGGTTTTTCTTATGGCATAACATGTAACCTGGGTTTCCTTGTGGGCAGACCATGTAAAGTGATTTTTCATGTGACAGACCAAGTAAATTGGTTTCTGCTGTGGCCAACCATATCAGCTGGGTTCTCTTGTGGCAGACCATATTAACTGATTCTCTTGTGGCAGACCATGTTAATTGGCTTCTCTAGTGGCAGACCATGGTAACTGATTCTCTTGTGGCAGATCATGTTAACTGATTCTCTTGTGGCAGACAATGTTAACTACATGTAGGTTCTCTTGTGGCAGACCATGTTAACTGGCTTCTCTAGTGGCAGACCATGGTAACTGATTCTCTTGTGGCAGACCATGGTAACTGATTCTCTTGTGGCAGACCATATTAACTGATTCTCTTGTGGCAGACCATGTTAACTGGATTCTCTTGTGGCAGACCATGTTAACTGATTCTCTTGTGGCAGACCATGTTAACTGATTCTCTTGTGGCAGACCATGTTAACTGATTCTCTTGTGGCAGACCATGTTAACTGATTCTCTTGTGGCAGACCATGTTAACTGGGTTCTCTTGTGGCAGACCATGTTAACTGATTCTCTTGTGGCAGACACTGGTAATTTTTTGGGAGCAAATGTCACATTTCAGTGGCAAATAGTGACAGACGACAGTTGTCAGTGGTGGATAGCAGTGGGCAGTGGTGGATAGCAGTGGCCAGTGGTGGATAGCAGTGGCCAGTGGTGGATTGCAGTGGCCAGTGGCAGTCAGCTACAGACAGCAGCAACATGTAGACACTTCCAAAGTCTGACTGAGCTTAGTAGCAGTCAGTGACAACTGGCAACCGATTGTGGTGGCCTGTGGCAGGCAAGCTTTAACCCCTTGCTGTCCCTAACCACTGTATGCTGTCTGCTGCTAACTGCCACTGACTGATGTTCTTTATTATGTAAACCTATTAAAGTATGTGTAAAATGTGAACTTAGGTGGACTAGAAAAAGGTGAAATCCCGATAAATCTTGTTCTTGCATGAGACATCCTGGTTTACTTTGGTTCACTCAGTTATCTTACAGTGAGATTCTACTAGCAATAGACACTGAACCATTGTTTTAGAGTAGGGTAACAAGGGAACAAAAGTAATTTCGTATCACATTCTGTTTGACATAATTGATACACAGTTGCGGAACACACAATTGTGGTGGCCTGTGGCAGGCAAGGAAAGTGATTTGAAATTTAAACTTGGAAACACAATTTTATGATCTCACAACCTTTTACAATGTAACCATGTAGTAGAAAGTACATGTACCTGCCTATATTTAATTTCAAGCACATGATGATAATAAGGTTATATCACTACCCAGGTGACAATATTAATTATATTACTGTTATGTGCCTGTCTAAGTGAAGACTGAGTCAAAGTACTGGTATATGCAGAACTTTCACAGGTGATGGGCAAGTGGACTATCTTGGTAGAGCACCTGCCAGTTATTTGTATAGCTATACTGGAAATAGAAAGCATCAACAATGTCTGGCTGTGACAAACTGGCCATTTTTGGCATCATTTTCCCCGGGAATATGGCAATCTTGAGGATGATGGGTTGGACTGTGCTGGACACAAGGACTTATTTCTCATCAGTATGCGTAAAGTGCCTTTATGTATCAGTGCTTGCAGGAAGCCGGTGTGCACAGCTTAACTGTGCTGATATCATTGCAGCATTTGTGCTGGATATAGGCACAGACAGGAGGCAATGTGATCAAGTGAGTGTTACTGCCGCTACTTGACCAGGCCTCCCTCGGGACCCATGATTTGCACAGCTACGGGGTATTTAAGCAGTTAGTGACACTGCACTGGCTGTTCTGGATAGCGATTCCCTCATTGAATTCTGGTTCACAGCTCCCCCCCCCCTTGCCGACCCTAGCATGCATTCCCACAGACACACTCATTTGGCCAATTGCAGCATGCCGGTAATCTGATAAACATCCATCCAGTCAAAAGGCGCTTCTCCGAAGAGGACTGTCCTAGACCATTATTGTAATAAGTCTGTCCGATTACCAAGTGGCAGGCACACCAGGACGTCCTTCAGGTTCCCCAGCAGTTTGCAGTCTGGCCAGGTACTGACCTCCTAATGTACTTGGTATTGTCTTGATCAGTAATGCTGATGGGGCGGGGGGGGGGGGGGCATAACATTGCACACACACACACTGTGGAAGTTTTAACTCTCACTGAACATCGAGAATATCATCTGCTAGGATGCCCTATACCCTCGATATTGGTGTCTTTGAGACACCACAGCAATGAACACCAAGAACAGTTATGTGAAGGTTTGCCCTCATTAAGTTTTCATACCTATTGCCCAGTTGTTGGTGCAGATAAGAAATTAAAATGGATAAAATCATCATTAATGATACCTCTAGCTGTCACTTACAAAAAAATTATCTGGAGTTTTTTGGTTTTGTTTTTGTTTTTGTTTTTTGTTTTTGTTTTTGTTTTTGTTTTTGTTTTTTTTTTTTTTTGGTTTTTGTTTTGGGTTTTTTGTTTTTTGTTTTCTTTTGCTTTTAAGATTTAAAGAAGCCACATGGACCATTGCTTTGATGTGCTGTCATGCTGCTGTACCATTTCTACACATTGCTGCAAATAGAATCATGTATCTGTAAATTTGCAGATTAGACCATCAGGTCCCGCTGTAGACTGGGTTACACATGGCGAGGGCCAGCCTTTCCTCAGTTCTGTCAGGTCCTGCTGTAGACTGGGTTACTCATGGCAAGGGCCAGCTTTTCCTCAGTTCTGTCAGGTCCTGCTGTAGACTGGGTTACACATGGCGAGGGCCAGCATTTCCTCAGTTCTGTCAGGTCCTGCTGTAGACTGGGTTATACACATGGCGAGGGTCAGTATTTCCTCAGTTCTGTCAGGTCCTGCTGTAGACTGGGTTTTACACATGGCGAGGGTCAGTATTTCCTCAGTTCTGTCAGGTCCTGCTGTTGACTTGGTTATACATGGTGAGGGCTTGAGTTTCCTCAGTTCTGTCAGGTCCTGCTGTAGACTGGGTTACACATGGTGAGGGCCAGCCTTTTCTCAGTTCTGTCAGGTCCTGCAGTAGACTGGGTTGCACATGGCAAAGGCCAGCCTTTCCTCAGTTCTGTCAGGTCCTGTTGCATCAGAAGCCAGTCTTAACAATAAAGTACACCACGCTGTTTTGAGGAGCTGTCACAATTCTATTTGATGTTGATTAAGTCTTGCACCTTGGGAGAGTTTAGCTACACTTTATTAACCATAAAAAAGTGTAGGTGTGAAAGATTGGTGCATGAGGCCTCAAGCCTGGGTGGCCAGGCCATGCATGCTGAAGGGTACAACCGGGCCAGCCACACCCCTCACCATTAACATGACACATGACACAGGCAAGCTTATGTTTGGATTTCTAGCACTGCAGCTTCGCACCATGTCCCTGGATAAGCAAACCAGAAAAATTAAGTGATCTGCAATAGAAAATGTTCTCCTTGTTTTATGGTCACATGTCAGACTTCCCATACATGTATCAGCATAGTGACTTCAATCTGCTTATATATTGCTGCTGTTGGCAGGTTGTTACACAGGTTCTGCAACATCCACATTGTGCTCATGAACAGTGTCAACTGAAACCAATTGTATGGGAAAGGATACGGCAATATCCAAACAGATTTGAGAGAGAGAGAATATTTAGAGGTTATTCCATGCCTTAATCAGTATCCTACCCGGTACACTTCCCCTGAGAGCCTGTATACTCCCGAGACCCAAAGGGTCGAGGGAGGATACAGCTTGAGGGGGAACTGTACAGGGTAGGAGAATGAATTAGCCATGGGATGATCTTTGTATCCTACATGTATCAACCATGAAAGACGAAAAAGGCAAGTGCAACTTTTCTTGAGATTATGTAAGATGCTACAAACCAACCTAGTAGCCAAAACGTACAATTTCTGGTTCATAATTTTGTGTGAGAAAAGCCCACCTCCCCTTCAGGAAGAAATAGGCCCACACTACTCTCCTGTCAGGTCAAGCATCTTGTGCCGCACGCACCCTTGCAACGTGAGTGACGTCATGGTGCATAACGTCATGAGAGTCGCTGTTTACGCAAACATATATAGAACGTGAGGGATATACTGACTTTCAATGATATTTTAATGGGGTGATTGTATTTCCCTTGGGAAGATACTGGCTGTTGCTAGTGTAACATTATCCATGTGTTCCAAATGGACAGTTTCAGTATCCTCCCTTATTTTGGTGTCTGTATGTTCTTTGAAAGACACGGTATGCTACAGGACTAAAAATGCAGTTTGAGGGCAGTTTTAGTACTATATTTATGATATTATATGATATTATATCTTCATATTTGAATAAAGTTCATTGTAGTCAATTTTGTAATTTTGTTTTAAAAGTATATATATAATATATATATACATATATATATATATGTATATATATAATAAGGATTATTTATATCCTTGTAATGAAAATTGAAAAGAAACCTGAGAATTTTTATTAAATGACCAAGTTTCTTTCCTGTGGTATATGAACATTTAACATTGTCTAACATTAACCATTATTCAGATGCATGCAAATAAATTGAATATAGTTCACATTCAGCTACATATATGTCTTCTTTTCTTTTCTTTTTTTTTTTTTTTTTTAAGATCATTTGGCTATAATCTGGACAGACAACTCCTTTATATTTCAGGAAAACTTCTCATTGCAGCCCAGCGTATCTGTCAACAAAACAAAGAGGCAAAGAGCAGCAGGTTGCCTTATTGAGTAGTCACAGGACTGGAGGTTTCCAGGGAAGTGGAATATTCATTTCTTCGACTTGCATAATTGATGAAGATTTATCACATCATAATGGCAGAGACATATTAGAATAGAAGGAGAAAAGTGTAAGGCCTGACAGAAGAAAGCCTCGTGGTGCTCTGTGTGTCATGTAACATGGCCAGACTTTGATAGAGATGTTTGGGGAGGGCGAGGGGGGAGGGTGGAGCAGAAACAAGTGTATGGGATTGCAGATGGCAGCCTCATGGCACCCTATGTGGATCTCCTACTATATTTATAGTCTGGCAGAAACATGGTGAAAAGAATGGACAAAGTGTATGAGATGCCCGATGGTGGCCGTGTGGGGCTCTATATTTGTCACTTATCATTCATGTACATGTATCTATGCTATGATAGAGACATAGGAAAAACAATGAGAAAAGTTTGTGGGATGGCAAATAGCAGTCATATGTTGATGTATATGTGTCTGTTAACATATCTATACTATAACAAAATGGCAGAGATGGGGCAGGGGTAAAACTGGATGCGAAGGCAGAGGGCAGCCTTGTCATGCTGCATGTGTGTCACTGAACCTATCAAATCCATGGTTACAAAGGTCTTGTATGTGTGTCATGTAACCTATCAAAATCATGGTAACAAAGGTCTTTTATGTGTTTCACAGAACCTGTCAAAATCATGGTTACAAAGGTCTTGTATATGTGTCCCTTAACCTATCAAAATCATGGTTACAAAGGTCTTCTATGTGTGTCACTTAACTTATCAAAACCATGGTTACAAAGGTGTTGTATGTGTGTCACTTTACCCATCAAATCCGTGGTTGCAAAGGTTTTGTATGTGTGTCACTTAACCTTTCAAACCCATGGTTACAAAGGTCTTGTATGTGTGTCACTTAACCTATCAAAAGCATGGTTACGAAGGTCTTGTATGTGTGTCACTCAATGTATCAAAACCATGGTTGCAAAGGTCTTGGTCCTTGTTGTGTGCATTGCGTGACAAACCATGCTGCAGCTGTCTTCACAGCCACTAGAATCTGCTGGCCAGACAATGCCAGAAAACACTGACTGAAGCATGTTGAAATGGACCCCCATGATGTGTTCTGCACAGGCAGAATTTAAAGATGTGCTGTCCTGCAAATCAAGGTAAATATACATGAGGACAAGCAGGTAACATGTTCTGAGTTAATCCTCATTTGATGGATGCTTATAAGATTAGACCATATTTGTATATAACAATCCGGGATAGGTTTATATGGTGTTTCATCTTGTGGCATTGTTAACATTGGATCAGAACATTTTACAGCAGCCCATTCATTGTCCTTTATCTCCTGTAGATGGTGCTGTATGCCTACACAACATTAACATTATAGAATGCTTTTAATATTTACATAGTGCCACATTAGTCAACATATATATATATATACATATGTTTATTTTTCCACCCCCTTCCCAATATTTCTTCAGACACACATATTTATGTATCAACATATGCTCTGATAGAGACCTACATGTAGGTCTGTGGGCCATTTTCATACTCTATCTATACTTTATGTTTTGTTTTATAAGTTGATTGAAGGACGATTACTTAGTGTCACACAGTATACCTGGTGATGCGTGGCATTGTATGCTTTATTATGTTGAGTTATCTTATCAATATTACACATGATTTATTGCCTGCGTTTTCTCAACTGTTCAACAAATTAAAAAAGCATTTTAAAAAATGCGTTTACCTTTGTTTCCAAATGGAAGCATTCAAGCAAAGGCACAATCCAGACACATGTACATGTGTATGCTGTTATGTATTGTGTCAGACACGTGTACATGTGTATGCTGTTGTGTATTGTGTCAGGCACATGTACAGTGTTACCTGTCTTGAGAGACCACTCCAATGAGAGACCACATATCTTTTTAAGACTGCTCTCTCAGAACACTGTGCTATCTTTCCATGTTATTATACCTCTAATGAAAGATCACCTGTTTTGAGAGACCATATTTTCACCTGCCCTAGGGGCAGTCTCTGAAGACAGGGACCACTGAGTACTCAGCATACTCTCAGCTGTCATGGCACCACCTGTATACTGTCTCACACATGTACTCAGCATACTCTTTGCTGTCATATTACCAGCTGTATACTGTCTCACACATGTACTCAGCATACTCTTTGCTGTCATATTACCAGCTGTATACTGTCTCACACGTACAGAACTCAGCATAATCTCAGCTGCCATGGCACCAGCTGTCTACTATCTCACACACATAGTACTCAGCATACTCTCAGCTGTCATGGCACCAGTTGTATACTAAATGTACTGCCATGGCACCAGTTGTATACTGCCTAACACATATAGTACTGTGTCATATTATAGTACTAAATGTACTGTCATGGCACCAGCTGTACACTGCCTCACAATATAGTACTGTGACATATTACAGTACTAAATGTACTGTCATGGCACCAGCTGTATACTGCCTCACATTATAGTACTGTGTCATATTATAGTACTAAATGTACTGTCATGGCACCAGCTGTATACTGCCTCACAATATAGTACTGTGTCATATTATAGTACTAAATGTACTGTCATGGCACCAGCTGTATACTGTCTCACTAAGTACTCAGCATACTCTCAGCTGTCATGGCACCACCTGTATACTGTCTCACACATGTACTCAGCATACTCTTTGCTGTCATATTACCAGCTGTATACTGTCTCACACGTACAGAACTCAGCATAATCTCAGCTGCCATGGCACCAACTGTCTACTATCTCACACACATAGTACTCAGCATACTCTCAGCTGTCATGGCACCAGTTGTATACTAAATGTACTGCCATGGCACCAGTTGTATACTGCCTAACACATATAGTACTGTGTCATATTATAGCACTAAATGTACTGCCATGGCACCAGCTGTATACTGCCTCACAATATAGTACTGTGACATATTACAGTACTAAATGTACTGTCATGGCACCAGCTGTATACTGCCTCACAATATAGTACTGTGTCATATTATAGAACTAAATGTACTGCCATGGCACCAGCTGTATACTGCCTCACAATATAGTACTGTGACATATTATAGTACTAAATGTACTGTCATGGCACCAGCTGTATACTGCCTCACAATATAGTACTGTGTCATATTATAGAACTAAATGTACTGTCATGGCACCAGCTGTATACTGCCTCACAATATAGTACTGTGTCATATTATAGTACTAAATGTACTGTCATGGCACCAGCTGTATACTGCCTCACAATATAGTACTGTGACATATTATAGTACTAAATGTACTGTCATGGCACCAGCTGTATACTGTCTCACACATATAGTACTGTGTCATATTATAGTACTAAATGTACTGTCATGGCACCAGCTGTACACTGCCTCACAATATAGTACTGTGACATATTACAGTACTAAATGTACTGTCATGGCACCAGCTGTATACTGCCTCACAATATAGTACTGTGTCATATTATAGTACTAAATGTACTGTCATGGCACCAGCTGTATACTGCCTCACAATATAGTACTGTGTCATATTATAGTACTAAATGTACTGTCATGGCACCAGCTGTATACTGCCTCACAATATAGTACTGTGTCATATTATAGTACTAAATGTTCTGTCATGGCACCAGCTGTATACTGTCTCACACATATAGTACTGTGACATATTATAGTACTAAATGTACTGTCATGGCACCAGCTGTATACTGTCTCACACATATAGTACTGTGACATATTATAGTACTAAATGTACTGTCATGGCACCAGCTGTATACTGTGTCATGCCCATAGAGTGCTCCACACCCTCAGTCAGTATACTCTCTTCTAAAGCTGTCACTGCAGCATGTTTTTTCAACTAATAAAAAGCCACAATTGGAAGGCTTGTTCATATTTAAATCTTGGCTTTGTCAATGTGACGAATTAGAATTTCCAATTACCATTCGATTTATTCTAGCTGAAAGTACAATTAAGTCAGTGACTACAGGTTAAAAAGCATGTTAGGGAACTGTTCGTTCACTTTTGTCGATTCTCAAGTTTACGGTCAAATTTGATTATAGAAAACATGGAATATTGTCTTACTGATGTTGAAGTTGCCTCATTGATGCCAAAGTTACCTCAAAACTGATGCCAATGTTACCTCACTGGTGTCAGTTACCTGTACGCCAAGGGTACCTCACTGAAGCCTATCTTGCCTCACCAATACTAAGATTGCCTCTCTGATGTCAAAGTTACCTCGTTGATGCCAATTTTACGTGACTGATTCCAATGTTATGGGTACTTCACAGATGCCAAAATTGCCTCAAGGATGTCAAGGTTACCTCACTCATACCACTGACACTGATGCCATTTTTAGTGACAACTGATTCCAAGGCTACCTCATCTGTTGTGTACAAGCGTCTTGTGTCTGTGACATAGTTATCAAGTGCCCTGTATAGGTGTGTGTCAGCAGGGCACACAAGACATAGTTAGGCACTAGATGCAATTGATCTGAGCAGAACCCTGTCTGTACTGCAGCAAAGCTTTAATCACACCCTGTCAACTGGTTCAGGTCTTTGATCAAAAGGTCACAGAATTTGATCTCATGTACTGTGTAGTTTGTGTGTGGTGTTCTATAAAACATGAGCTGTTTGTATGTGTGTGCTCCAGGCAAGCAGTCTGTGGAGCCATGCTGTTGGTAGGGCAGGGTGGCACGGCCTGTGGCCCGCAGGCTGCCCCTGGCTCCAGGCAAGCCTTGTTTGTCTCCACTGCTAGGCCACTTAATGCACATCTCCATGGGCCGCGGCCTGGCAACAGAAATATGCTCATGAATAAGGTTGGGTGTTTAACCCTAGTACTGCTGAATTGTTTTTTAACCTTCATGTTGGACTGTATAAACACGGGGCCCACAGCACTAGGGTTGAGTGTTGCGGCTTCTTTTTTATAATACATGTGAATTTTTATCTTTGAGGTTACCAGACACTTTTTTGAGCCAAAAGCATACTAATTTATTTCTGTATTATATCGATGCATCAGTGACTATAGAAAACATGAATAGACCCCAATTTGGATTGGCAATAAGGTCTTTGTACTAGACTTCACCTATTGTTTCTTGCCAACTGTGTCTGTCAGATATTCCCCATTGGACTCACGAATTATGATACAAAGTTCATCATATACTGACCGTCATGCTGGATCTGTCTCTTTGCCCTAAACAATATTGTAAGTGGTCAGGCAATAATTTAATAATTAGTTATTGTAGACATTGCTGTACAAACTAATGATGAGAGCCTGTTACAAATATCAAGCCAAAGGTTTGGCATATTACATGGTAAGGTACTGGTATCATCAAGCTTCAGGGCCAATTCCCAAATCAGATTGTAAAACACTGGTATTATGAAACACTTGTATTATCAGGCCTGAGGGTCAATTGCCAAATCAGATGGTAAACACTTGAATTATGAAGCCTGAGGGCAAGTTGCCATATCAGATGGTAAAACACTTGTATTATTAAGCCCAAGGGTCAATTGGCAAATCAGATGGTAAAACACTTCTATCATCAAGGCTGAGGGTCAATTGCCAAATCATATTGTAAAACACTTGTATTATCAAGTCTGAGGGTCAGTTGCCAAATCAGATGGTAAAACACTTGTATTATGAAGCCTGAGGGCAAGTTGCCAAATCAGATGGTAAAACACTTGTATTATCAAGCCCAAGGGTCAATTGGCAAATCAGATGGTAAAACACTTCTATCATCAAGGCTGAGGGTCAATTGCCAAATCAGATTGTAAAACACTTGTATTATCAAGCCTGAGGGTCAGTTGCCAAATCAGATGGTAAAACACTTGTATTATGAAGCCTGACCCTCAGCTGCTATATCAGATGGTATAATACTTGTATTATCAATCCTGAGGGTCAGTTACCATCTTAGATAGTAAAACAGGTAAATATTAGCCTGGGGGCTAGTTGATATATTATATGGTAAACAAGACAGTGAATCGGTTGACAATATTTCTTGTATACTAGGCATGTCAATCTGTTAACAATGTTTTCCATGAACTAGGCATGTCAATCCATTGACAATGTTTTCCATGTACCAGGCATGTCAATCCATTGACAATGTTTTCCATGAACCAGACATGTCAATCCATCGACAATGTTTTCCATGAACCAGGCATGTCAATCTGTTAACAATGTTTTCCATGTACCAGACATGTCAATCCATTGACAATGTTTTCCATGAACTAGGCATGTCAATCTGTTGACAATGTTTTCCATGAACCAGACATGTCAATCCATTGACAATGTTTTCCATGAACAAGACATGTCAATCCATTGACAATGTTTTCCATGTACCAGACATGTCAATCCACTGACAATGTTTTCCATGAACTAGGCATGTCAATCTGTTAACAATGTTTTCCATGAACCAGACATGTCAATCCATTGACAATGTTTTCCATGAACTAGGCATGTCAATCTGTTGACAATGTTTTTCATGAACTAGGCATGTCAATCTGTTGACAATGTTTTCCATGAACTAGGCATGTCAATCTGTTGACAATGTTTTCCATGAACTAGGCATGTCAATCTGTTGACAATGTTTTCCATGAACTAGGCATGTCAATCTGTTGACAATGTTTTCCATGAACTAGGCATGTCAAGGTGCTGTGGTGCCCATGCTGATCACATCTGCAAGACAAAATTAAAATATATGTATGCAAGGTTATTATGCATGTATGAAAGCACAGTTGAACACACCAACTGTTACAATAATGCAGATCTGCTCCTGATTTTCATGAAGGTTAATTATCTTCTTGCAATTTCTGCAAATATTTACCCTGCACTACACTTTAAAAAATAAGATTATTTTTCACTTTGTCCTGTCATTTATCTCATTCTGATAAAACAAGTGTGTACAGCTTGCCAGCTGCACTTTTATCTTAAGGCAGTGGCCATGCCAAACACAGATAGCACTTTCCACCAGCTTATTACTGTCCAAAAGACTGGAGATATTTCAAAAAGATAAGTGACATCTGGTGTCAGGAAATGAAAGTCCTTTAAACTGGGGAGTACACAGAACAGCATTGGGCTGACCCCTTGAAAGGTCACCTTTTTAAACTAGCAAAATGGCGAGTGAGTGGACATTATCATGCAGTCAGTGAACATTGTGCTGGGTGCCATCACTGCAGAGTGGCCTTTGCAGACCTGACCAATCCATGTTTATATGCACATCAGCCACAGCCACTCTCACTGATGATTACACGGATACTTTCTTGAATGAAAACATACATTTAGGACAAAATACATGCATTGTGTCATATTTGTTACTCAGTGGAAAATGAACCATTGGTATGTGCTGCATTCTGGTTCAGCTGTGAATTATGGAGATCAGAACTGAATTTAAAACAAGATTCAAAGCAGAAATACAATTTGTCAGCACCAGGTCTAAAAGTGTGTGGATTGTGGTCTCTGGGAAGTGTAAGCATGACAGTACTTTGCTTGATTGATAGACCTTGTTTGCAATCTGTGAGTGGTATTTCTTCCCTGTTATCATACTTATGTTGATAGCAGTCCACCTGGTTTGAAAGAGTGCTGTTGGACCAGCCCTTGAGTGATTCTGCAAAGGAGGTACCACTCTTCTGGGACGTCTCACTAGAGAACCTTGGACAAGGCAAAGTCCAGGTAAATAATGGAATGCGATTGTAGACAATAGTATGAACAATGGCCATGCAAACATGCCGAGTAAATGTTAACTGTGTGTGCATGCATGTATTGACTGAAAAAAGCCTCTGTGATGACAGCCCCTCATACAGACTGAATGACATCAAAACATCCTCATCTGCTGGACTATGTATAGTCCTTTTGATGCCCGTGCAATTCTAAAATATTTATTGAGCTCCTGGTTAAATCAATGTGGCAAACATGCTTTGTCTCTTTTTTACTTCCAGTTTGAACTATGAAATTCCATCTCGCAATATCCACTGTAAAGCAGTAACTATGACGAGCAATGAGGCAACCCTGGTTCAGATATTATCTTGAATCTCTGTTTATTTGCTGCTGGGCCCTTGCCTAGTGGTTTTCTCTTTCTAATGAAGGCACATGTGCTGGTAAATCTTGAATTGATTGATTGAGACAGTATACATTTGGTAAGATTCACACAATTTTCAAGCAGTAAATACAGTGACCTCAATGCAATAGAGGCCCAGGTCAGTGACCATAGTGTAGCAATGTGAAAGTGACTTCAATGCAATAGAGGACCCAGGTCAGTCTCCATAGTGTGGCAGTGTATGAAAGAGACCTGAATGCAATAGAGGACCTAGGTCAGTCACCATAGTGTGGCAGTGTATGAAAGAGACCTGAATGCAATAGAGGACCTAGGTCAGTCACCATAGTGTGGCACTATGTGAAAGTGACCTCAATACAATACAGGACCCAGGTCAATCACTGTGGTGTGGCAGTGTATGAAAGAGACCTGAATGCAATAGAGGACGTAGGTCAGTCACCATAGTGTGGCACATACCATAGTGTGGCATTATGTGAAAGTGACCTCAATACAATAGAGGACCCAGGTCAATCACTGTGGTGTGGCAGTGCATGAAAGAGACCTGAATGCAGTAGAGGACCTAGGTCAGTCCCCATAGTGTGGCAGTGTATTAATAAAGAGACCTGAATGCAATAGAGGACCCAGGTCAGTCACCATAGTGTGGCAGTGTATGAAAGTGAACTCAATGCAATAGAGGACCAAGGTCAGTCACCATAGTGTGGCAGTGTATGAAAGAGACCTGAATGCAATAGAGGACCTAGACAGTCACCATAGTGTGGCAGTGTTTGAAAGTGAACTCAATGCAATAGAGGACCAAGGTCAGTCACCATAGTGTAGCAGTGTATGAAAGAGACCTGAATGCAATAGAGGACCTAGACAGTCACCATAGTGTGGCAGTGTTTGAAAGTGAACTCAATGCAATAGAGGACTCAGGGCAGTCACCATAGTGTGGCAGTGTATGAACGAGACCTGAATGCAATAGAGGACCTAGGACAGTCACCCTACTGTGACAGTGTATGAAAGTGAACTCAATGCAATAGAGGACCTAGGTCAGTCATCATAGTGTGGCAGTGTATGAAAGAGACCTGAATGCAATAGAGGACCTAGGTCAGTCACCATTGTGTGGCAGTGTATGAAAGAGACCTGAATGCAATAGAGGACCCAGGTCAGTCACCATAGTGTGGCAGTGTATGAAAGAAACCTGAATGCGATAGAGGACCTAGGTCAGTCACCATAGTGTGACAGTGTATGAAAGAGACCTCAATACAATAGAGGACGCAGGTCAGTCACCGTGGTGTGGTGATGTGTAGAGCCTAACATCCATCGGTATTGACAGCTGGAGGTTGTCAAAAGTAACCCCACCTTCAACCCACTCAGTCAACTTGCGTTTGCACATGTTTTTGGCTGGAACCAGTCACAGAGTCAATGTCTGAAAGTCTGTTTCCTATCCAACACCTGTAACAGGCATTTCTAAGGCTCAGAGCAGTACTGGTTAGTGGGTACTCATACAATTGTATCTACAGTGTGGTGGACATACATACACTGAATCATGACATTCCAAGGGCAGGACATTAGATTATGTACTACTCCTGTAGTTATATCCTAATGTGGTGGGACATAGGGAATTATTATGTTATATATTACTCCTGTAGTTATAACCTAATGTGGTGGGACATAGGGAATAATTATATCATGTATTACTCCTGTAGTTATATCCTAATGTGGTGAGACATAGGAAATTATTATATAATGTACTACTCCTGTAGTTATATCCTAATGTGGTGAGACATAGGGGATTATTATATCATGTACTACTCCTGTAGTTATATCCTAATGTGGTGAGACATAGGAAATTATTATATCATGTACTACTCCTGTAGTTATATCCTAATGTGGTGAGACATAGGAAATTATTATATCATGTACTACTCCTGTAGTTATATCCTAATGTGGTGGGACATAGGGAATAATTATATTATGTACTACTCCTGTAGTTATATCCTAACGTGGTGGGACATAGGGAATAATTATATCATGTATTACTCCTGTAGATATATGCTAGTGTGGTAGACATGGATGGAATAGTATCCTATTTCACATGTAGGACAGCTCAGCCAACAGCGTGAAGCCAATTAAAAGCTTAGCAGCTGTGTGGGTTGGTCTACCCATAAATTGTGCTGTGTTGGTCTACACTTAAGCTCTGTTGTGTGGGTATGCAAATAAGCTGTGTTGTGTTGGTATACCCATAAGCCGTGCTGTGTTGGTATACCCATAAGCCGTGCTGTGTTGGTATACCCATAAGCCGTGCTGTGTTGGTATACCCATAAGCTGTGCTGTGTTGATCTACCCATGAGCTGTGTAGTGTTGGTATACCCATATGTGTGGGTATACCCATTAGCTGTCTTGTGTTGGTATACCCATAAACTGTGTTGTGTGGGTATGCACATCAGTTCACAGTGGGCATCAAATGATATATTAGGTAGCCCATTATTCCAACACCTATGAGTATACATAACATTTTCTTATCATTGCCATGTACCAAGAAATCTGTGATCTGAATCTGTACATATTTTGCCTGCCTGGTGAGAATTCAAACTAAAACCGACAATCTTTATTACTGGTGGCATTTATCATACAGTTATTGGTACATGTCTATCAGGATGGTTTATTGCCTTTCTGTTATGCAACCGAAAGGGCCAGCAATCCAATCTGAAGCCAATGGAATCACACAACAATGGAATATATCTACTTAGTACACACATAAATATACATATATATGCATATAATGCTGCTATATTCAATTTTGTCTGTTAAAATTAAGAATTAAAATTTTGGGTAGCAGAATAGAAACTGAGACCAAGAGCAGTTGTATTAGCTAGCATTGATGGCTAGTCTGTTGCCTCAGGAGTTCACAAATACAAAAACTCTGTCTGTTTGATGAACATTGCAAGGCTTCTGTCATTAAAAAAAACTGTTGGTACAGTCTAGGGTGACTGCTTGCATGTGACTCCAACTGGGCTTTTAGATTTTAGGAGATTGTAAGACTTGCAATGCAATTCTGAGGCAAAGTGCCACATGAAGGCATTGTGTTATGGTGGTAAATAGCTCCCTTGAATGTTATTACTGCCTACATGTACCTCCAGTTCACATTTTGTATAGACTGGCTGGATCTGAAGGTCATGCCAATGTCCTCATTGTGCAATGTCCACTGCAGTTTATGCCAGTGGCCCCATGATAAACCATCCTCACTGAAGATCATGCCAATGTCCTCAATGTGCAATGTCCTCACTGGAGATCATGCTGGTGGCCCCATGATAAACCATCTTCACTAGAGGTCATGCCAATGTCCTCAATGTGCAATGTCCTCACTGGAGATCATGCTGGTGGCCCCATGATAAACCATCTTCACTAGAGGTCATGCCAATGTCCTCAATGTGCAATGTCCTCACTGGAGATCATGCTGGTGGCCCCATGATAAACCATCTTCACTAGAGGTCATGCCAATGTCTCCATTGTGCAATGTCCGCAATCTAGATCATTCTGGTGGCCCCATGGTCAACAGTCCTCGCTGTGGATACCCTTACCAAACCAGAAAGCTAAGGTAGCTTTACTTAAGAATTTCGAAAGCTTTCCGAAAGTTAAAGTTCTCTCAAATAAGCAATTGCAAGCATTCAAAGAAATGATTGCTAGTAACCAAAAAGTGGTGAAAGCTATCCAAAGTTTACCGCTTCGCTTAGCTTTTGAAAGGTGATGATGTTTCGAAAGGTATCAGAATTGTCAAGTTTGAAAGCCTAGACCAGCATTTTCTGCTCAGCTTTGAAACCAAACTTTCCTTAGCTTTCAAATGCGTAATCCGCAAGCTTAGATGGTCACATGTTCCAATTGCAATCAAATAAACTTCCTGTTATTTCCCTCCAGTTTAAACTGAATTTGGACAACTGAAAGAGGTAGGTACTCCCTTTCAATGTATCCCTAGTTTGAAGGCAAATTCTTCCTGAAAATCATCTGTCATTGACACAGGTGGAATATAAAGTATTATGGACCATGCAGGCACAATATGGTGGCACCTAAATACCGAACACTTGTGTGTTTTAAACATTTTACTGTGCTCAAAGTGTGAAAACATACATGCGTGAGTAAATATACATTTATCATATCTGTGCCAATATTCATTACTTATAGACTAAACAACTTTTTTGAAAACAGCTTCATGCAGTTTATTTGTGTACTTGTTGTCAGTTGCAGCAAATCCATGTAGTTTAGCAATTGCATGATTTTTGCAGTACATACTTGTACCAGTTGACCTATTTTCTTGAAACAAAGCTATAGCTTTTGAAAGCTTAGCCACTAGCTTTCAATGCTAATACCACTTGCTTTTGAGAGCTAAGCCACTAGCTTTCGAGTGCTTTCAGAGTGTGAAGGTGTAGCTCATTTAAATAATTCGCCTCTGTTACAAGCTAAGCGAAAGCTTTCCTAAAGCTAAGGTAACATTTGAAAGCTGATGATAGCTTTTGAAGAACATATCAAATGTATGCAAGCGTTCAGGTCCGTAGCTTTCCAATACCTTTCACAAGCTTGTGTTTTGAAGGCATTATGAGGGCTACAAGAAAGCTTTCGAGTTTGGTAAGGGTAATGCCAGTGTCCTGATGGTGCAATGTCCTCACTGGAGATCATTCAAGTGGCCCCATGATGAACTGTCCTCACTGCAGATAATGCCATTTTCCCCATGGTGCAATGTCCTCACTGCAGATAATGCCATTATCCCCATGGTGCAATGTCCTCTCTCCAGATAATGCCAGTGTCCCCATGGTGCAATGTCCTCTCTGCAGATAATGCCAGTGTCCCCATGGTGCAATGTCCTCACTGCAGATAAAGCCAGTGTCCCCATGGTGCAATGTCCTCACTGGAGATCATGCAAATGTCTGCATTGTATAATGTCCTCACTGGACAGGATTTGCTGTACAATTGACACATTGTCTTGTGTACAATGTGGGGAAAGAAGCCAGTCAGCTGTTTGTCTGGCAGGGTGGTATGGACTGTTGACTCAGCATGTATATACAAATACAACTGTGGGCCGGTGGCCGGCAAAGATATTGACTGACTCTCCTGACAGGAAACAGTCAATGATGTGGTGCAATCAGTAGTACAGTAGCAACAAACTTCAGCTTGATTGGGTTGCTACTCATCGGAGTGCTCCTCCAAGCTCCCTGTGTGGTGATATCCAGGGCACATTGTGCTAGAAACCTTCAGCTCTCAAAATCCTAGAAATGTCATAATTTTATTATTTTTCATTTATTTTAGTGTTAGCAAAATAGCACCCCCCTCCCCCCTCAAAAAAAGCCCAGGAATTGTAAATGAGCCCTATCAGGATAGAATGCTTCTTGTCAATAACTTTACTTTGAGTGGGTTGGGTGCCAAGTGCCCAACCTTTGCTTCGAGGAAACCTGTTGACTGAATCATAATTCAGGGGAGAAAGGGTTACTGTGATTATTAACATGTAATATTCCAGTTGTCACAAGTTATATCACATGTTACCAGTAAATTGCCAATCAATGAAACAAAATTTTCTGCATGTACCCTGTGGGAATTAATGCATTTTGTTGAGGATGCGTTTGTCTATAATTGCAGTAACCCTGTCCTCCTTAAACAAGCTAAAAATGGCTAGAAGTCAAATGTTGTCTGTCTCAATGTTTTGGACTAGTTTCAAAAGAACTCAAAAATAACCTAAATGAAAGAAATGTTAATGAGATCTATCAAGATAACATGTACCAAGTCAAGAGCTTTCCTTGGCGTGGGTTGGGTATATAGCAACCAACCCTTGCCAAGGAAAGCTCTTGACACAGGCATAATTCAAGGGGAAAGGATTAATAGAATTTTTTTTTTTTTAGAAGGGACACGGTCAAAAAGCCAGGATAGCCATATCATGTGGCAAGAAGCATTAAACAGCACCCTGGCATTTTAGATGTGTGTATTTAACTGTTTGTGTGGATTGTCCAAGATTATCATATTCTGAGCTCAATACAAATGGAGTGTAGCTCATGATTGTTAATCTTTGCTTTCAGGGCTCGAAATTTTAACTGATTTATTTAAGCACTGCACCTAACAAAATGCATACAACCTCTAAGGTAATCGCTGTGGCCAGGTAGGACGACATTTTAAAAGAAGTGAAGTGGTAGCATAATGGATGGTGCCTAGGGAAAGCAGCAATCAAGCACCAAGTTGACAGCAAATGCCAATCTTGTATACATGTTCCAGATTCCACCCTCAAAGGTGACTGCAGACCATAATAATCTGTTTTTACTGGGGATTTATATGTCAATGTGTTTTTATGTTGCCACATGAAAAATGTATAAATAAATTTAAGATGTTGACCCCTGTGGTTAGTATTGCAATTGGTTGGCATTCGTCATGCCTTTGGCTATATAAATGCTGCAATCAATGAAACAATAAATATTTGAATACACTCAAAGCATCCATTCACAATCAGCCAGCGGCGTTGATTGTGTTTGACGTGAATTGTAGCCAGTGTTATGAAATATTTATCTACCTGGAAATTGCGTGGAAATGGTGGACAAGTTTGGCAACATTTCATTTGCAGAGGGGATGGTTTGTACACCTTCCACTCAGAGTAACTAATTACTGGTCATTATGGAGTGGAAGATAAAAGCAGGCCACTGCACCATGATTGCACCCTTTATTTTCGGCAAACTATACAGGAGCTTTTGTAACCAATTTGTCAAGTACCTCTTGTTGTCTATCTTCAAAATGTAATTTTCTGGCTGAATACATCCTTTTGGGTAAAATTGTCCAAAAATGCATGCTTGATTGAGCTAATAAGTGGAGGTACAATTGGACTTTATCAGAATTATACTTGGCAGGCTGCAGTACTTGGGGATTTTTTAAAGTCAGCTATGCAGGCTTGTAAATGACATTGATACAAAAATAGAGTGTGGAAGAATACTTACTGTATGCCCATTGGGTATTGTTTCAAGGATATTAGGGATTCTGTGCAGGTCTCTTCATTATATCAGTCAAACTTACCACTTTGATTTATTTGCAGTTTTCTGTGTATAATCCTTCATTTCAAATATTTATAAAAGTGAATCATTTCATTTGACACAGCAGCAGTGCATGGTGCCGTGTGCTAAGAGGCTCCCGTACAATATAACATAGTCCCTCCACCCATACCTCTGTCATTCCAGTCATTGTACATGTGCATCATGTGAAATAACTGTTTACTGTATTTTCTCTAATAAGTGCTATGTCCTTGATTCTTATATAATGAAAGTGAAATTAATCTTAGCCGTGGATCCTTATTTCAAATGTGACCGTAGTAATACTGTCTTTCTGGTGGCAAAATGCTGTTTTTTTAAAATGTACCATGATGTCAGATTTTTTGGTCTGAAGAATAGGTGGGTAGTGCTAAGGGAAGTACAGATGCTGAAATTTAGAAAAGAGGTACACATAGTGTGATAAAATTAAAATGATAAAATAAGGATTCTCACTGGACACCAATATAAAGTCCCTTAGACATGACAGCCTTAGTAGTTAACATTGCATGATGTATACAAAAGCTTTATTAGATATTCTATGCATACAATCTTTCAACAATATAACAATGTTGGAAAGTGAGACTTTTTAGCTCAGCTGATTTGTCAGTCAGCTGAGCTTTTAGGAGGCTCCGTCGTCCATCTTTCGTCGTCTGTCTGTTGTCCTCCGAGGATTCACATTTTCGACTTCTCCAAAACCAGAGGCTCGATCCTCTTCAATCTTGGATTTTATATACCTTGTATGAGTCTCTACCAAGTCTGTCTAAATGATTATGCTTTAATGATTTGGGGATTTTTTATGATTTTTTGCTCTTTTTATGTGCAAATCTTAAAAATTCTTGTTCTCCAAAATGGGTCACCCAATTGCTTTGATATCAGACAGGAACACTCCTAGGGATACATAGTTCTTAATTTGTTCACCAAGTGGGTCTGCAATTTTTTTCCTTTTTTTTATGATTTTTTTTCCCAGTGACTTCTCCAGAACCGTCACTCAGATTAAGCTGAAACTTCCTGGATATATTCCTTTTGAAAGGGTCAAACAAAATTCTTCACTAGGTGGCACTGCTGTGGATTCCTGATTTTAAATGATTTTCTCAATTCGTGTATTGATCAGTGAATGCACCTTTCCTATTGATCACTATGCGAGTCATTGGGCATTCTAATGCTTATTCAGATTTTTGACTTCTTCTCTTGAAACTGTCAGCCAGGATCACCTTAAACTTGGTGGCAATGTACCTTGGGTAGGTCTCTACCAAGTTTGTACAAATGGTCATGCTCCAGTGAATATTTGTGTTTTTGTGATTTTTTGTTCTTTTTTGGGGCAAATCTTAAAAAATCTTCTCCGAAACCACTCACCCAATTGCTTTGGTATCACACAGCAACACTCTTAGGGACTCCTAGTTCTTACTTTGTTCTTGATGCCTGATTTTCAATGATTTTGTCAATTCAGGTGCTTGTTGGTTGATGCATATCTTCTGTCAAAAACAGCATCAAGCAGATTCACTTGAAACTTCATGGGGATGTACGTTGAGTGGGTCTCTACCAGGTTGATTCAAATGGTCATGGTCCAGTGAATTTTGGATTTTTAATGAATTTTGTTGTTGAATTTTTTGGCAAAAACGTTCTCAGAAACTACTCAACCAATTGCTTCAAATCGCATAGGGACACTTCTGGAGACCCCTAGACCTTAATTATTTCAACATGTGGTGCTGCAATTTTACTCTATTTCTTTACATCGACAAGGGGATATGTATGTTAGCAACAGTGATCGTGGTCTGAAACAGAGTTGACCTTGATATCAGAACTCAGAACTCTTTTATTTATGGCCAACAAATGGTATAATTCATAAAAAATTATACAACAAGAAACTGTCTAACTTGGTCAAGGGAGACTATTGTTATAACATTATGCATGTTGCTGTCGCAAGAGCCACCCTTGTAAGAAGATTTTTTAAAGAAATATGTTATACATCAGAATGACAAACAAATTCTTGTAAAAATCTTAAAATGCTATAGTCTACAAAAACCTTTAGATTAATTATTTTGATGACAAATGTAACAATCATACACAGTGCATTCATGGTTGTATTTGTTAAAGAAAAGTTTTCACATAGTTTGAAAAACCTTTTAGGCTATGAGAATAGATATCATAGTTCATAAGACCACTTCAGTAGAGTCAGCTGAGCACAGGACTGTCAGCTGAGCACAGGACTTTGACAGTCCTCTTGTTTACAGTTCCTCCTATACGTGTTCTTATTTGTCAGCTGTAATAGTACACTACAGTGTTCACATATTCTATACTCCTGAAACCATGCTAAGAGGTACTTATGTTAACACTTCACTGATGCTACCAAACATCTTTCAAGAGTTCTGTAGGCTGAATAATTTCTGTAAATTAGCTGGAATCTGGTTTGCTTGTTTTAAATGGCTTTGGATTATATCCTCTTATAATTAGTGCTTTTGTAATATGTTTTTGGTGTGCTCCTGTAGTTACTGGTGCTGCTAACATGACTATGGCGTGTTCATATAGGCACAACTGCATCCGCCATATACATTATTTATTCATGGGGGCACTGATATATGGCTTTGGAGTGTTCTTGTCGTCAATATTGCCATTGCCATATGGCTTTAGAGTGTTCCTGTAGCCACTATTGCCACTGCCATATGGCTTTGGAGTGTTCTTGTCGTCAATATTGTCATTGCCATATGGCTTTAGAGTGTTCCTGTAGTCACTAGTGCTTCTCTCAAATGGTTTTAGAGTGTTGCTGTATCTACTATTGCCATTGCCATATGGCCTCAATGTTCCTGTAGCCACTATTGTCACTGCCATATGACTTTGGGAGTGTTCCTGTAGCCACTATTGATGCTACCATATGGCTTTGGGGTGTTCCTGTAGCCGCTATCGCTTCTGTCAAATGGCTTCGTAGTGTTGCTATATCTACTATCACAATTACCATATGGCTTCAGAGTGTTCCTGTAGCTACTAGTGTCACTCTCATAAGGGTTTGGTTTGTTCCTGTAGCCACTTTTTGCACTGCCATAGGGCTTCAGGGTGTTCCAGTAGCCACTATTGCCACTGCCATATGGCTTTGGTGTGTTCCTGTAGCCACTATTGTCAGTAATAGGGCTTTGGGGGTGTTCCTGTAGCCACTACTGTCACTGCCATAGGGCTTTAGAGTGTTCCTGTAGTCACTATTGCCACTGCCATAGGGCTTTGAGTGTGTTTCTGTAGCCACTATTGTCAGTAATATGGCTTTGGGGTGTCCCTGTAGCCACTACTGTCATTGCCACAGGGCTTTGGTGTGTTCCTATAGCCACTATTGCCACTGCCATATGTCCTCAAAGTGTTCCTGTGGTCACTATTGCTACTGTCAAATGGCTTTGGAATGTCTCTCCAGACACTGTTTTTTGTTATTTGTGAATATGGAGTGTTCCTATTGGCACAACTACATCTATCATATACCCTTTTTTATTCATGGGAGCAGTATTTATTCCACTCTATGGCTTGGGGTGTTCCTTGGGTTTTACTCTGTCAACTGTGGCTCAAGAAATCTCAGCTTATGCTAATATTAGAAGTACTTCAATGTACAATGGTATTGTTTAGTTGCATTAAATGCCATTAATTTTGGATGAAATAGTAGAGCTGCACACAAACTGTGTAAATATGACAGTTTGACATAGAGGAGTATTACATGTAAGGCTGTAGAAGTATTATGCCTATGTCTGTAACAAAATGCTGCCTGATACATTGACTGGTCCTGGCTCTAATTATTTGTAGTTGACACTGGTGTTGATTTTGTTGTAAGCTTTGATATCTGGATGGCATGCTGCCAATGCTTTGTCTTGGTACGGAAATCTCTTTCAGGTTTGGGAAATACATATTTTCTTTTCTGGAGTGTGCTTTGTGGTCACAGCATAAACAAATGCTGTCCATCAAAGTGGATGGCATGCAAAGTAGTCATTACGTGTGGGTAACTGCTGGGGTGGACTGCACTTCTTGGTACCACCCCACCCCTCCCTCCAGCTGTCTGTTCCACCGCCAGCTCACTGGTGGGCTCCTGAAAAATCTATATACATTAAGCCAAATGATCAATACCAGTATCAGCGTATCAGGCTTATGGGATAAACAGAGGATGCTTTAGGATATTTGGCACGGAGTCTGGGTAATGAATTTGCACTCAGCAAGAAACACATGCTGGTTACTCCCACGTTCAGCAAGATTCAAACTTCAGGCCATGCAGTGCTACTTGCTGGGGTTCCATGACAAATCCCAACCATAGAAGCAGTAACAATGCACATGGAAATGTATCTCCTTTTTTTAGAGAAGTAAAGTCAAGCAGTACAGGAATTATGTGTATAACTAATGTAGACGTCCACTTTTAGAGTCATACAGTTAAAGAAATGTTGCTGAATGTTTTCATATACATACCACAAATTTGGAATTGAATTCAACTCAAATCTTCACATTAGCATGGAACTGAAAATACATCATAGTATTGTGATGTAGTGTTATATAAATCACAATTTTGGGACATAGTTCAACTTTTATCTTAATGTTGGCATATATTTCAGCATACATCATAGCATTGGGATGTAGTTGAATAAACATCATAGCATTGGGATGTATTTGAATATACATCATAGTATTGGGAATCAGTTGAGCAAGCATCATAGTATGAGGATGTTGCTGAACAAACATAATGTTGGGATGTAGCTGAACAAACAAAGTGTTGGGATGTACTTGTAGCTGAACAAACATCATGGTATTGGGATGTAGCTGAACAAACATAGTGTTGGGATGTATATGTAGCTGAACAAACATCATGGTATTGGGATGTAGCTGAACAAACATAGTGTTGGGATGTACATGTACATGTAGCTGAACAAACATCACAGTGTTGGGATGTAGTTGAACAAGCACCATAGTATTGGGATGTACTTGAACAAACATTACAGTGTTGGGATGTAGTTGAAAAAACATCACAGTATTCAGATGTAGTAATAGGAACATCATAGTATTGGGATTTAGCTGAATATAAACGTAGCATTTGGATGTAGTTGGACCTACATAATAGCATTGGGGTGTAGTTGGACCTATATAATAGCATTGTGGAGTAGTTGAACAAACATCATAGTAATGGGATGTACTTGAACAAACATCTTGATATTGGGATGTGCATGTAGCTGAACAAATGTAGTAGTGGAATGTAGTTCAAAATATGCCATCTTTGGGTACAACGTACATTGTATTTTACTGGTTTACAAAAGAACTCAACAAGAGACTCACAATGCAACATATCAATGCTGGAACATGACATGCATGTGATTGAGAGATCACTTCAAACCCATGCAATATATTTTCAATGTGGAGAACTTCTGTTCAGTTTCTTGCTCTCTGCATGCTTCAAGTTTATTTAAAAGTTACACTGAACAAAGTAAAATCTTATGGCAATAAGTAAGCTGTTGATTCCCTCTTAAACTGGGGTGCAGGGCGGGTTACACTTTGGTATCCTGTTTAAATAAAATTAGCATCTAACATGGTAAAGTCAGTCAACACTCATGACAATGGCACTCAGATATCCGACATATTCACTAAATGACACACGTTTTAAGGAAAAAAAGTACATTTTCTATGTTATGTAATTCATTTATCTGACATTTTCAATTATATGATACAATTTCAAGGAACAGATGGTGTCATTATAATGAGGTTTCACTGTACTTATTTGGTCAACTTTAGCTAAAAAAGTACAAATTTAAATTCTTTGAATGTGCTTTGTGATTTTCAGTGCCACTGTTAGGTACATTGCCTTCGTAGACAGACCAATACCGCCACGCTATTCATATTGTGGATTTCTATTGACGGCGGACTTGGAGCGGGGTTATGTTTTTTTCGCCCTCAGTCGGACCGTGGTGAGAAGGGTCTGTCTACGCAGGCAATTAGGTACACAGCTAAATGGTGTAACTTGGGCTGCCAGCTTGCCATCATCCCTGGGCCCACCTTGACATCTGGGGCAGGGTTCCGCTGATTGTAACGATGTTCAAGGTACACATCACCGGAGCCACCAGGCACAGTGAAATGTCATGTACTTAAGCACACAATTTCAACTGTTTGTGAAACCTGAGACATGACAATACTGTACTTAAAAGGAGTGGTTCTGTTATCTATCAAAATGTTCATTATACAGTGGTAATTGTTTCATCAGTCAAAATAGGATTAATTAAATTCTTACGCCACATGGGATATGCAATTTGTAATACTGTAAATTGCTTTAATTTCTCTGTAGTGGTACTCTTTTGCGCTGAATTTGCTGATGGCACAAAATTGTGAAAATAAAAATCACAGTGAAATATTATTTCAACATTGTATGAAATGGAATTATGTTCAAAACAATGAAAATTTATACACACAAAAATTAAGCAATTTACAGTATTCATGTTGAGCAATGATTGGTTGATTATCTGCTTTGTATATTTGTATTTATGTACAATACTTATATACATATTTTAGTGTATCAACTATGAGTGATACATTTTACACAGTACATGATGTATATATTTCAATGTATCAAGTTATGAATGATACATTTTACCCTGTGCATGCCATATATATTTTAGTGTATTGAGTTTTGAATGATACATTTTACTTTGTGCTTGCTGTATATATTTTACTGTGTCAAGTTATGAGTGATACATTTTACCTTGTGCATGCCATATATATTTTAGTGTGTCAAGTTATGAATGATACATTTTACCTTGTGCATGCGGTATATATTTTAGTGTCTCAAGTTATGAGTGACACATTTTACCATATGCATGCAACATCAAGAACAGAATAACTTAGCAGTAACATTTTTTTCATGTCATCTTGTCAAAGTGTGTGTAATAGTTATTTCTTAAAGTGCTATATTCTGATCATATGAAGCTCACATGGTAGAATTTTTTGACTCGGTGACCATCATATCATTAAATGCCTATGACATAATAGACAGTGTTCATTAGTCAAAAGATAATAGATTTCTGATTGTGATTGTGTAGTCTAAGTGATTTAAGGTATATGTACATGTACACGTAGGAGACAACAAGAGGATTTTGATCACAGTAAATGTGCTCATGGCTCAGAGAAAATAACTGCCCAATTACTGAAAATCAGCTCATGTCACAAATCACATGACAGTTAATACCTTTTACATGTCAAATTGAGGGTACAAATTTTAAATAACCTTCTTACCAGCTCCTTGACCCTTCAGTGTGTCCTTGTTAGCAAGTGCACTAATTTATAGTGAGAATGGTGCTGTGTGCTACATTATATGACAGACTGCTACCTTTATTTCAGGATTTTAGCATCTTTAATAGGCAATTTATCCGGATGTACTCAGCAAGTAAAAAGGTGTTTGGAGACTGATGGATCATACAAGCCCTCATAAAGGTCAAGTGAGGGGATGCTTTTATGTTGGCTGTCCTTAGTGGTTGATCTGGGGTCAGGCAGTCATTGTCGAGTGTGTTAACCCATCACCATAAACCAAGTGCAAGGGGGTTCTCTGCTTCAGCAGTTTTTTATTTACTTTAGCATCAAGGAAAAGCAATGGCAATTGTAGGTAAGCCCCATCACAATAAGATTCTGTGGGTCAACATCTTTCCTGGGGCACACTGGGAAAGAAGCACCTACCCCCACGGAAAGCAGTTGCCTTACTCATAATTCAAGGGGGCAAGGGTTAAGGAGAGGCCAGCCTCAGGCCAAGCGACTTGTATTAGGAGATGATGGGATGGGTCAGCTCTGACATTTCAAGCTTCAAAGCTGGCAACAATACCATCAGAGGCATGCTTAAATGCAAGCTGGCTTTTAGTGAAATTGGATGTGCAAGGTGGCGATACAGTAGACTTAATCCTAGTCTTTACCTGGGCATTGTCTTACAAGTCAAGTTGTCTTGTCTGATTGACAGGTGACTCAGGCCCATTGAGAATGGACTGTATCTTGGATTATAGCCTCAGTGGTCACAACCATTATGCTGTAAGCTGTCTACAGCAGGACCTCTAAGCCAGGGTTTTATGCTGGGGTGGGTGGGGGTGAATGGGAGAGGTTAGAGGTAGGTTGACAGTCCCCTTGCCTCTGTACTCTTACTGTGTTCCACTTGCTGCTTGTCTTTAAGGTTTCCTTAACCCCTTCCTCCTTAAACCGGCTAAAACCAGCTGGGGGTCAAATGTCATCTGCTTCCATGTTTCAGACTAATTTCAGAAGTAAAATAAATTTGGATAAAAATTGTAGAAGAGACCTCAGACATGCTCCAGGTCAACAGCTTTCCTTAACATTGGTTGGCCCCATAGCACCCAACCCACACTATGGAAAGGTTAAAGGGAGAAGGGTTAGACAATGCTTTCACACTATTTCCAACCTATACTGTGTAGCTTCATCTATCTTTTGCAAGAAACATGCCATGTTTATTCTAATATTAACATACCCTGCTGTAGGATTCCAAATTCTTTGATCATACCCATGTCTTCTTGTATTGTATAAATGAAGTCTTCATTAAATCAATTTGGAATAAACAGGCCCTACATTCCTCACAGTGTACACAGTTTGGGAGGTAAAGTAACCCATCATTTATAATAGCATTGTCTTTGAAAAGAAAACTGATATATTACAGAAACAGAGAACTGATGCACTACATGAATCCTATTGGCTGCCATGTGAGAGACATGCTTTTATTGGGACCATTGCTATAACTAGAATGACTATGGTGTCTGTGAAGGTAAATCATTGAAAACCACAGGCAAAGCTTGTCACCTGAGGTAGTGTTTGCCAATGGTGGTTTTACAGGTCTGGATCTACGAGGAGTGATAACGTGTGTCTGTCTTGTGATATACTACCTTCAGTTTGTGTAAATTGCCGTCTAATTATGTATAGCTTTGTCAGACAAAAAATGGGAGAACCGTTTATTATTCTTTCTTTCTAGATGACACAAGTGCACCAAGAAATTGCGCTCATAAATTAAAAGACAAATGGCAGTCAATTAGTGAGAGGACAAATAATGACAGTGTTTTAGTTGGGGAGCTTTTCCAATGGCTGGCAGCTGGCAGATTGAGAAAGAGCCTTAGTGCCCTAGATGGTGTGTCAATTACCTTGATCACTATGTACAAGTGCAATGGTGCATGTATTGCCCACTTGCCATCTGGGGGCTTTCAGGGGCCACTCTGTAGACACCTCAATCCCAGCAGCTTTGACAATCCACTATATACAACACACAGTGACTGACTCGGTTCATTTCTAATTAATCACGGAGCAAAGTTTGCCATTTGTTTTACGTTGCTCCCCACAGTGGCAAAATAACAGAGTTCTATGGCTTCCTATGCCATCCCACAATGGCCACACAGCCTCCCATCACTAATTTTTGTGGTATTTTGGTGGGGCTTTTTTTTGGCTTCTCTTAAAACAGAAAATCATGTAAAATAAATGTTGAGCAAGACATAGACCTGCACAATGTTTTGCTATCGTGTATCAGACCCAGTTTCAACACAATGAAGCAGAATGACATGATTGGTGCTGTGTAACATCATGGTGTGCCACACTGAAAAATCCCTTTTATCTTGCCAGTTTTTGGATTAATTGTTCCATGTGGACATCAGTGTGATACAATGGCCTGAAAATCAACACACATTCACGTGACACAACCCTGATACAATCATGGCTTAGCTCCAATCTTTGTCTACAGTCTGCTTCATCTTATCAAGAAAGCATTAGACCTTGATCATCATGGGGATTGTACTGAGACAGGTTATTTTGTGACCGAAAACCCTATTCCTGCTGCATGGTAGTGGTAATGGTGCCATGGCAGTGGTAATGGTGCCATGACACTGGTAATGGTGCCATGACACTGGTAATGGTGCCATGACAATGGTTATGTTGCCACGACAATGGTTATGGTGCCACAACACTGGTAATGGTGCCATGAAAAGCATAGCATGGCTTGAATAGACTTAGCAGAGAAGAAAACATCTACTTTTACCATGAGTATCCAACTTTTTGATCATGAAGTACATGGTTAAAAAATACACAGGGAATATGAACATTGTCTTTCCTCTAAAAACATGAAAAAATGAGATACCATGAGAACTGTTGAGGCCACAATACATTCTTCACAGCAGAATTGTGTTGTTTTGGATGGCAGCTCATTAGGCCACACAGGTACATGTCCATCCTGTAGCACAGGTTTGTATAGCTTCTGGTGACACCTTTGTGGGCCACATACACCATTTAGAACAGAATCTTATGGCTCCTGGGGTCCCTCAATGTGGCCACATTCACCTTTAAGAACAGAATTGTATGGCTTCTGGTGACACCTTTGTGGCCACATACACCATTAAGAACAGAATCTTATGGCTCCTGGGGTCCCTCAATGTGGCCACATTCACCTTTAAGAACAGAATTGTATGGCTTCTGGTGACACCTTTGTGGCCACATACACCATTAAGAACAGAATCTTATGGCTCCTGGGGTCCCTCAATGTGGCCACATTCACCTTTAAGAACAGAATTGTATGGCTTCTGGTGACACCTTTGTGGCCACATACACCATTAAGAACAGAATCTTATGGCTCCTGGGGTCCCTCAATGTGGCCACATTCACCTTTAAGAACAGAATTGTATGGCTTCTGGTGACACCTTTGTGGCCACATACACCATTAAGAACAGAATCTTATGGCTCCTGGGGTCCCTCAATGTGGCCACATTCACCTTTAAGAACAGAATTGTATGGCTTCTGGTGACACCTTTGTGGCCACATACACCATTAAGAACAGAATCTTATGGCTCCTGGGGTCCCTCAATGTGGCCACATTCACCTTTAAGAACAGAATTTTATGGCTTCTGGTGACACCTTTGTGGCCACATACACCCACAGAATCAAGTGGTTCCTGGGGTCCCTCAATGTGGCCACATACCCCATTAAGAACAGAATTGTATGGCTCCTGGGGTCCCTCAATGTGGCCATATACACCATAAAGAACAGAATCTTATGGCTCCTGGGGTCCCTCAATGTGGCCACATACACCATTAAGAACAGAATCTTATGGCTCCTGGGGTCCCTCAATGTGGCCACATACACCATTAAGAACAGAATCTTATGGCTCCTGGGGTCCCTCAATTTGGCCACATACACCATTAAGAACAGAATCTTATGGCTCCTGGGGTCCCTCAATGTGGCCACGTACACCATTAAGAGCAGAATCTTATGGCTCCTGGGGTCCCACAATGTGGCCACATACACCATTAAGAACAGAATCTTATGGCTCCTGGGGTCCCTTAATGTGGCCACCTACACCTTTAAGAACAGAATTGTATGGCTTCTGGTGACACCTTTGTGTCCACATACACCATTAAGAACAGAATTGCATGGCTCCTTAATTGTGACACCACATTGTGGCCACATAGCCAAACATGTACACCCTAAAGAAAAGAAATGCATGGGGACTTGCACCCCATAGGACACAATTGTATGCACCTGGTGACACCTCATTGTGGTTACACACATCCTGTTAATTGGGTCACTCACTAATTAATCATTCTGCTGGCACCTGTTTGTCCATGTTTCGTGAATCTCTCAGTTTAAGGGATTAGCATTTAGTCACCCTTGTTAATGGCCTGAGCAGATGTCATTTGTGAGCAATTAAATTAAGCAAATCTCCTTGGTTATCTTTGGTAGTGAATATTTCAGAAACAAAGACTTGGTAATTTTGAGAAAGCCACACTCAAAACTGGATGGATGAATCTTTGTGAAATTACAGGCTTTGTAAAGACAAGAGTATAACTTATATTGCCATTTTTTGTTTGGCAGTATTCCAATTTTAAATGATACTTTTTGTGCTCCAAAATGAAAAAAGTTATCAATGTTAATTTCAAACACTTAAAAATTCAATAACTTAAAAAACATTCCTTGTAAGGGAAAACAAAAAAGGCAACTTAAGTTACACCTTTGTCTTTAAATGACTATTAATTTCAAGCTTTTTATGCCAAAAGTTTTGTTGTGATCCTTTCTCAAAGTGTAAATCAGACCATCAGACCCCTTGAATAAAATGCCCTTCACATTTTAGAAATCAATCTGAGAATATTTGTTGTTATATGCAAAGAAACTACACTTATTGACAAAACTTAAAATGTATACATCGATGGGATTGTAAACAAAAACAGAGACACAGTGGCAATTTTTGTACCACTATTTTATATACACCCAAAGTAAGAGCCAGCACCTTATTTATTTTCTCTTTGGAATAGTAGGTCTTTGAATGAAAGGTCTCTTTATAAGTACTTTTATTCTAGACTCTTTATAATTGAGTAGAATTGTTGTTCTGACCGGCAGGCACTGTGTTAAGCTACAGTTGTGAAATGTATCACATGTGGTATAACTACTGCCACCTCTGTCCCTCTTTTAGGCTGCTATTGCCACAGTTACACCAATAAACCTGCTTCACTCTGCCATTGCTGTCTGAGGAAATTACTCGGACTGGCTCTCAACACTGTTGCTATGCTGTATTACTCCACCTTTCAGCATTTGTAGACAGCATTTGACAGTGCAGCTGGTGGACGCCTGTCTTGGTTAATAATTGGCCCTATACATCCAGCACCATGCTGCGCTCATTCATTGTAACCACACTGGACTTCACAGTGGCTGCTTGTAGCCACTGCTTTATGGCTATACTGTGTATATTTCTTTTGTGACCATTGCTGGGGCTGAAACAATAAGCAACCTTCTGCACCAACCACGGGACCAAAAATGGGAAACACACATCCACTGTACGAAATCCATAGAGCTGCTGTCTGTCCTGATCATAGACGATCAGGATCCTTTGCCTGGCAGCCAGTTGTACGTGTAATTTGTATTGCCGCTACATGAGTGTTATCTGAAGTTCCATTCATTCTATATGGCACCTCTCTGGCATGTGTAATATATTCTAAACTTTCAACACTGAGCACTGGTCAGAATGCTTGTAGCTTCAAAATGTCCTCTTGTGGCAAGGGCTGTCTAAGTTTCCTGTCGTCACAATGGAGCAATATGTCTTCTTGTAGCACTAATGGTGCTACAGTGCTAAGAAATGCCCAAGCCTGACTCTTGCACTCAACAGCAGTCCGTCCCTTTTATACTTTGGTAAGCCCATTGTTAGAAATATTTCAATGAAAATATCTCCTTTCTTTGTTCAACTACATGTAAGCTATATTTGTTTTTATGGTATGTGGATCTATTCACCCTCACCTTTGTTTGTGGATGATAGTGACAGAGTGTACTGGAGTGAGTGCATTTGTGTAAGAAGACAATGCATGTTTTGATGTAAAGCAGATAGGGGTCATAAATATAACAAGAATGTCTGTTAGCAGGTATTGGAATCATTTACGGCCCACAGTATTCCATTTGCTGCCTGACAGTGGTCATTTGTGCCTGACACAAAGTAGAGGGTGTACATGACCACTGGAGGGCTGTAAGTCGAATACCAAGGGCCATACAATGATCCCAATGACATACAAACGAACATTACTATTATTATTCATTTGTAGTATTTATAAACCAATTATGATTTAATGCATATTACAATGTAACTATATGGCCCTAAATAGTGTAATAAAAAAAAAAGAAAAGAAAAGAAAAAGAAAGAAAGAAAAAGACTACAATATAGACCAGTGTCAAGTAAACATACAAGTAACTTTACATTTTTCAGATTACAATATACGTTCACTTAAAAGTATGTCTATTGAAGTTAATGGGACACTTTCCTCCAATAATGTAAAATAAACTGCTTCGTGTCATTTGCAACCCACAAAATCAGTGCAAATGTCATTTGCAGCCCACAATTTGGTCATTTATGCCCTTTGTTATGGTGTTAATGTTTAGGTAATGCCCTATAAATGAATAATGATAATGATTAACACATCAGAGCCGGGGCAAATTCAAGGGTCACACGATAACGGTAGATATGTTGATGTTCTTTCACTTTGGACAGCTAAGATGTTTTGATTCAGTAGATGTGGACATGTCTGTGTGCATGGTATAAGCCACAGATACCTGTGATTGGCCACCTTTATCTGCAGGCAAAGGGTGGGTCAGCCCTCGTGGTGACATATATCTTCAGTTGCAAGGGTCATATCATCGCCTTGGTGTCTGGCTATTCAACTATTCTGGCTATTCATGGTGACATCATCTTCATGGTGTCTGGATGTTCAAATATTGTCTGCTTACCCATTTTTCATCAGTTTAATTTGTTCTATCACATTTTTTTATGGAGTTTGAAAGAACTGTTCTACAGTGATATGTCCCAGGTCAGAAGGTGGCGCTGACATGCTGAGGATGCTATGCACTTGAACTGTGCCAAGGATAGCTGAAGACTAGTCTTAATTTGACCCATGATTTAGGGTTAACGCTTTCCCCCTTGAATTTACACTGAGTCAACAACTTTCCATGGCATGAGTTGGGCAACTGAAGATATATGTCACCACGAGGGCTGACCCACCCTTTGCCTGCAGATAAAGGTGGCCAATCACAGGTATAGTGCCCAACTCATGCCATGGAAAGTTGTTGACCTGGGGCATGTGATCTTAATAGGGCTCATCTACAATTCTCAAATTGTGTTTTATTACTGTTGCAATTAGTTGAAAACGCTGAAGCAGACGGCATTTGACCACCAGCCAGTTTTGGCTGGTTTAGGAGGGGGGGGGGAAGGGTTAAAATGAAAAGTAATTATTTGAGTCCCTGCAAGAGTTCAGGTGAGATGCTCAAATACAGAATTGTCCATCTTTATTCTGCTGGCCAAAAAATACTGAAGATTTTAGTTCCTCCATTAAGCATGTTACATGTATGTGAAGGGTTCATGTAAAAGGTGATTCCAACAAGCTTCAGTGTCCTTTCATCTCAGTACAAACACATTGCTTTAAACATATTTTATTCAGAAACACACACACACACACACACACACACACACATATATATATATGTATATATATATATATATATATATATATATATATATATATATATATATATATATATATATATAAATATATATATATATATATATATATATATATATATACATATATATATAATGTGTCACTCAACAGTTGGTTTATGGCAATTGGAGAAAAGGGCCTGGCCTAATCCTCTGGTTTTCGGAAAGTGAACAAGTGGAGACATATAGAACTGTATGAAGAGTGAAGGAGTTGTTTGAGATATCTCAGTGTATGAAGAGTGAAGTGGTTGTTTGAGATATCTCAGTGTATGAAGAGTGAAGTAGATGAGATATCTCAGTGTATGAAGAGTGAAGGAGTTGAGATATCTCAGTGTATGGAGAGTGAAGGAGTTGTTTGAGGTATCTCAGTGTATGAAGAGTGAAGGAGTTGTTTGAGATATCTCAGTGTATGAAGAGTGAAGGAGTTGAGGTATCTCAGTGTATGAAGAGTGAAGGAGTTGTTTGAGATATCTCAGTGTATGAAGAGTGTAGGAGTTGAGATATCTCAGTGTATGGAGAGTGAAGGAGTTGTTTGAGGTATCTCAGTGTATGAAGAGTGAAGGAGTTGTTTGAGATATCTCAGTGAATGAAGAGTGAAGGAGTTGTTTGAGGTATCTCAGTGTATGAAGAGTGAAGGAGTTGTTTGAGATATCTCAGTGAATGAAGAGTGAAGGAGTTGTTTGAGATATCTCAGTGTATGAAGAGTGAAAAAGTTGTTTAAGACATTGTATGAAGATTGAAGGAGTTGTTTGATGTATCTCAGTGTATGAAGAGTGAAGGAGTTGTTTGAGATAATTCAGTGTATGAAGAGTGAAGGAGTTGTTTGAGGTATCTCAGTGAGTGAAGAGTGAAGGAGTTGTTTGAGATATCTCAGTGCATTAAGAATGATGGAGTTGTTTGAGATAGCTCAGTGTATGAAGAGTGAAAGAGTTGAGATATCTCAGTATATGAAGAGTGAAGGAGTTGTTTGAGATATCTCAGTGTATGAAGAGTGATGGAGTTGTTTGAGGTATCTCAGTGTATGAAAAGTGAAGGAGGTGTTTGAGATATCTCAGTATATGAAGAGTGAAGGAGTTGTTTGAGACATTTCAGTGTATGTAGAGTGAAGGAGTTGTTTGAGATATCTCAGTGTATGAAGAGTGAAGAAGTTGTCTGAGGTATCTCAGTGTATGAAGAGTGAAGGAGTTGTTTGAGATATCTCAGTGTATGAAGAGTGAAGTTCAGATATCTCAGTGTATGAAGAGTGAAGGAGTTGTTTGAAATGTCTCAGTGTATGAAGATTGAAGGAATTGTTTGATGTATCTCAGTCCATATAGAGTGAAGGAGTTGTTTGAGATATCTCAGTGTATGAAGAGTGAAGGAGTTGTTTGAGATATCTCAGTGTGTAGTTCAGAATATGGAACAGTATTTAGGGGCAAGAGAAGAAGTAGTGCCACATATCTTCAGCAGCCCAGCCACACAAGCAATTCCCTGACAGAGAAGCATTGTGAGCCAAAGTCATTTTAAAATGACCACCAGGTGTGACAGGGAAAGGGTTAGTGGGTCAATTTTGTTTGGTTGCCATGTAGAGAAAGCTATAGTGGGTGTTTACCCATTGAGACAGCTGGAGTGCTTGTCCTACAGCAAGAAGCCCCATATTTAATAACAGCCATCTTAATACAGACTTAGTCGGTTTCTTCTTCCATCAATGCCGTAATGATCCATGTACAGCTGTGAGTAGCCAACATGTCTTTCAGCAACGAGCACTTCGCCCCAGTCTGCAAGCTGCTAGATTTCACACTTGTAGTTATGGGGGCAAAATTACAAGTGGAGACTGGCGTGTGTATGTGGCACTGTATTGAGTGTTTTATGAGAAAATAGCATAACAAAAAGTCAAACCTCGTCAGAATTTCTGTACAATATCGGGGAACATTATGGTGAAGTTAAAGGTGATGATTTATTGGCTTCCTCCAACAAGAGGGAATGCTGTGGTAACATTGTATCCAGGAGGTGCTGTGTCACGTATGGACGATATCATAATGACCAGCAAATAACATACTTGTGCAGAATTATGTGTATGTGGCGGTAAAATGAAGTCTCATGATGGGAGCCATGGATGTAAAATTTGTGAGTAGGTTATCTCCTGATTCCATGGACTAGTTCTAACAGGTTGTTGTATAGGCGTACATGCAAGTTTTAATAGACGTATTACAGGGTAAATCTGTTTATTTTATAGTAACATGCATATAGACAGAAGTTATCAGGACTTTGTATGCCACCTGAGTCTGAAAATAAAAGGAGGGAAGTTCATAACAAGAATACAGGTCTTTATTTATCTTTTGGCCTTTTTTTAGTCAGTTTCACAGCATTGTGTACTGGAGAAGCTTATACGTAATATCCTTGACATCAAGCGTGGAGATGGAATTACATTCATGAAATCGTATGTTGACAAAGCCATGCACTTTGACATGTGAGGTTTCCAGATGACACAGTATGCTCATGTTAAGAATGTAAGAGTTTGTCAGAATGGACGTCACAGTTGATGGCGGCGGACAAGACGGGACCAGCAGGGCTCGCTATATGCCATAGATCAGGCTATGTCCATAAAGCACCCATCCCACTGCCAGTCACATTTCTACCAATGGCTCATAGATTGTGTGACCCTCTTGCCCTTTTCTGCTGTCCTGACCTCTAGTAGTGACCTACAAGAAGGTTTGTGGATATCTTGCCGTGGCACCATGCAGTGTACCCTAGGCATGTCACTGGCTCGTCATGATAGCAAATCAAGTGTGGTTCACTGTGGTGACTTGCCCAGTTGGGCTTGCATTCAATGAGTCAGCATTGCCATATTGCTGATAGCAGCAAGATTACTTCACACTGTACACACATCAATTGTGGTGGCAGGTGGCTCATGTGGCTGCTGACACCACATGGTGGCTGTTGACACCACATGCATCCATCCAGCATTGTCAATTGATGGCTCCTTTTATGGTTTTGGAGATTTCAGTCACAAAGATTACCTCAGCAATGTTTTTATAAGTTTTCTTGTTCTTATGTATCAAGTTTGATGAAAATAGGTATTAAAACATGAAAGATCCCAGTATCAACATTATATTCTGGCTGAGGATGATGATAGCTGCGATGAGTTTTCTCATATACCTGTATGTAGATTGACATCTTCCAGTGCTCTATGGCAGCTATTTCCAAGCACCAATATGCCTATAGATGTAGTCCAGGCTGTACAACAGGTACATTTACCAGCCAGTCTTTTCGAAGCCCAAGAATCAGCAAAGACTACATTACATGTACCAGCATATGGCATAAGACAAAGGCGGGCATGGAAGTGGCATAGGCTACATGAGATAAAGACAGAGGCTGACATGGATGTGGCATAAGCTACATGAGATAAAGACAAAGGCTGACTTGGAAGTGGCATAGGCTACATGAGATAAATACAGAGGCTGACATGGATGTGGCATAGGCCACATGAGATAAAGACAAAGGCTAACATGGAAGTGGCATAGGCTACATAAGATATAGACAAAGGCTGACATTGAAGTGACACAGACTACATGCCACAAAGACAGGGTGACATGGAAAGTGGATGAGTCTACATGACATAGGCACAAAGGCTGTGGCCTGTGTTTACTGCATGTAGTTAGTCATTCAAGAGCAATGAAATGATATTGTGGGATATTGAGTGGCTTCATAATATATTTATCATGGAAGAGAGACTGATTCCTTTATATTTCTGGGAGCAATACTCTTGTTATTGGGCAAAAGCTACACTCACTGTTGAGGGGCTCCTGGTGCGGGTATAATCCACTGTACATTAACCCTTGCCCAGCCAAAACCAACCAGAGGTCAAATGCCATCTGCTTCAATGGTTTACACTAACTTTAAATTTACTGGACAGTAATGAAAAACAGGTTGAATGAGCACTGCAAACGAGTCCTATCAAGTTAACTTTCCCCAGGTCAACAAGCAGCTTTCCTTGCCATGGGCTTGGCACAGCTCATCCCATGCCGAGGAAAGTTGTTGACTCGGCTTAATTGAAGGGAAAGGGCTAAAATTCTTTCAGTGCAGCCCAAAATAACTGGCGCTCGGTTGCATGGTCTGACTTACATCATGTTCAATCTCATGCTGACATAGGGGGAACTTTCACACAGTGATGCTGATGTAGCAAAGGGGCTTCCAAGTGTGATGCTAATTGACATCCCCAGCATGTACATATGACCACAAGTAACTATAAAGGCCAAGGGGAAGAGTTTCGCAAAGTGCCCTTCAGTCCAACCACACCTATGGTGGTACACGTGTATCACTGGACTTTGCTCTATCTCAAGACATATGTGAGTCTAAGATATGGCAAAACCCATGGTGCTCTTCAATTGGAGGACCCTTGAGTATGATTGGCCTGAGTACAGTTGTAATGCTGATGTGGTAGGTACACCTATGACACCACAAACACCAGGACTCTTGGCCCAAGATTTCAGATTCAGATTCATAACATTTTGATTGGCACAAAAGTAAATCACACATACAGTGTGGTAGTGACAAAAACACACCATTTGCAAAAACAGGATCAATGTGTGAGAAAATATGCATTACCATACATCACTGCAGTCAGGATAACCCCTCGAAGGTTGTAAAACATCTGCTACTGCTGGGTCCACCTAGAAAAAAGTTGTCCATAATTCACAACTTAATACATTATCATTGGCCAAGAAAATATGGTTGGCCAAGGGACATACCAGAAAACATACTGAGATTGAGGCACTTTGGCACATACATAACGTGATTTTCCCCTATACATGTATTTCGATCTTGATCCTCAACAGGGCTTGAGTGATTAATGGCTATAAAGGGTCCAGGCACACACCATGACAGAACACATATATAAAGTGGGAGCAACCCCTTAGCACCACGCCAATATGGGCCTTTCAAAATCCATTTACCAACTCTTGCTACCTTGGTACAATGATTGCCGACACGATTGATTTCATAGTTATAGTGTGCCTCTGTGGCCAAATTAGGCCAAGGTGGTTTGACCCGCTTTGCATACTTGAACAATTGTGTGGAATTTAAGTGTAACCCTCAATTACCATGGATATCTCTGCAAATGCATGGATTTCCTTTTATTGGGAGAAGAGCTTGGCACTTTACAATCGTGCCCAGGCAATTCAACCTCTGGGCATTGTTAAAATACTGTAGTTCCAAACATATATACCATGGTGTCATATGCCCAGCCACTATATATGTCTGCATGATTACCCACTCCCCTGCTGTCCTACCATTCACAAAGTACCAGAAGTGTTATTTTGCAATCCTGGTGGTCAGAATTGGTAACTGGATTTTGAAAGGTCCTTATACTGTAGTTTAAACAACACAATCTGTAATCACAACAGCTTATTAGTTGCTGGCATTAGACATCCCTCCTTAAGGGTATGCTAGCAAGTCCTAATTGACTAAAAATGACAGACTGATAAGCTGTTCTGTACATGTTGTAAGCTACAAAGGGAAAAAAAATAGCCGCCTGTTGACAGGCACCGGTTGGCTGCGGATAGAGGTTGCTTACCTCTGCAACTAAGACAATACCTCTCGCATCTGATCCTGCTCAAAAGAAACGGTGAAGGAAATTTTGATATAAGCTTCTATATTTGCTGCAGGGCCTAATGTAAAAGATACATGTGCGATGGAATCTTGAGCTCCGATACCTTTCTTAATGATGTGAGCTCTAGGAAACATACCCAGCTTCTAAGTGCCAGTTGTGACAGAATACAGTATAATTATCACATAAATCATTACAATAATTGAAATGTCATAAATCTCTTAAGATGTTTGATTTTAAGAAGCTTAGATCTTCAAGCAGTTGTGTGCAGTAATGTCTTTACCGTCTCTGCTAGTCTGTCTAGGCACCAAACCACGCCCAGTATGCCTCTGGGCCATAGGTTTGCACCACAAGGCTTTACGAAAAACATTTTCTGGCGATATGCAAGATGTGTGAAGCCTGCCAGGGTCCCTCAAAGTGCCAGTGTCTTCTAGCACAGTAAGTAATACAGCTCTGTACGTGCTACTGTCAGGCATGAGGGGACACACACATTGTCATTGGGCTTGACAAACACTCCTACACTCGACTCTGTCTTGAACTGCCACACATTCTGTCTGTCACTTTGTTGGTCCTTCCTTAAATCTTTCAGCTCTGTGTTTGGACTTCATCAACAGCACTTCTTGACATGTCTTTGACAAAATGTTGCCAAGGCAGCCCAAGCAAAGGTATTGACTTGGAAATGTCTTACTTTTAAAGGAAAAGGTCCATTTGGATTACATTTAATTTGGGATCATTATAAATGGAGTTGATTAGCATTGCAAGAGTTAACTTATCACTGGTCTAATTTTGTTGCTATTTGTTTTAAACTGTATAGGACATAGAAACCTGAGATTCAGACCAAAAATTAATTCAGAGTCATGGATAAATTTGAGATTTACCATTTTACATGCCTTTAACTATATGTCATGATAGAGATCTCATTATAGCGTCTGTCTTCATTGAATGCATGTGCAGTTTGCTGTACATGTATGTTGTTACAGTGCTTTAAATTATTCTTATTAGGAATATGTGAATTATTGAATACCTTCAAAATTATAACAGATTGAAATGCCTGTGTAACCACAACATTTATGTTTGTCATAACTTAAGGTCAAATCAGTATGAATATTGAACAGAAGAGCCAAAATTTCAAATTATGCTATCCAAACCATTTAAAATTTTATATCTTGGGTACAAATAACAGAAATACCAGTTCCATATGGTTTTGAACATCCTCATGAATGAAACAAAATGCAAAACTGACTCAAGATCTGGTTACAATTCACTGCATTTCCAATTTATATGTTTATGCTTGCTAATGTGAAATTGATTTATCTATTTTATCTTCAATGTCTGCGTGTATGCTTAATGACTGTAAATCTATTAATGTAAAGAACCAAGTGCACAATCTTGAAAATTATACTGATAAGGTAGCATTCAAATGTAAATGTCTAGTGCAATTGAAACTGTAACATAAGCAGCTTTATCCTACAGCATAAGGATAAATTAAATATTTCTACCATCATTTACTCCTCTACTCATTCTACTTTGTAAGTGGACAGAAAGCGAAATAAATTGCAGACAGACTGAGAAACCAGTAGCCAGCAGACAGTGAAGTGAATAGCAAATAGAGAGTGAAGCCAATAGCCAGCAGACAGTAAAGTCAATAGCCAGCAGACAGTGAAGCCAATAGCCAGCAGACAGTGAAGCTAATAGTAAGCAGACAGTGAAGCCAATAGCCAGCAGACAGTGAAGCCAACCGCAAGTAGACAGTGAAACCAATAGCAGGCAGACATTGAAGCCAATAACAGACAGACAGTGAAGCTAATAGCAAGTATAGACAATGCAGCCAATAGCATGTAGTAGATAGTAAACCCAATAGCCAGCAGACACTGACGCCAATAACAGACAGACAATGAAGCCAATAGCAAGTATAGACAGTGCAGCCAATAGCAAATAGAGGGTGACGCCAATAGCCAGCAGACAGTGAAGCTAATAGCCAGCAGACAGTGAAGCCAATAGCCAACAGACAGTGAAAGTAATAGCCAGCAGACAGTGAAGCCAATAACCAGCAGACAGTAAAAACAATAGCAAGAAGACAATGGACCAATAGCCAGCAGACAGTGAAGTCAATAGCAAGCAGACAGTGAAACCAAAGCCAGCAGACAGTGAAGCCATTAATCAGCAGATAGTAAAGTCAATATGAAGCAGACAGTGAAGCCAATAGCCAGCAGACCGTTAATACAATAACTAGCACACACTGAAGCCAATAGCAAGCAGACGGTGAAGACAATCCTATCCACTCATGTGTCAATATTTTAAATATGTCAAGCAGAAGAAATGGGTTTCCCAAAAATCTTAGCATTTCTAACGATTGTGCAAGCATTGAGCTAAGTGTTTCAAAGGCTAACTGTGTGTAGGGTGTAGATAGCACCTTCGTTTTATTCCCTTGTGATAACTAGCAAACAGACGGTGAACCTTATATCCAGCAGACATCGAAGTCAATAGCAAGCAGACAGTGAAAGTAATAGCAAGCAGCCAGTGAACCCAATAACAGGCAGACAGTGAAGCCAATTGCCAGCAGACAATGAAGCCAATAGCAAGCAGATGTGAAGCCAATAGCAAGTAGACAGTGAAGCCAATGGCAAACAAACAGTAAAGCCAACAGCGAGCAGACAGTGAAACCGATAGCTAGCAGACAGTGAAGCCAATAGCTAGCAGACAGTGAAACCAATAGCCAGCAGACAGTAAAGCCAATAGCCAGCAGATGGTGAAGCCAGTCTTATCACCTCATATATTAATATTTTGAATATGTCAAGCAGAAGAAAAGGGTTTCACAACAGTCTTTGCATTTCTAAAGATTGTACAAGCATTAAGCTAAGTGTTTCAAAGGTCAACTGCATGTAGGGTGTAGATAACACTTTTGTTCTATGTCCTTGTGTTTACTTTTGCTAGCTAAGCTGATAAGAAGAGTCATGTTCCCTGTGCCGTGCTTCATGGTTGCTGTGACACAAGGTAACCAATTAATATGCATTTGCAGTCAGTGTCAGGTCATCATGTACCTTATAAGCAATAATCTTAATCAGTAATATGAATGTCCCATAATTTGCTTTTTCTAAGGGCACTCTGTGATTGTCACAATGAATTTAGTGTGACTAATATGTCAGTGTTATATTACTGATAAAGACATATTATGACACTAACACATGCCAATAATGGGGGTGGAACCAAAACAAAACCTGTAACAGATGCATTCAAGTCTGTAACTTGATCATTACAGTAGGTTCAAATATTGTACAAGTTTTATCCTAGAACTTCACAAGTCAGCTATAGTGTAGATAACCTTTTTTTCAATTCCCTTGTGTTTACTTATGCTAATTAATCTGATAACAAAAGTCAAGTTCCCAGTGGGGGCCACTTGCGCACCATGACACATCTGGCAAACAATTAAAATGCATTGTTCGGGCAGATTCAGGTCATTACATGTATGTGCCTAATCAAGTTTACTGTTTATCAGTGATGTAAGGGTCCTACAAGGAATCAAATACTGTATATGGAATGCACAGCTTTTGTTGCGAGTTTAACTCATTCCATATCAGTACCTGATTTTTCCCTATATTTACCTAGATTTAAGACGACAATTGCATATTTAAATTCTTCATGAAAAGAGCTTTCATTCAAGTACCAACATGCCTATAGTCTTAAATCAGTGGTTCTGGCACTGCCTTGCAAGTCATACTGTAGCTGCCGCAAGGGCAGCTGCATTATGACTTGCCAGGCAGTGCCAGAACCACTGACCAAGACCTGTGACCATAGTACGGAATGAGTTAAAGGGATGTCAGCAGCATGAAATAAGATTATGTAAGTAAAATATTTAATTATTGTTGAATATGGTATGTGCCCTGAACATAAGCTCGTAGCAAACAGAGCCATGTAGAACAGGTGCAGGCCTGTACTGTTATCATGCTTTGTAATGCTCAGTTAAAGATACAGTTAAAATTCATCATAATGACACCATTTGTTCCCCAAGAAATGTGTCAGATAACTGAATATGTCAGATAAGTGAATCACATAACACAGAAAATAAACTTTTTTCCATGAAAATATGTGTTGTTATATTGAATATGTCGGATATCTGAGTGTTGTTATAACAAGGTTTCACTGTACTTGCATGGCTTAGGGCCTATTTTGCTGAGTGCTTTTATCCCCATTGCTCCTTGCAAGCCATGGCTACAGGGATCCACACTGAGACAGACGTCAAACTACTCCAGGCAACTCCACATAATTGCTATTATGTAATCAGTGAGATAGCACTTCCGTCCATTGATTAGTGCCACTGAATAAGTTTTCTTCATGAACTTATATTTTCATGTTTTAATGGAAAAAACATGGTAATAATGTTAACTTTGAGAATAAGCTACATTTTTTTAAAATTGACTCATTGATCCTAAATGTACCAAAGCATTATCAGAAAGTGACCGTAAGCATCTGTTCTGCACCAGAAAGTAAAGAAAAGTGACCAAAGGCACCTGTTTTGATTAATAAAAGTGACAGTGAAAAACAAGCTGGCTCAGCGTGTATGCGGTGATAAATGACTGGCTTCAAAACAATATCGGACTTCTGGCAGGGAATGGAGAAACAGCGGTGAAAACTTTGATGTTCTTGGAGCTGAGGTGTGCACCTTATGATGAGTTTGTTTTCCTTTCTTCATTTTTTTTAATTGTCCCAAAGGTGTCACATATGCACAAGACATGAGGAAGAGAAAACTTTAACGTGAAGGCAATCTATGGCAGCAAGCTACAATGAGGCATACATTGTGGTACAGCCATTGTACAGTATACACTGTATGCTGGCACCATGCTATGGTCAGTAACAGACATCTAAGACCAAGAAGAGCTGAACCCCTGCAAGTTACATTGACAGAATAGCTGGGCTCAGGAACTATTGACCCCTCTTGGAGGACAATTGATTACTGAGAATAGGAAACTTGCCGGTCACATGGGGTGTGTCAATCCATGTCATATGTTCACAGCAGTATGAGTCCAAATCAATTGTGTGCCAGAACAATCTGCCTTCCTGTCTATCCTACAGCTCCAGTTACTGTTTAATTTAGAAAAATTAACAAAAAAGGGAAATGGGATTAAATGTTTTTAACCGTGGCTCTGTCAAAATAAATCTCTTATTGATTTTAACCCTTTCCTGTTCAATCTGCCCTAAAAGTTTCTTCCATCAATTGTTGCTGACTTCAGTGTTTTACATAAATCAATAGCTGTAGGAAGCAGCATCAATGGTAATTGTAGATGAGACGTGTGCGGGTGTGGCTCAGATCAACTGCCTTGCTTGCTGTACACTGCACACCTGCTGTCCATCCAATGCCCAACCAAGTCGACTGGCACTCACTCCATGCAGCAATGGGTCAATGGTGTTGTCTCTATGCCTCACAGTTGTGATTTCCATGACAAGTTTTTGAACATCCACACAACCACAAAGCCTTTTGTCTGCAAGAAAAGGTCACAGTATCCTAAGAGAAACACTGTTTAATCTAATGGCAGCAGCTTGGGAAATCACCCTGTGGGTTCACAAGTGAGTTGCTATGCCTGCAAGGTAAAGTAGTGACAGTAGTCTGTGATAGCGTCAACACTAGAATGGCTGGTGGAAGTGCTAACTGTCATCTCGAGCTGTTTGTGGTGTCCAGGCAGTTTCATTATTCTGTGTCGCTGTTGATACCATACAAGAATGCTCACTAGGCATTTATTGATGTTATGCAGGGACACTGTATAAGTATAGAAATAAGAGCTGTCTTTCAAGAGTCTGGGCGAGGTGCATGCAATTCAACATACAGTGTTTATATGGAAAGAAAACCACCGTTTCTGTGTGTGAGAACTATAGAACTATATATTTGCCCAGATAACATCAGTATCATATTTGATAATTTACCATGTGTGTTAGAACCTTTCTGTTGTTATTGTTCATGGACAGCAAAGACTTTGCATTGGTCAATGCCATATACCAAGGCTTTGGTCATTGCCAATTGCAGGGATCTTGCTGCAGTCATGTGGCCCTGATGCATGTTGTCATTCTCTGGCCTAATGAAAATTATAACCAGGAGCCTGCTACTGTTCTCAAACCAGGAGACTGCCCTTGTGTGTGTCTGTTCTTCAAACAAGAGATTGCCCTTGCCTGTGCCTTTCCTCAAACCAGGAGACTGCCCTTGCCTATTTCTGTTTACAAAACAGGAGACTGCCCTTGTCTGTATCTGTCCCCAAACCAGGAGCCTGGTATTGTCTGTGTCTGTTCTTAAAACAGGAGATTGGCCTTGCCTGTGCCTTTTCTCAAAACAGGAGCCCGCCCTTGCCTGTGTGTGGTCTCAACCCTGGTGATCGACTGCCCTCGCCTGTGTCTGTTCATAAGACTGGAGACTGCCCTTGCCTGTGTCATGTTCTTAACCCTGGCAACTGTCCTTGACTGTGTCTGTTCATAAGCCAGGAGACTGCCCTTGCCTGTGTCTGTTCACAAGCCTGGAGACTGCCCTCGAGTGTGCCTGTTCTTAGAACCGGAGATTGCCCTTGACTGTGTCTGTTCTCAAACTGGGAGACTGGCTTTACCTGTTTCTGTACACAAACCTAGAGATCTTTCTTGACTGTGTCTGTTAAACAAGGAGACTCCCATTGCCTGTGTCTCTACTCAAACCAAGAGACTGCCCTTGCTTGTGTTTGTTCACAAACCTGGAGACTACCTCTTCCTTTTTCTGCTCACAAAACTAGGAGATGCTTTTGCCTGTGTGTGAACACAAACCAGGAGACTGTTGTTGCATGTGTCTGTTTACAAGCCAGGAGGCTGGATGTTGCATGTATATCTCTGTTTACAAGCCAGAAGGCTGGATGTTGCATGTATATCTCTGTTTACAAGCCAGGAGGCTGGGTGTTGCGTGTATCTGCTTACAAGTTAGGAGGCTGGAGGTTGCATATATCTGTTTACAATCCGGGAGACTTGGTTTTGTAGTTATTGTCATTGTTTTAGCCCTTAAAGTGCAAGTTATAACAAATATTCTGCTCATCAGAATACCATAATTACTCCAGATTCTAATTCCTTGAAAAAATACATCATTGTCAAGTACAGTGCTGCCTGTACATGTTCTACACGAAAAACTGGTTTTTCTCTGGACACTTGAGGCACATTGCAGCCAAAGATCACCAAGGAAAGTTCTTTGCCCAGTCTGTAGCCTAGGGCTGAAATGGTTAAGTATTAGGGAATACTATTGTTGTGCCAGCCATGTTCAAGTTGAGCTCCTGTGGCAAGCATTGTCACATAACAGGCTACTTTCTGTACACATTCATGAAGGCAGTGCAAAGTTTTGCCACAAGCAAAGGCATTGCTGTCATCATTGCCATTCAAAGATACTGCTGTTATTGTTGCCATTCAAAGGCATTGCTGCCATCATTGCCATTCAAAGACACTGCTGTTACTGTTGCCATTCAAAGGCACTGCTGGCATTAGTGCCATTCAAAGGCATTGCTATCATTATATTGCCAGTCAAATGCACAACTGCCATTATTACCATTCAAAGGCACTACTGCCATTATTACCATTCAAGGGCACTGCTGTCATTATTACCATTCAAAAGGCACTGCTGTCATTGCCATTCATAGGCACTGCTGTCATTGCCATTCAAAGGCACTGCTTGCATAACCATGTAACAGTACACCCTCATTGTCATCGCAAGAGGAACAGTATTGTTATTATTACCACGTGAAAAGTAACCTGCCATGAGAAAGTGCGTGAGTGCTATACTCAAGGCTGTTGATTTCATTACAATTCAAATGTATAATTTGTATCATTGCCATTAAATAGAAAAATGTCATCATCTTTGCCATGTACCATGACATTGTTGTCAATATAGTGGCATGTCCTACAGCATTGTTGCCATTTGTGTCATGGTTGTCATAAGTGTACGTGTATATGCCATTTGTTAAAACAGTGTTGTCAACATTGTGGCACATGATACATCATTGTTGTTATATTTGCCATATGCCAGAGCATTGTTGGCATGCTTACCTTATGCCATGGTATAGTTACCATACTTAACATGTACTACTTCATTGATGGCTTGTTGCCATGTTGCTACAGCATTGCTGTCATCTTGGCCATGTTGCCACAGCATTGTTGTCATCCTTACCATGTTGCCACAGCATTGCTGTCATCCATGCCATGTTGCAACAGCATTTTTGACATCTTGGCCATGTTGCCACAGCATTGTTGTCATCTTGGCCATGCTGCCACAGCATTGTTCATTGTTACAATATTTACTATTGTATTATCTCATTTTAGTGCTCTTGGTACTTAAGAAATTTAATTAAAGTCAGTTTCAATTGTAGACCTAAATTTGAAACATTTTAGCTCTATAAATATTTACATTATCATAAATTATATATATATATATATATATATATATATATATATATATATATATATATATATATGTATATATATATATACCAGAATGTTTGTGCCAGAAAAATAGTTGGGGGGGGGGGGCACTTAAGAGGGCAGGGGTGCCTGAAAGGGATAATATGATGTGTATATATATATATATATATATATATATATATATAAGGAGGGCATTATTGAAGCCATTAGCACCAGTGCAGGCTTATTGTATGTACTGACACGATGTGACACAATTTTTCGGCCAGTATTTTCTATATTATTTAATTATTCAGAAACAAGAAGTACCTACACAATGCACGACTGTGAGTAGAATCAGTTGCTTTTTATGTGAGAATGTCTTCACCTCCATCACAAGTGGCTAAGAATGAGCTGCCAGTGCCTCTAATGAAGGTGTTTTGTATTCCAAGTGTTTTTCTATGCACATCTGTGAAGATGCACATCATATTCTGCCACCAGACTTGAGGTTGATTGAGTTTGTCAGACTTGTCATATTACCCTGATTGGTTCATACTTAACAGGGCCATCCATCAACATCGGCACTCTTTTCTTTCCACGTCTTGTTTGGCCTTGCTTTTCTGAGCTTTGGGCTGTGTTTGTGTGCTGTGGCTTATACAATGTATAGTGATGTCAAAATTCATCCAAACTCATCATTGAGTTTTTTTCTGTGCTTTTATGAGATGAGCATGAGAAAATCAGCAACATGGAAAGACTTTCTGCTGCCAGATTTTGAGGAATCACCAAAAGGCAAAATTTTTCTTCAAACTTTACTTGTCTCTCCCGTTAAGAATTGAAGCTGTGCTCTTGACGTTCTGGTTGTATTTGATGACTTGGCAAATTGCAATCGATTCCATATCTGTCAAATTGAATCATAATTTCTGGTGCAAATTCACAATTGGGAGTCTCCGTCGTAATCTTCTGAGAATTGTAATAAATTCTTACCTTTTTAGCTGCAGAGTTGATAATTTGTTTGGTAACAGATATACTGGCTTGGCCAACTAATTTGTTGAATGAAAAAGCTATTTACAATTTCTCATGATGTAATTATGTGAAGCATACAGGAGGCCAGGTGCAGCTGTAAGATAAACAGTTGGGACATGTATATATGAGGCGTAGCATCCGGTGACAGAGTCAGGTACACTAGTGGACATGGTCCACATGTACATATATATGCAGGTCAGTGTAAGGCTAGACTAGCAGACAGGCCTTGTCAGGCAGAACCAGCTTCCTCTTTCATGACGTATGTATGAGCTTATAAAGCCAGGGTAAGGGACCAGTGAACATTTTAATCTCAGCAAGACAGCTTCATTTCTGCATTGGTTGTCCCCAGAGAAGTTCTTTACTCTTGATTAAAGAACCGGTAATACACAGAGGATATTTTTTCAATAATCTGAACTAATATTTGACAAGGGACACTACAGGGCATGTCTATATAGACAGAAGATTTGTTCCATCTTGGATGTAATCAGGCAGTACATGCCTCCATATATGAGCAAGGCTCAGTGCCTGTCATGCCTGCAAGCCTGTGCCAGTGTTAACAATAACCCTTTGCACTCAAACCATCAAAACTGACTGCATGGCATGTTTCATTGACTTGATGTGTTTGCTTGCTTTTGTTTTTTAAAATAGAATAATTGAAATACATGAGTGAGATTTATGAGGGGAGCCTGGTGTGAGGTGGGGGCCATCTGTGTGAGAGGGTGGTGCCTGGCATTAGCTAAAGTGGCACTGTACACACCAAGGAAAACTGACTGAAACACAATACAGTGGAGAAGGGCTGCTTCTATCCACCATCCAAAAGAAGGTCAAGTCACCAACAGGTGTGTTTTCATTCTTCAATGGATTTTTGTCTGGTTCTTGTTGCAAAAGAGTTTCCATTGCTGTGCTAACTGTCACATCAAAATCACAGGGTGAAGTAAACTAACAGGTTCAAGATAGTTTTATGTCTTGGGTTTCTCAGATCATTAAGCGTTAATTCTCTCCCATTTGAATTAAAACTGAGTCAATAACTTTCTTTGGCTTGGCACATATTATCTTGATGTGTCTCATCTACATTCTTCGTTCAAATTTGGTTTTCAATACCGTTGACATTATAGTCAAGAATATTGAAGCAGACGACATTTGATCACCAACCAGTTCTGGCTGGTTTAAAGGATAAAGTGCCCAGCTCATGGCAAACAGTTGCTTGATGGTGACTAGGGGAGGGGGTTCCTCTTGATTTTGGGATTGAACAAAGATGTGTGTATGCTAGCTAGACCTCATATAACGATAGTTTGACTACACTGATAGTATGGACTGTTGACATATAAGCTGGTTGTTTATCCAAGTGGTATAAAAGATACCACCTCCAGAAGCCTCAAGAAAGGAACACATAAACTTGCATACTTCAGCAGGTTGCTTGGTAACACAGGGTTATGGTGATACCTTCTGTTTATGTGAAAGTAAATAATTTAATTATCTTCTACACTTTTCTACATGTCAATCAAATGTCTCATAGGGCAATACACCTTCATGTGTTTGACTTTGATATTTCAGCAATAACTAGAATATTTTTTCCCATTGTATTCAGTGATTTGCCTATATGTCCAGTCAGACATAGTTCCTATATAGTCAGTGAGTATTCTGTGTGCAAAGTGCCTGTATAACACATCCATTTTTCTGTGACTTTCTATCGTGGATCTTGTTTTGACGCATTAGCTTCAGCTAATTCTGCATCTATTCTGTACTGAGAGTCCATTGTTCTCACTGTTCCCACCCCCACCTCCACGCCCGATAACACTACCCATAAGTACAAAATGTTGGAATACCTCCATAGACAATTGTCCCAAATTAAAGTATTATCTATGGACAGATGTAGCTGAAGCAGTCTGTGCATTACCGTCATTGTCTCTGGCATTTCATTTGATGCAATTATTTAACCCTTTGACTTTCAAATGGGAGATCAAGCAACCAGCTTTTGTGGCTCCAAATGATGCACAGTGCACCCAGATCATGAACACTGTGCATCTCTACCATCAGAGCATGAAAACTGTGTGTCTCTACCATCAGAGCATGAACACTGTGCATCTCTACCATCAGAGCATGAACACTGTGCATCTTTACCATCAGAGCATGAACACTGTGTGTCTCTACCATCAGAGCATGAACACTGTGCATCTCTACCATCAGAGCATGAACACTGTGCATCTTTACCATCAGAGCATGAACACTGTGCATCTCTACCATCAGAGCATGAACACTGTGCATCTCTACCATCAGAGCATGAACACTGTGCATCTCTACTATCAGAGCATGAACACTGTGCATCTTTATCATCAGATCATGAACACTGTGCATCTTTACTACTCTTTCTCTGGAAAAGAAAGCAAGTTGGTACTTGGAAGAAAGAGCTCTTTACAAGGCATTTGAATCTGGAATCATTATGATAATTAAGATACACACAGCTTTTGGCATGATTGGCACTGAAAGAGTTAAGAGCATAGGTGGGAGAGACACCTGTGGTTATATCAAACACAGGTTATTTGAAATTCTTGCTTGTTGTCACTACAAGCATCTTTTATGATTTACGATGGAGAATATGTTAACTGGAGTGTCACACGTCATACTTTGATGACATGAGAAGCAGATGACGATAAGGTGTAAATTACATTCATCATTCCATGGTAAGCAGGCGAATAGCAAAGCAGAATATGCTCTACAAATCTGACTGCTCATGGTAAAGTGCCTGGGTGATAAGGGGGAGGGGGGTAAAGGGTATTTCTTTTGTGTAATTATTTTCCGTATCATCATACTGAAAACCCTATTAATTTCTGTACTTTGTACTGACAATTGTTTTTGAAAGTTCTTATTTTCTCTGCCCTGCACTGGGGCAAAATTGTTTCCTGTACCATTATACTGTGACCCCCCTCCCGACCCACCTCCCTCTGATAATGCATAGCATCCATTTCTTGGGTGCCAAAGTACCTTCATTATTAGTTTTCCATTCCCTAGCAAGTTGTGCTCCAGCTGTTTATCTGCCAGGTGGTGCATGACTTTGCAGGCCACACAGAAAGTACTGATTTTGCACCAGGCATGTTGCTTATTGAATGAAAGCAGTTTTAGGAGGAATATGAATACGTGTTTCTTATTCAACTGAAATTTCAGCTAAATGTGCAGAAAAATCTATGATTAACATGGTAAATTAGAATATAAAGTATGGGTTAAAATGCACCATAAGTGAACAGATTGATAATCATTAGTACCGGGAGATTATATGGCACATGGGATATGCAGACAGTGGTATCTGTCTGCTGATCTCTGTCATAACTCTTCATTGGCCACCACTCATTGTGGCTTTACCATATAGGTCATATCCATTCTGGTCATTATGCACACAGACAGGTTATATTTTTAGTTTAACAGATCAAATATAAACCTTAAAAAAACTGTAAAGTTACCCTGTATTGTTGTGCCATAGATTTGCTATGTGGGGAGCAGCAGATTACAAATAGAGCTTTCTCCATGCTGCCGCTGTATAAGATACAAATTAGGTTATCTTTGTGGGGCGTGCATGACCAATTGACATGAATCCCAGAGAAATAGAAGCAACCTTGCTGACTGATTTACTATGAAATTTGTCTATCAGTGCGGTAAGGCATGCCTTTCAAAACAGTTTTTGTCTTGCTAATGCTTGTATAGTTGAACACAAGTTTAGTTACTTGTCCGGCTGATACAGGAAATTGGGTGCAGGTGACAATGTAAAAAAGGGGACTCAAATGAGGGAAAGCATTTAAGGCCATATTTGATGAAAGTTGGACACAAGAAACTACACTACACATTAGAAAAATAAAAAATCATCAGAAATCACAGATCTGAGATAGATAAAACTGTATAATATCAGCGGTCAGTGACAACTGACCATGTCAACAAGTGTGTCTACATTCTATGCACCTATCAAATATTTATGAGTCTATAAGTCATTTATTTAGGTACATTTACAAAGGGTATGCAGTTGTATAAATGAGCTGTACATGTTTGTCCAGCCTGCATCCGTCAAGGCGTGGATGGATGCAGGTGGTCAGTCACATAACGACTCTCAATCGCCCCCTCAATCAACATCATGGAGCCCGGCCAGTTGCTACAGATATTGACTCCTAAATTGCTACCAGACTTAGACAGCAGTTCCATTCAGACATGGCCCAGAGTAGCAATGACCATTCAGCAAAGGGAATGTCACAGAAATATAAACATTTCTCTCTGGGGAGTCAGTCCGCATCTGCATGGATTGATAACCAATTCAGCTCAGACTTATTTAATTGTTTGGCATGTTCGCAGAATACAGTGATGCAGTAGACACATTAATATTCTTTTTTTCTCTCTCTCTCTGCTTGCAGGGCTTTTGGGAGGCCAAGGCGGCACAGGAAAAAAGAACTTTTGCCATTGTGACTTTGCAGCATGGGGCTGTACCCCTGTAGGACAACACTGCGTCATTGTGTCTGGGATGAGGGTGTGACTTGTTGTCTGTGTGTCCACATTATCAGCATTGACTGCCTGATGAGGAAACAATTTCCACATCAGTTGCGTTTTTGACCCCAAGATCTGTGATGTAAACCACATGATGAATTATACAGGCGACAAACTGGACAAAATCTGCTTCTACTTAAGTGTCAACAGAGACTTTTAAATAGAATTGCTTTATATTTGATGGCAAATTAGATCAGCCATTGGCAGAGAGCTCTCATCAAACTTGACAGTCTACTGCACAGACTGACTCTGTTTGCTCTATATGGTGGCGTGACATTTTGCAAGCAAAGGCACAGCTCACAAGTCTTGAATTATGGACATGGACAAATTTACACACTGAAAAATGAAGTTGATCTTATTTTTTACAGTGGTACCTGGTATGATTATGTCCAATGAATTTCTGAGTAACACAGTTTTTTTAAGACACTTGATTGTACATGCATTTCTGTGTTGAATTTGCCTGCATCTTTAATGGTCTACTGCACCACCTAGTATGCCACGTGGTATAATGACCCTGGCCTAGCTGCTGGGACAGCTTGGGTCCATTGACAAAGGAGAGAATAAATGGTGAAATAAACTGAAGCATTACATGGCCCATCATCAGTTGGCCTCTGTATATCTAATCCCTTTTACATGAGTGTACAGTTGATATCTAATCGCTTTTACATGAGTGTACAGTTGATATCTAATCCCTTTTACATGAGTGTACAGTTGTAATGGTTAGTTTCTTTTACACTTTACTCCCTCCTTTGTCAGGTCCCCAAGCTGTCCCAGCAGCTAGGTCAGAGTCATTATGCCACAGGGCATACTATAGCTAGGTGGTGAAGTATAGTCTCTTTGAGACCATTTACAATGAAACATTTTTCCTGGCATCAGGGGTGGTCTTGTGTGTAACAAATATCAATCTATTCCAAATAGCAGGTACTTTTTTTCACTAGATATATTTTCTAAGACATGTTCACTTACATTCTTTACATTAAATAATTGTAATATGCATAGGCACTGGAAAGAATGACATCATCAATATATCAGTATGCACTTAAATATGGCAAGCTGTTTTAAAATTGAATCAGATTTATGGATATCCAAAACTCAATTTCACATTTCCATAATTCAATGTTTAAACGGCTTGCCATACATCAATGTATATGATACTTACTTAACAACCATTTAGGATTGCACCAGCCTATCAATGCTAGTAACAAGTTTTTAGCTGGTTCCTATAGGAAATGTAGGGTGAGTAATCAATAGTTTATAGATACACTGTTCTGCAAGGTAACAGCACCTTTTTCCTTTGTCAAATGATATCGTTAACCAATGAATGAAGCAGGTTTCGTTTATCCCCTAGGTGTCTCTACCCGCAACAGTGTGGATACCAAGGGATGTTACCAGCAGCGCCACCTCCAGACAACATGCTTCATCCATCATGTACATGTATATGTACATGAGCCCAAAGTATTGCATGCTGGGATGGCAGTCATGTACTCATTGTTTATGCCTTGATGTAGAAAAAATATGTAGACTTTGGACACTAACAAAATTTGTATGTGTACATGTGTGTCTCCAATTTGTGTCAGGGGACAGTAAAAACCAGAAAGGTCGTGAAGAATTGTGAAAAACAAAAAGGCGTGTGTCCAAATTTGAGGTTCCTTAGGAGAATAAAACATGTTTTTTGGTGGTCGATTTGTGCATTAGTCCTGTCTAGCTCAGTTTTCTATCGAGAAAGAATTGAAAAATGTGCCTTTAGTTCAACAGTAGAGACCCTTTTGCAGCATGAAAAAGCTGATTAGATCTGTGGATTACTGTAACCTTTGGGCACTCACATCAGCTGGCTTTTTAAGTGTACATTTCAAGGTTATCTACTGCCTGTTCATTGAGTGCCCTCTAATTCCTGCAGGTTTCCACTCCTGGCTCCCTCAGCTAGCAGCAACGTTTATCAGAGGTATTTTGCGCCAGTGAGCATTGCATGACAGCTCATAACAGAAGAGGGATGAACCTCTCAGATAATGTACATGGATGAATAAAAGTTTAAAACATGATTTCTATAAGATGGACGCAGAACTACCTTCAGACATTGCTCCGTTATTTCTTCTTTAACTCATTCCATACGAGATCCTGATTTTTCTGTATATTTATGACGATTTAAGACGACAATTGCATATTTAAATTCTTCATGAAAAGAGCTTTCGTTCAAGTACCAACATGCCTATAGTCTTAAGTCAGTGGTTCTGGCATTGCCTGGCAAGTCATGCTGCAACTGCCGCAATGGCAGCTGCAGCATGATTTGCAAGAGAGTGCCAGAACCACTGACCAAGGCCTGTGATCATAGTATGGAATGAGAAAATATATCTCCCATATTTTCGAACAGCTTCCCAGGAATAATTAATTTATTATTCCTCCCAGTGCATATTGTTTTTAAGGACAGTAAAACACCACAAAAGCCAAAGGTATGCTTAGCAGCAGCCCATCCACGTACACTTGTTTATCTGAGGGGCAATTTTGTCAACCTGATGACAATAATTACACAAATTGAGACATTGAACTCGTATCTTGTGAATCTACCTTTGTTTTCTGGACCCAACCTGATCAACTGACCAAAATTGTCATCTGCACAAGTACTTTTGTTGAATTTTTTCATGTTTTATATTTTTACTTTAGACATTTTGAATGGGGATTATAGATGAAAGCTGTCAGGATGACCTGGTGTAGTTTAATTCAGCTGTCCTTAATGTGGGTCAAGCACTGAATGCCAACCCATGCCAAGGAAAGCTGCCTTCTCAGTCCGTGTTTAAAGCAGAAGGCCGTAGCATCATGTGCTGTCCCATCAGAAAACCTTAAAATCATATTGTGTCCTATCAGTAAGCCTTATCATCATGAGCTGTCCTTTAAGTCATGTTGTATCCTATCAGAAAGCATTAACATCATGTGCTGTCCTGTCAGAAAGCCTTTAAATCATGTTGTATCCTATCAGAAAGCATTAACATCATGTGCTGTCCTGTCAGAAAGCCTGAAAATCATGTTGTATCTTATCAGAAACCCTCAACATCATGTGCTGTCCTGTCAGAAAGCCTGAAAATCATGTTGTATCCTATCAGAAAGCCTTAACATCATGTGTCCTATCAGAAAGCCTTAACATCATGTGCTGTCTGATCAGTAGTGGTTGATATTGATAATCCATGCAGATTAATTACCACATTAAACAGCAGAATACGTAGTCATCTGGAATCCAAGTGCCAAGAGCATTTGCTGACAATCTTTCTAAAAGTACACGTGTCTCTCTCTCTCTCTCTCTCTCTCTCTCTCTCTCTCTCTCTCTCTCTCTCTCTCTCTCTCTCTCTCTCTCTCTCTCTCTCTCTCTCTCTCTCTCTCTCTCTCTCTCTCTCTCTCTCTCTCTCTCTCCAACAAATGACAAATGCACAATGTCCTGGAGAGAATAAATTCAAAGATGGCAACTTGACCATACGATATTTTTGTCGGTAAGGATGTATTCTGGGGTGGGGTGCCAAGTGTAACATCATTGATTTTGTGCACGCAATCACAACCGGATTCACAAACTTGGAAGAGCAAATTCCAAAATCGAAATCCCACCACGAAATTAGACTACTCTTAAAATTTTACGGACGAAACTGGAGGAAAAAAATTACAAGACTTGTAATAGTTTATCAATTTTGTTCACAAAATCGTATAATAATATGAATTTCGTGCGCAAAAGTGTAGGGTTTTATTAATGTCGCCCACGAAATTGAAAATTGGTATCTACAGAATTGTTAAATATATCGATCTCATCCACAACATCGTCAAGTTTATTAAATCTGTCCACAGAATTCTTATTTACAAATTTCGTCCACAGAATTGGGTAAAGTTTAGAATTTCGTCCACAAAATCTTAAAAGCTTTCCAATTTGGTCCACACAATCATTTTTGATCAAATTTTGTGCACAAAATCGAAAAGCATGTCACGTTATCCACCGTGTATATACTGTTGAATACCGTTTCCATGGACGAGACATGATGATTTGAATTTCGTGATAATAATTTGGACGAAATTTAAAGATTATTCGATTTCGTGGACAGAATAGCAAACGTACACACAGAATGAAAACTGTATTCTATTTTGTTGACGAAACGCAAACCTATAAGATACAGAAATGAAACAACAGGCTTGAATGAGTTTGTGAAACTGATTGGATTCCGTGATTTTCTTTCCCAATTTCGTCCACTGAATCGTATAAAGGTTACAATTTAGTGCAAATTTGTTTAATTCTGTTATTTGTATATAAGAATTTCGTGGACAAAACAGATTGGTAATGTTGTTGACAGAATCTATATCGGTTTTCTACAGAATCCCAAGTTTATACAATTTCGTGGACTAAATCGGCAGACTTACAGATTGTGTAAACAGAATTGGTACGCTTACACGATTTTGTGGACAAAATGGGTAACTTTGCTCGATTTCGTGGACGTAATCGATAAACTTATGGATTTTTGGACCTAATTGATAAACATGGATTCTGTGGACAAATTGATATACTTAACAATTCTGTGGACAAATTGCTAGAGTTTCGGGATTTCGTCCACGAAATGAATTAAAATAGCCACAAAATTGATGCTACACTTGGCACCCCATAGCTGCCAGCATATTTTTGTTCTGCTATACATCTGTTATTCTACTGATGATAAGTTGTACATGAATGCCGCTGAAGATAGTCTGAATTGCTATCTTGATCTTCATTCATGCACACTGTCTTCTTCAATATGTGGTTGTAATGTCTTCCCTGATGTCAAGTTCAGCACCTCTGACAATATTGCTTGAAGTCTGTCCCTAATTAGGACCCACATTGTAGATGCGGGAGTCCTAGAGTAATCAACTGGTCCAACTGTCCATCCATCTGTACGTTCGTCCATACGTGTTTCGTCCCCGGATAATAACTTTCCAAATTATTATTTACTTGCCTTCCAAAACGTCAAAGAATGCATCTATGTCAAACATTGATTGGAATTGTTTAACCTTGACCACAAGATTAATGGCACAGGGGCTTACAACAAAAATGGAGTTTTATGCAATATCTCAAGAACAATTCAATGCAAGTTGATTAAACTTGTTCGCAATATGTATTCATACAGGTCTTTGCTACATGATGCTTTTCGTGAAAGGTGACATGGGCGTAGTAATGTAAATCAGTTTCTGTGCAATATTTCAAAATATTTGATAGAAGTTCGTTGTGTTTAGATATTTTATGTATCTAGAGAAGAGCTCACTTTTGACTTGTCCCTAATGATCTTGAGGTCTAAAGTCAATTTCACGGGACTTTTTTTACAAAGGTGTTCCATGCAGTATGTAGAAGGATGTTTGAGAGAAATTCATCACGCTTGATTAAAGCATGGATGGAAGTATGAATTTAGTGAGGAATAATTATGGGTGACCTTTAGGTCAAAGGTCAAGGCCATGAAAGCACTGCAAAGAATATTGTTTTTGTGCACTATCTGCTTAACTATGCGAGAAATTTATCATACTTGACCACTTTAGATATCCAGGTAACTTCACGTTTGATCATTCAAGGGTGACCTTGAGGTCAGAGGTCAAGGTCGTTCCGCCATTTGAAAAAATGTGTTCTATGCAGTATGCGGAAGATTTCTCAGAACCTCATCGAACTTAGAAAAAACCACGGATCAAGGTAACAGTGCACAGAATTGCTTATGAGTGACCTTGAGGTACAAGGGTAAGGTCACACGTCACAGCGACAAAAACACTTTGGTTTCTGTGCAGTATCACAGAAGTATTTAGTAAAGGTCATTAAACTTGCGTAAACACGGATCAAATGCATCCACGCAGGACTTCGAATGACATTGGTCAATCATGAACATGATGTTACACAATCATGCTTAAAATGACCTACAGGGCAAAGATGAAGGTCATATGGCCATACAGGCTTCATTTTGACTGTCAGCGACCTCAATGTGCACACCTTTTTATGGTACGAGTACATTTATTTTATTATAAATATGAATCATATTTTGTGGTGGGTAACTTTGTCACCTTGCTTTCTATGAATGGCACCAGGTAATTCAAGAACAGGTTCATGATGCTTCAAATTTGCACAGCACATGTACCTAGGTAGCTTAGGAATTCACTTGTGATTGGGATTGATTGCCCTTGACCTCCAGGCAAAGTCACATGACTATAAAAATATGATGCTTGCTGGGCCCAGGATGACGTGGCCATTGTTCTAGTCATTTGATCATAAGTGCCCAAATGCTCTGATATATGATTTAATGTATTCGTGAATACACTTTCATACTAACACAAAAATTTTGATTTCGCCTAATAGATCAGGCCCACCATAATGGTATATTCAAAAGTATCAAATATCATAGGTGGGGATTGATATAAAACTTCATATCAAAACTTCAAAAAAAAAAAAAAAAAAAAAAAAAAAAACCAAAGGCAGAACAACACGCAACCCCCCATACCCCTTATCCCACAAAAACAAACAAACAAACAAACAAACAAACAAACAAATTAAAAACAAAGACCCCCTCCCCAAGTTGACGCTGACGCGAACCACATCTCCTGCCCAGCTAACTTGAATGCAATGGTTTCTGTCTCCAGTGAGCATCTCAAAGAGCTATGCCAGGCTTGAAAGGTTATATTTGACAGGCTTTGTACTACTATGTTTTTGCTTCTATACTCCTTAATTTTTTGTAATATTGCTAAGTGTTAGAGTTTTGGAGAAATGGCCCGGAAACGATGCCAAGGCAGATGGATAGACGGTAAATCCATCAAAAGGCACATCTACCAGGTAAGGACTAAAAGCCATAAAAAAATTCAGATTGCTAAGTGTAATAGTGTTGGAGAAATGGCCAAGAAACACTTTTCAGACCTTTGGCAAAGATCACTAATCAACTAACAAAGGAGAATACGTAGCCATAGAAAACCATCAAAAGGCAGCTCTATCAGCTAAGGACAACAAGCAATAAAATCAGATTGCTAGGTGTTCTAGTTTTGGAGGAGAGGCACAGAAAATAACGAAGGTTGGTACTTTGCCACAGAAAACCATCAAAAGGCACATCTAGCAGGTAAGGACTACAAACCATAAACATTTCATAGTGCTAAGTATAATAGTTTTGGATAAATGGCCTAGAAATGATGCCGGGATGGACCGACGGACGGTCATGATTACCATATCTCCCCCTCCACTTCCTGGATGGGAGATAAAAATCAACAAAAGGTGGCAAGGGCATTAAGAATACAAGATGTAGAATACACAATGAATATCATAATATAAGGATATGTAATCTTGTTCATATGTATTTGTGTATATAGCCACATATACGTGGACATTGTATACGTGATTCAGTTGATACTGGCATGAAGGTGAGCCTTTTCCCTTATGTGGGATAATACAGCCTATGTCAAAATCCTACAGAATAACGTGTGCGATATGGACAATAGTACTTCCATATGTATATAGGTTAGAAAGTGACAGGTTAGCTAATGGAGGGTAAAGAGTTTGGACTGCGGAATAGGGTGATGACAACCAGGAAGTGGCTCTGGACAAATAAAACACAAATACAATTTCAAAACATCAGAGATAAAACTTAGCAGCATTGCGATTTTGAATATGTTAGCATACCCTCGCCATGGCGAAACTATTCAGGGTGTTTGTCTGTTGACAAGAGCATGACTTAACCGTTTGTCTGGAAGGCTTAAAGTGAGGTTGAATTCTATAAATTATACATGTGGACAGGTTGTCCCGTAGCTTCATGGAGTTAGCAAGAAAGGATTCACCAAAATATTTGGGCCTAAATTGTCCCAAATTTGATATATGGGATGTATGTGAGTGACAAACAGGGTTCATAATTGTACCAAGAAATAAGGCTGACAATTAGGGTGGTGGTACAGGTACATAATGCCACATTTGATTAAGAGACAAGTGCGCTTTTTACATTGTGACAAATGTCTGTTACCCTAGTTCTAGTCAAAGACTGGTGTGTGCTGTGTGCTACAGTGCCCCAGTGCTCCAGTACATATCTTAGTTGCTGGATATTGGACAGACTCAAATAAGTCAAATGATACTTTCCGGCAATTGTCAAAAAACACGCATCCAGAATTAAGGATTGGTTTACTCTTGGACAGATGTAGTTTAACAATGACTCAATGGAAAAGCTTGGTATCTTAACCTTTTTTGAAGACTAATGATTTTTTCTTGCCATAGTCATGACCTGCGTGATAAACTTCTGCTCAATGTAATGCCAAAGAGTGTGTGCTTATCTGCCTCAGGGATAAATGGCTTGGGCTAAGTTCACAGGGAAGGTGAATATGCTTTTTTTTGCATGAGAACATAACAGAACTGGACTTAATGACATTAAAATCACTCTTCATGATTAACTCATCTGAAAATTTTGAAATCTTGTTAAAGTGGTTTGAGAAACTACAAGACTTTGCATGATTTTCATTGATGTACGTCATCAGCAGACTGTCTTGCAACACAGTTGAAATTTCAAACAATGCCATCGATATAAACCACAGAGAATAGGGACTACAATAGACCCTTGCAGCACTCCAACCTGTAGAGCCAGCCAGGCCAAGGCCTTACCATGTATGACATTGTTGCATGCAATTTCACAGGTACCACATGTGGTTGTTAAGGACTACTCCATCTTCCAGCCAAGATGATGGAGTTTGAAGAAGAGTCCATACCAAACCTTGCCTAAAGGCCATGAGTCATCACGGTAAACCACTTTAACTTCTTTGTAATTTTCTAAATTATTACAAACTTTATGCTGTGAAATGAGAGTAAGATGGTCACTTCCTGTTTATAACTCAATTTATTTTTCGAAAAACAGCTTTCACACTGTCGCCACATTGCAGAGAACCGGATGGGATGATACTTGTCTTTTCTGTGTCAGTGCGATTTTTTCAGGAGTCTATATATCGAAAAATACTGAAAGAGAGTATAGACGTAAGACTTTTCCAGGAGTCTATATTCTGAAAACTACTGAAAGAGGGTTAGAAAGGTATAATGTGCTGGGAGGTAAACATTCAGCTGGCACTTGGTAGGTCTCTTAAGATAAACCATAGCTAGGTTCTCAATGGGAACCTAGCTCAACACTTTGCGGGTCTCACATTGCTTCGCAGTATAGTGTCCATCGAAGTTTTATTGGCCTTTATGAGTGATTGTACCAAGCAGTACATCCATCTGCTCACCACTCGGTCAGCAAACACCCCTGTCACCACAAGCGAAGAGGACTGTTTGGGGGTGTGAGGCTACTTCAATGAGCTCTGTAGAACCCGGATTACAAGAAGAAAAACCAGAACACACGGGGTGCTAAAGAGTGCTCCAGATAAAGCTAGTAGCAGCCCTGTCACGATTATGCATAATATAATTGGGTTTTAGATTATCTCTCCCAGAGATTAGTGGCCATTGATCCTTGCATGACATATAAGTATCAGCAAGACTTTGCATGTCTTTTCTAAATGGCTTAATGGCTGACTTTGCTGACACTACTGGGTGAAAGACGAGAGTGCACTGCCATGCCAATAAGCTCATAAGTAAGGTCAGTATACCTTCTCTCCCAGTGAAAATAACCTCGGTCGTATTTTGTATCAGAGTATCTACTGCATACAACCCGACGTTTTGAAATTAGGCACTTGATAGATTCGAGGGGCATCCCATACGTTTTAGCAACGACGTTGCCTTTCAAACAATTTGACACAGATGGAATAACATTTTATTCAAAACGTAAGAACATAGACCTGCAGAAGGTTTATATTCCAACCGGAAATCCAGATCTTAATTACCAGTTCTCAAAAGTATGTACGTTTTGTGTCTAAGTGAGCTGGTTTTCTCCAGCTTTGTATGCGTACACATTTTGCAGGTGTCATTATATTGAGTTGCCGGAAATAAAGTGCTCCAGTGATATGCCAAACGTGTGGGGTGGATGGACAAAAGTGTTCATAGGAGTGGATATGGGAAGTGTAGCTAACCAGTTTTTGGTGTGGATATGGGAAGTGTAGCTAACCGGTTTCTGGTGTGGATATGGGAAGTGTAGCTAACCGGTTTCTGGTGTTGATATGGAAGTGGCGCAGACATTTGACATTTTAAGGTAAATCAGAAGATGCAAAGTCTCGCTATTGTTTTCATACTTCCATTATCAGACACAAGCTATATTATGGGGCGATGATGTTCACCTTATGTTTCTGGATTTTAACCAAATCTTCACAGGAACAGTTGGGTTTTAATACTGAAAAGTATTCATTTGAAAAATTGTGGCATTCTATTGGTAACTATTGGTTTCTAGCAATATCATAGTGAAGCAGTTAGTTTTCATTTCATGATCACAAACCGCCAAATGTCCCCGACACTGAGGTCATTCGCCTTGTATGTAAGGCTCTCCACATTAGGTATAATAAAACAATTTGAGGCAAAACGAAGCTTCAGAGATTTGGTTCTGCTCCGTACCACTACAGAAATCAATATTCACAAACACCTTTGTGCAAAAATTTATCTTCTTCAATCCTTTTTACTTTGCCATAGGATATGCCACCTAACAGATATTTCATGCATATTCTCAAGTTGATTTTGTTCGTATGTAATGCCATATACAATCAATTACACCTTGAGTCATGGCTTTTTTTGGTCTTGCTAAAGCAGGCATATGGAAAAACCACCCCCTTTCGTGCTTTAAAACCCCTGATGGTTGGACGCTACACGACATGAGGGACAAGACGCCGTCGATACTGTGTAAATTGGTGTTGGTCAGATTGAACATGGCTCTGACTTGGCCTACCAAATTTCCACCAGGGTTTAAATGATTTTATCTCAGAACCTCAAATGTCTGCGACCCATCCATATTTTCATACCATAAACCCGTTAGTTAAACTTTTTACTACTACCCATGACCGTGCTCTTGTCTCATCCTACCACAAAAATAACAATACGTGAAATATGAAGATCTTCTAATTCTTATTTTTATAAAATCACGTGCAACATTATTTTGAAAAATGGCCATATCTGCTCGGAATACCATATCCAGTCTTTAATAGTTACTACCAGAGCACCTTTTGGAGCCTGAAATAAAAGGCCACATGTATCTGGTACGGGCGTAATGTACAGTAAGCCATACTCTTGAGCACTGCCAGCCACTAATTTGCATCTGATGTTTGGCACATAAACGTCAAATGGTTATGTCGATGAGTTCTGCATACCTTATATGTTGTGTGTAAATTGTATAAATGTCAAGGCAAAACTTTTGGAACACCCTGCTCGTGTGGTGTGCATGTATCACTTCTTAATCATACTATGTTCAGTGAATCATTTTTTCAGTACATGCTTGCATGCTTCATTTGCAAAGAATGTAGAGCCAGAAACATCATGTTATAATAGGCCTGCGGGATTGCATAGGCCAATAGGGGAGACTGGGGAGAGTTGGAACACTGGGGAAGATAAAACTTTAATGGTAACTGTTCCCCATAAATTTATTTCCATTTTTTTTTACCTGTGGGTAGCACCTTTGATTCTAAGCCCACTTTACCATGTGAAGCTAAGTTTGGTATTACGTTATGTGTTTGATTGGAAACGCGATGTTTGTTTTTCTTTCTCTCCGGTAAATATTTATCTTTTTTTTTTTTTTTTTGGTCACGTTGTTTACACAATGAAATATTAAGCCAAGTTACCCAGTGGTATAAAATCCCCAGGTGGAAGAGAGTTAGCACCACAAAGTTTGACAGTGATTAGTTGATGTGTCTTCCTACTGAATGGATAAATGTACCTTAACAGTCAAAGCGGTGAATGAAACACAGTGCAAGGGAGTGTTGAAACATGTTTCAACTCTGCCTTTTTTTCAGCTTGCCGTAGGATAATATGGAACATGTTTCCACTTGCCCCTGGGGTTATATAGAGTAGTTTCAACCTGCTCCTGGGGTTAGATGGAGCAGGTTCAAGCTGCCCCTGGGACTAGAAGAAACAGTTTTAACCTACCCCTAAAGTCGGATGGAACATTTACCGGTGGGTTATAGTCAACTTCATTTATGTCCACATGTGCATTCTTATTTACACACACACACATGCATCCAGTAATATAAAAACATACAATAAAGATTAGCAAACACATAAACATTCATATTTCAAGAATGAAGAAAACCAACACCAGGAGAGACTGGGGATAGTTGGAACATGTAAAAGTCCAGGTCCTGTATCATCAAATATGTTCTGTTGTTACATTAAATGGCAAACAAGTATGGCCAAAATTGAACATTAATTGACTTATTTAGGTAGGCTTATTATTTTCCATTTTATTGAGAACGTTTCAACTTACCACATGCATGTTTCACCTTACCCCTTTGTGGGGCGATATGAAACATCTGACTTGTCGATAGTTTCAATATATATCTTGATAATGCTCCATAATATCTAAAAAAGACAATGCCTATCTTTGCTGGACCCTTTTGATGTTTAAATGTTATCCTAAAATAACCCAGTAATTAAATACTTGACTCTGAAGTGTTCCAACTCCCCTGTCTGCCCTACTGGAGAAGCTTCCCGTTGTCCTGCCCAGAGAGCCAGTCATCACTACGAGAACCCTCCCCATTCCTGTCACCACAGAGATACCACTGGGAGAACCCTCGTTATTCCTGTAACCACAGCATCGTCAGTGTTAAACGCATCCTCAATTTTTTCGTCACAGATCTAGCAATGGCAGAAGCCTCCCTATTTCTGCCACCACAGACCAACCACTAGGAGACACCTTTCCTTTTCCCTTATCACAGAACTATCAAAAGCCTCCCTGGCATCACAGGCGTACCAGTGACTGAAGCCTATCCCTTCCTGCCATCCATCTATTTTCCTACCTGCCAAGCTGAAACAAAGTGGTTATTTGTCAACAAAACAATTTTAGTATCAGACCATTTTATTTTTGAAATTCATGTTGTACGCACAATCGGCTTTGCTTGACATGGTTTATGTACAAGCCACTTGTGGTTACAAAAGCAAAATTTATGTTTGCGGTTATCATCATCATCATCGTAATTAGACGTATATCAGTTACCACCCCACCTATGCAGGTTTTGTCTTTAATCAATTCAGTTTGCTGACAGCTGACTTGCAGCAGTTTTTCCAAAATATTAAAAATTTAGTATTTCAATACTGCCACATTTGTCTCATCTTGGGTTATCTGTGGTCGTTTCTTGTGGATGTAATTGAGTTTTGTTTTTATCGTTCAATGTGTGCCGTTTGTCATGCTGGGAGTGCAAGTGAAATTCAGTTATTTAACAAAGCTGTAGACTGCTATGGTGGTAATTTATGATATGTGTACATTTTTTACAAAGTGTGCCCCCTAAAACATTTTTAATAAGCCATGACCAAACGTTTGAATATAATATAATTTTTCAGCTCTATATGTTCAGTTTCATTTCATTTCAACTGTCTTGCAGTTACTTCCCCAAAATACCATTTGAAATGTGCCACTTTTGGTCGACAGGTGTAAATGTAGAGTTATCCATTGGATGTCGTAGACCTTTACAAGACATTATATCGGCGTTTGGTGTACATGTGTAAGCGAATAGTGACTGCTTTAACCCTCTGGAGACTGAGCCACCAGCTCCTATCAGTACACTTTGGGTACACGGCCTTCTCAATATGCCTGGAGCGTGCTGCGGGAGGCTATTGACTGATGCCATATTCTAAATGTCAGAAACGAGGCAGCAAGGCGACATTTATACGTTCGTCATTAGATGCTTCCTGGTCACTTTCGATGAGAAACAGTTGCATGCCTATACATAGCTGTATACACAGGTGTCAGGTCTCTGAGGGTTTAAGGTAACGCGTTTGATGTAAGCCCTATAGTCGTGGCCTCCAGGCAGGCCAGCTTCCTGACAGGGAACTTGCGGTCACTTTCCCAATGGCTTTTTTTTTTAATGATCTCGCTCGTATCATATCATGGCTAGTGCCCAGAGACGGAGCATTCCATAGATATTGTGGTAGGTAAGTTCCACCCGGGAGATGATATACAGACCCAACAAGAGCTGACTAAATATGAAAGCAGCCTTAGGGACTAATACTGAGCATTTTGATTTGATTTTAGATTTGACCATGGGAATTATCCTTTTTGGCAGCGTTTTTCTCCAGGTGGTAAGTAAAATAGTGGGATTTTTGGCCGCTGGCTGCTTTGAAATAGGGGGATATGAAAGATCATCATTTTGAGACACAGAGGTTTCAGGGAGTGACTTGCTGAAAATAGAGGGTCTTTTGGTCGAGGCCTACTTTATAGCAATATTGAGGTACCGCCTGTAATGTTTTGATAAGACTGCACCTGTAACAGGGTAAATGTGCAAAAAGTATCATATATACATGGAGGCTGATGGTTCATGTCTATAATCTGTCCAATTTCTTGCACTCTATTGGTTAGGACTTCATATGGCGATACTTTCAGGCGTTGGAACTTTTTGATGGACTAACGCCTGTGTGCCTGTCATGCTGTAAATTTGTGGGTGTGTTTGTTGTTGGTTTACGTGCTTCAGACCTATATTTTTTATTTGAGTAGGCCGACTAAATTGTCAGCATTGTTGGTCAAACTTAGGACAAGTTTCTGTTAAATATAACATTTGTGTTGTGTTATATGATATAATTTCAAGGTTGCAGATGCATATGCCCAATACTAAATTCTTGTTCGAGTATGTTGTTTTACAGGATTGGGTTTTTTTTTTTTTTTTTTTTGTTTTAATTTTGTTTTTTGTTTGTTTTTGTTTTTATTTGTTTGTTTGTTTGTTTGTTTTTTGTTTTGTTTTGTTTTTTTTTTTTTTTTTTTTGGGGGGGGGGGGGGTATCTTTTACAGGAATTTACGCCAATGTTGATGAAGAGGAAATGCAGCTTTGAATGTGTTGTGGGTCTTGGGAATTTTCGGCCTATGATTTTATGTGATTCAGTGTTTTCAATGTCTGATCGCTATGGTCAAAATTAACATTGACGATTTTATATATGTTGTTTGGCTATGGTACGGACACTTTTTCATTTGCAACAACTCTGCTATGAGTGTTGTGAGCACTTTTGATTGCTTTCTTGTGATTTAGGCTTCATTTACAAAAGAGCTACAGTCAATTTCGTTTTGCTACCACCATCAGGGCCTCAACAGGATCGTACAGCACGCGTCCTGATTTTCAATTACGTCGCATGAACAACAGGTGGTATTTAAACACACATAAGACAGCAACATCCGTGCAAATTACACCACAAATATTCCACCTTTCCAGCTCCCAAGCAGCCAAATCTGTTTTGTTTTGTTTTGTTTTTTTTTTTTTTTGATGACTCCAGAGGGTCACAGAGGTCAAAGGTTAAAGTGCTGGGCCCCAGTCGACACCACGATGTTCGTCGTCCTACATGTACTATTCTGATGCACATACAGGCAGCTTCTCTGTTTGATGACAGTGTAAACATGATGTGAGGACCAGACATTGTCTGTCCACTTCGTGTGCTTACTGCTGCATTCTTGGTATGAGCACCAATAAATCAGGGAATTATTTCCATAAATAGGGCCTTCAAAGACTGGCCCTGAACAAGCACAGGATAATTTTAACTTGGATCACAGTATAATAAAGAATGCACAGTTGAGCGGCTTAACAGGCATTTATATCTGATGAGGTTTGCCAAAATGGGAGACTTTGTTTGAAGATGGAAAACTAAGCTTGGGTACGTCTGTGTGCTGCAGTGGCTCGTCTCTTGCATGCCACATGGAGGAAGCAGCGCCACTTGATGATCATGAAGATGAAGCCGGGCTGTGTGACCTGGGAGGGAGTGATGTCACTTTATTGTTTGTGTGTGGTGTGATGGATGGACGCAGTGAGGGGCAATACACCACACAGTGAAATGAATACGGAAGAAGGGGGTGAGTAGGGCAACCTTGTAGAGGCACAGACCAGCATCCTCAAGTACAAGGCCTTCAGGCAGCTACCTCAGCAAGGAAATGAAAGCTGCATCGGCAAGGCTCCATACAATTAGAAAGGGGACTTGAAAGATGGCCTCCCTCGCCTCGCCTGATTAGAAGGCACGGCGCAGGTGGACGGCAAGACACTCTGAGACACATTGCCCGATAACACTGCCTATGACTGACACATGTCCACACTGGCAAGTCAATCAACACACACCAAGTGGAATTTGATAGTGACTATGCCGGGTAGTTGATTCATTAGCACAGTCTGGGCAGTTGTACTTGCTAGACTGCTTTCAATTAGATAACTGCTAAGATAATTGGGTCATTACTGTCAAAGCCACGACGCACCTATAGTCAAGATACAACACTCGCCACATAGACGTCACTCCAGCGCTATACTGCTAAATGCATTGCATTTGTCCCATGCAGTTCCAATCTTGTATTCTAATACAAACTGGGCAAAAAGCCCATCTCTGTAAAGTTAATATATTTCACAGTAAAGAAAAGAGGAATGGAATTTTCCTAGCTTTGTCTGTCCCGTGCTAATCTGGCGGTCAGCGGTGCCCTGACCCTTGGGATTACGTCCTTGTGAAAATCGTCTTGTGGAAGTAATAGGAGTGACAGACCCTCAAATACACGTATGAACGGCAATCATTTCTGGCCACACATTCACTAAGGCCCCAGCTTAATGAGGATCCATCTAGGGACCAAGCAATGGGTCATCCATAATGAAGAGGTAACCTATTTTATGTGTGGACTATGATGTACATTACACTCTCAAAGCGGTGGTCATGCACACAATCATTTGATGCAAAGAGTGGACTTTGAGTGGCACCCTAAGGTTATTTTAAGCCTGGCCTGTCTCTAGTGACATATACAGCGATGACTCCCCAGGCTTACTAACTGCAACTTGACCCATGACCCACCCACACAATGGCTTCATGAAAACGGGCACATTCCATACGTCTTCTTTGCTTGAATTTGCCACTTAAATTTTTAAAAAGCTCAAAATATTGATTATCTGGGTTTTGCTTCGATTTCCAATTGTATTATTATCAACCTTTTTCAACTTTTCGATATTTCAAAAGATCAGTGGATCATCACATATGTCTAATTGTTACCATTGCTGTGCACGGACATCAGAAGCAAAAGAATACACACTGGTCTACATACAAGTGAAAGTATCACTTCACTTGGACTTGAGATATTCCTCCTTTGTCAATGTGTAACTTACTCACCTTTCTTAAAGAAAAGGGGTGATGTAGCCGAAAAATCCATGAATGTATCAATCAACGACTCGCCCCAGGCCATGCAGCTTCTCCATGTTCAGGCCAGTGTAGCATTGGTCAGAGAGGGATTTGAGGCCTGAAAGATAATTTGCCCAGTGTTTAGTTTATTTGCAGTTATCTTCCAAACTATACTCATGTGTAGCCCTTATATTACGCCCGTTGTGTGTTTTCACATATGTAGGTGGAGAAGATAAAACCTGACGATCCGTTTGTTTTAAACTTTAATGCTGATGAGGTCCGTTAGTTTTGCCAATTTGACGCCTGAGCCTGGTACACCATTACAGTGTACCATTACGAGTATTGAGACAATGGTGTTGTGTCGTAGGAAGGGCTTCGTGTAAAGACGTCATTGTGTGCCATGGTCTTACAGTCCACAATGACTTCAAGCACAGCAGCCACTCTCCTCTAATGTACTCCTTTGTGGATTGCATTTAAGGAGACTACAAGGAAGAGATTACTCAGCGTTGTCCATATGGTCGATGGTGGCTTGCGAGACCACATATGCGGCAGTAATCCACACAGAGAGATTCAGTGGGCTAAGCTTTATAGATGTCCATGTTAGTTTACGTAAGGTCATATTTCCTATGGTCAAAATACAGATTTTATACAGTATTTATGTTGTATTTTGAACCTCTCTTGGTGTTTTGTATACTCCTGCTGAGAATTTGTCTGTGAGAGAGAGAGAGAGAGAGAGAGAGAGAGAGAGAGAGAGAGAGAGAGAGAGAGAGAGAGAGAGAGAGAGAGAGAGAGAGAGAGAGGGGGGGGACACAGGGGATATGATAAGTACAACGTTTTATATGGAATTGGATGCACCAACGTAATGTTATGCAACGTGGTTAACGAAGAGTAGTTCATGTTTGATCGACTGCAGTATAAAATATTATCTTGGAAATGGGATTTAATTCAGAATGTGGTGACTATTGTATCTTGCATTGTTATAGACAGTACGCTCAGGAGAGTAGAAGTCTGCCTACAAAACAGGAGAGGGCGCAATCCCTACTGATCCACCAAAACCCGTATTCAAGCAAAAATGAAAGGCCCTTTTCAGGACCACCACAATATCCCAGAAGAGTTTTTAAATCAAATGTTGTGACACACCAAACACAATCCCTCACTTACCCTCTACATTATGCCCTTATAGAATACTATACCATCCGTAGCGTTCTTTCTTAGCTGTGCTGACCTAACAGCTCATTCGACCATTCATGCCTGTCCGTCTGTCCATAAACCTTTGCTTGTTAGCACGATACTGTCCACAGTTTTCAAGTTAGCCCGGTTTAACTTTCAAGGACTCCTAGGTGTATGGAAATCTGGGTCAAGTTCGATATTGGTGGCGCCACCCACTGTATTATGTAATATATGGGTCGAAATGTGAAAATCTTGTGAACACTCTAGCATCTCTAATTTTTGGTGGATCTTCATGAAATGTAGTAGGATTAGACGGGGGGTCAAAATCTCGATCAAGGTTGATACTAGTGGCGCTACCAAGCCTATAGTTGTAAGGAAATTATTAGGCAAAATGTGTTTAAACTAATATAAATTCATTATTTCAGCAAAAAATGCAATTAGTCTTACCAAGTTTATAGGATGTACGTATCATGGCTAAAACTAGCATGTTCCACATTATGGATGACCTTGACTGACTTGTTCAAGATCACTGGGACTATAAGTTGATAGAGGCGAGTAGCTAGTGCTGGGCCTTTTATACTAAATTTCGGTTATGATGTGAATGATACATTACATGTTTATTACAGAGATAAATTTCTATTGTGCTTAAGTTGGAGAATTTGCCAAATAGACCGCAGACACATTCAATTCATTTTCACAATGCCCTATTTTTATATTATAAAGTTTACAGGAAAGATACCTTGGATCAAGCCTCCTAATGTGTTTCAACATAAATGACCTTCATCTATTTTTCAAGGTCACCGGGCAACACATATACATAAAAATGAGTTGTAAATGCAACAACTACAATTTTCAATGTAGACACATATAACTTTCAGAACTAAAAACAGATACGAAAATCTACGTCCAGTATGATATTGGTGGCGCCACCTACAGTATTATGTAATATAGAGGTCAAAATGTGAACATCTTCTGAATGTTCTAAAATCTTCAATTTCGGATGGATCTTGATGACATTTGGTTAGATGATGGGGAGGTCAAATTCTCGATCAAGGGTGATACTGGTAGCGCCACCTATAGTTGTACGGAAATTATGAGTTAATATGTATTGAAACTTCTCTAATATCATTATTCCAACAAAGAATGCAGCTAGTCATATTTGTCCCTTTATACGTCAGCAGAGCACCAGACCCATGGGCCTCCTGTTCAGCAGGAGTAGCTATATTTATCGAGTGCTGACACTCTCCAATGCTTCATTACTGTAGATCATGATGCGGGCGGTACTGATTCTGATCAAAGTTAAATAATGCTACAAAGTTTCGTCCATGGTGATAAACTTGATCTTCCATGATATAGTCATCATTGCCCGTGCTCGACAATACATGTCTCCTACCGGAGAATCCAAACAATACATCTGTAAAAACAAGCCAGAACCGAACTGATTCAGAATTGATTTACATTGTCATCAATTTCACTGGATATATGCCACGTAATGTCTACATTTATTTTCAATTAGACGCAGTGCGGCTTCACAGCATGACACAGATTAGCGGTCTTTAAGAACAGACTTGCAAAAGAGGTCATATGATATATAAAAAAAAGTATTTCATGGGCGGATGAGCGCTTCTGAGAATTCATTTTAACAAGGAAAGACCATGCTGCCCTCTTAATGGTAATAATGCTTTTTTCCATGTGTGAAATGGTGATGTGACACTCCATTATGTGTATTTAGGGATCCAAGTTGTATTAAGTAGGTTTAACCCTCAGGCTAATAAGTACAAGAGACACAGCCAATCTTTGGCTTGACAGACACATGTTTACATGCAGCATAGACCACTGTCCAGCAGGAACCTATCGAAGCAGTGATCCAGTTTTCAGAAGTAGGCCTATATTCATCTCAAACGTCAAATATCCCGCAACAGTTCCATATCGTCATTACCCTTAACCCGTTTGCCAAGGCCTGTACTCTTCATGTCCTTTCCTATGACAGGGTACCTATGAAATATAGACTTAGAAACAATGATAGGTTAGAGAAACCCTGCCCAATGTTAATAGAAATCCACCTATTTATTCAGAAGTGACCACAAACTGCAGTCCAGTGATAAATTTTGCACAGACCCGAAAAGATGCCCCCCCCCCAACCCCCATCCTTTCTTTTTCTTTGTCTTTACACCAAAACACGTCAAACAGTTATGTAAAAGGCCATATCAGCATGAAAGATAATAACTGGTCTTCAGCAGGTAACTGTTAGAACACGTTTCTGGGCCTATACTGATCGGCTATGTCTCGTAGCGGCTGTGTCTCGTAGCGGCTGTGTCTCATAGCGGCTGCTTGGCTCAGCTTGATAGTCAACGAAGACAGCGCACAATATAAAACCTGAAAAAAGACAACAGACTTTTGCAAAACTTGAATATCAAGTCAAACTACTAGCCTTACGATATGAAAAAACCTTACGAGTAAATAACATGACAAGAGGCATCTTAAGCGAATCATACAGCACTTACTGAATTACGTTGGGCACTGCCCCCCCCCCCCCCCATGAACTCAAATGCTTTTGAAGAGTAACTTTCCCGGATATGCAGGGCATAAACAGTTTTGAACAAATTTACATTGCAGAGGGCTTAATGTATAACACATGCAGTCTCATAGGCCTACATTGTAATTGATGCTCATGGGATTTATAACGTAGCATTTTGTGTGATATTTCAGCATGGAATTAAACTTTTGAAGTGAAACTGGAAACCTGACATATTATCATGCTGCAATGCACCCGACACAACGAAGAGAGAAGTAACTGTCAGTTTGTGGACCGGTTTATCAGAGTCCTATTGTCACTGGTGTATATAGGACTCTATGTTACATCAGGAACAACATATTGCAGGGCTATATTGGTGTTTGCCGCTTTCAGATAATCTTGGCTTTTTGTGACACTGAAGCAGAATTCATTGCCTAACCAATTAACACGTAAACAATACCCCAGAGGCTAGCATTATGCACATTTACCGCGTGAGGTCACTTACTTCATCTATCGATACCTTTCATAGAAAAAAGTCTACTTTAGGTTTTATATGCACAGAGCCGTTTGGGATTCAACACAGGCTGACCACATTGTAAATGTATAAATAAAAGCAAAGATTAGAATAAAAGGTAAAACTGAAACAGTTAAAATTAAAACGATTAATGAGTCCCGTTGTTATTCAAAAATTACGCCACATGTAAAGCTTTCAATATTTTATGGATAAACATAACTGAAAGTGGTCCTACCATCCTTTACATTATTGCAGATCGCTACTGAAAATCTTTATTACGGGTTGTTGAGTTGATATAATGATGGGATAATGAAAATAGATAATACTGATAAACGCAAAGGTTGATACATGTGTGAACATTATTTCAATCCACCGAAAAGTCCATAGTTTTTTACTAATTACTATGATAAGGTTCATGTGCGTATTGTGTTTTTCTTCAAATTACTGGTTGAAATTACTCAGTAATAAACAGCTGCTCGATTTTCTGTGGGCATCATCTTTAGAGGGTACTTCATAGAACGTATCTATTGGATTTTCATTTTTAAATGATTTAGATGGGGTATTTCCGAGGTTAGACTTCAAGAAGTAACCATTGATGTATTAGAATATACTGGTCGATTTTTAATTATTCACAAGGAACTGAAGTTTTCCTTGTTTACATGCTGCTTTGAAAAACAAGCAATGCGTGGAAAACGCTTGGTAATCTAGAGTAAGACGTGTTTGTCCCCTTCCAATTGGCCGCGTAATGACCTGGCTGTAAGTTCTTTTGAATCCTCCCTGCATCAGTTTTGTAGTCCTGTCAGTGCCAGGTTGTGACCTGGACCAGTCTGATGGTGTCCACAACTGTAGACATGCTGAGGACTTGAATGTAGGGTCCGCTCACAAAGAAGATAATTCCCTTCGTCATATCAATTAAAAGCACGTCGATCTTGTAGACCTTGAAAATGAATTATTACAAAACAAGAAACACAGTTTGAGTGGGCGAAGACTGACGAGAGCAACATGCTCTGAATCAACTGTTTTTTCTGACGCTGACACGTCAAGAAAACTGTCGTTTCAGTCTGAACTTTTGTGTGGCCAGGATATGAGAGGATGCTCAGGTTTCCATGGCGTGGTCTGGCAATACAGCGCTTATGCGGGATACGCACTGGGAAGCGGTTCACACCTTTCATTGTATTTCCTCCAAGATCAAAACATTGTGTCAACACAAGCAAAACATTCGACTCTACATGCCAACGATGTCCACCAACGCAAATATGGAAGCGTCAATCAGAAGGGAAAGGGTGAGTTACTTTGCACCTTTAATAAAATTACTGACTCCAGGAAATTCGTTTTGCTCTGAGAGGAATAGAAATGCATAGCGGCAGATATGTCTTTGTGTGTCCGCGAAATTTAATCAAAATGGCCGACATGCTCTGAAACACACATGGATTTGTAGTCTCCTCATATTTACTTTATTGTGTGTGAATTTTTCAATCTATTACCAAAGGAATGTCTGCCCATTTCTTCACTAAACTAATAGGCATGGAATCTAACATGTTCAGGGGATTAACAGCCTGGTCTGGTGTACTAAGAGCAACATATAAGAAGTTTGCTGTTACTATCCATTTTCTTACACGTGTGATGTTCCTATAGCAATGCTCATGGTCAAGATACCCACGTGGTTGGCGTATAGACCCATTTGTTTGAACAAAATACTTATGACGTCCTTACACACACACACGAGCGCGCGCGAGTGCAGTATGTTAAGACCAGCATATGGGCCGTCGTTGGAATTTGCCTGCTTTTCTGTTTTCCACGATGCATGAGTTATTGTCACAGTAAAATCAAGGTGGTGCTAGATGCCAAATCGTCAATAATTTTAGACATATAATATTGAGCAGTTTTTGAAGTATTTGAAACAAAAGTTCCCTCGTTAAAATGTAGCTGCTCCTTCTCTGGCGGCATTTGAACCGTAGTGAAAAGAGGACGTCATCATGGTGACATGCTGTCGGGATTAATGTCTAACCACAAATGGTTTCCACTTTAAATCCTGCATGGCACAAACGGCCATGTGGTTATTTATTTTCATCCCCCATTGTCCAGAAAAGAAGAGTATAGAGCATGCAGCAATCTCCAGAGCGCGCCATTTGTTTCGTCTAGAATGTTGTTTATAACTTTAAAGTTACATTACTGAAGATTAGACAAAAGTAAAGAAAAAAAGCGACTTGACACCTTTAATTGTCTTGTGTCATTGCTTGTCCTCGCTTGTGCCATGGAAACTATTCTCATTTAAAGAAGGAATTTTGCGTTTGACAATGGTAGGCCTGCCAGGCCTTTTTTCTCATTTTTAGCTTTCCTTTCAGGAAATTGTCTATGATCATCTCTGAAACTATTCGGTCCATTGCTTTCAAATTTCTGAGTACCGTTGGTTAAGCGGCAATTATATGCAGGTTGTGTGAGGGTTTTTTTGTGCGTGATCCTTAATTTGTCTTTAGTGGGACGTCGCTTAGTCTGTTGCTCTGCAGTTGTCTAGGCGTATGTCTTGGTAGCCCTGTACCATAATTTTTAATTAAAAAAATGTTACATCTGCTTATTAAGAATATACCTTCCCTGGCTGAGCCATTCAGGTTCTGGTCAACCCTCTGGTTAGATCTAAATGAGAGAGAGAGAGAGAGAGAGGAGAGAGAGAGAGAGAGAGAGAGAGAGAGAGAGAGAGAGAGAGAGAGAGAGAGAGAGAGAGAGAGAGAGAGAGAGAGAGAGAGAGAGAGAGAGAGAGAGAGAGAGAGAGAGAGAGAGAGAGAGAGAGAGAGAGAGAGAGAGAGAGAGAGAGAGAGAGAGAGAGAGAGAGAGAGAGAGAGAGAGAGAGAGAGAGAGAGAGAGATGAAGCCCTCGGCAGTGGAATCTTGTTTTGGTACACAAATACTTCCACCCAGGAGTCACAAAACATTTTCAAAAACACAAGACAGCTTCCTTCTGGAACCGTTGAAAAATAAAATGGCTTCATAAGGCTGTATGTTGTGATAGGGAGGGTGGGAACAGCTGAAGTCAGGTTTCCGACATAGTTATGCGATTCTAGTCATCGTTGAGGAGATTCTGAGGCTGTATATGGTTCTTTCCACGCAGACAGACTCTGTTCTGCTTAGGTTTACGGAGGGTGCTCATTAAATCTATGCTTCCTAGAATCTGTCTTTGCCGACAATTTGTGGTTCCAGTCACGTGGGAAATGTGATGTAAAGATGCAATTCCTTTGGATTCAAATAGGACCAGGAATTAGTTAAAACATTTTAGCCAATAGCATTACATTTGGCCAGAATCGACACGGATATATTTTACTTGCATGGCACTTCAGATGTAGTGATGGGATTATGTTAATAGGTTACGATTACGGTGACTCGTAACAATTAGTGATGGCCACGACGTTTTAATGGTTTCCTTTTTATCATTTATATCACTTCCAGGCTCTTTATCGGATATAAGCTCGGTAACAGTTACAAGAATCTATAAGAAAGGTAGAAAGGCGTGTACAGCTATTACTGTGTAAGCCATGCATGCCCACATGTTTTGCTATTAACTCTTTAGCCGCCAATGTCAAAGAAATTCGATGTGCTCTGAAGTAACAGGACGATACGAAAATCCTATTCTTTATCAAGCCACTTTGTCAGAGACCATTAGAACGGGCCAGGTCACCACTCTGCTCGTTTCACTTTGGAAGCTTTGAACTCAACGCATGCCAAGGAAAGCTGTTAACCCAGACCAAACTTTGCACAGAAAGAGTTAAGGATGATACTGTTGGAGTTTAACGGAGGCTATCTGTAGGGTTTAGCTTATTTTGCAAACAAAACTCCACATGGGTTAAACAAGCCGTGGATTTTGGTATTGTGGGTCCCATTGATTTCACATGTAGAGTTCTGTATCTGCCAGCGGCTTCCATCTGCTCTTTGTGTTATGCTTCATTGCCGTCCAAGTTGTGCAATGTAATTATTGGCCGCTTGTATCTCATGTAATGTAATTTTTTTAACAAAATCCTGCTCGAGCGCTTTGTCATTGACTCTGCCATAATGGTATGCCTAACACAGATAGATGCCCAGTCTACATGGACCGTCACAATATCAATATTGACTTTGATGTACCAGTGCGTCATGTGCCCAGGCAAGGAGGCGTAAAGCGCAATGGAGCACTGCCGTGGGGCATTATCACAAGCAATGGCGCCAACGACACAGGAAGAAATGGATTAAAGCCGGAAATTTGTCACTGAAATGGGTTAATCTGGATAGAGAAAATGTCTGGGGTACGCAATCCTGGGGATTCCGAGGCTATTACTTCATGGCCATGCAAGCTGTTTTAGCCAGCTACATAAGTCGTGGCACTGCAGCGAAGGAAACAAAACCAATGCAAAATTAATAAATTGAATAATACACACAAAGAAATATATCAGGAAGGTGATGCTTTGGCTGCATGTACACATTAAGTCGCCAAGTATCCTCAGGCACACCCTATTGATCGACTGCACCAATGTCTTGTTACCATCCAACTTCTTGTTACCATTATGCCATTGTAAACATCTCCCGGAAATTATTGAGCGTATTTTACTTTTACTCCCGGAAATCACTGAGCTTATGCACTTTAAGTATGACATGATTGTTTCTCACCCAATTTTTGTTAAATGAATGGACCACGTGTATATGCCAGTTATGTCAATTACCACAATTTTGGACGATTTGTCTCCAATAATTTTGCAGAAATCTGACCCCTTTTTGTGTACAACTTTCTGTGACGTTGTAAGCTTACCAGGTTTGAAATCAAATGATGGATTAATGGGTTCCTGGGGTATATATTTTGCCATACTTTATGATGTCAGCAAACATATGAAGGTGGCTGCTTTCAGTAACTGGCGACAGGTCATTCGGACGAATAAGGAAAACCAAGGGCCCAGAATGCTGCCCTATGCCATACCTGACTTCAAAGGCAATGTTTGAGACTCTTTGTCTTTGAAAATTCAGCTGAGCATTTTTGTGAGAGAACCGCCCACTACCGCATTTGCACGTTTTAACAGTTAAGCCAAGACTGGCGCTGCTATCACTGCCTGGAGACATCCGAGATTACGCCTTTTTGCTATATATTCTTGATTAAAGAAACATTGAAATATTTCCAGTTGTTTTTTCACAATTTTTTTATTCACTTTAAACACAACTTACGATAGTGTACATGTATTTGCGGTATAGAGTTTCACATACAATGAAGGATCACATGGTTTATATATGTAAAGTTTTTGAGCCATTTTGTTTCACTTTTTAATCAAATGAAAAGGATTCAGTCATTTTGTTTTTCCAAGAATTCTTTCTTTCCTTCCTTCTTTCCGTCTTTTCATTCTTTTCGACTAAATTTGTCCGGAGTTTTTCTCGGACACAATTATTTCGGAAATCACCAACTTGCCATAGTGACTGACCTACCAGTGAAGTTGTGCATATCGTTTGGAATAGTCATGATGTTTAAAATTATGCAAATAATTGGCAATTAAAATTGTGAAAGCTCCATATCTTCTAAATTATTTCAGATGGACTCAAAATTTCAATGTGCAATGTATAGGTTTGTGACACCTGCCAATATAATGGGCAGTAAAGTTGTAGAATTTTAAATTATGCTAAGTAGGGCATTGAAACATTTGAAAGTTGAATATCTCCAAAACTATTGGAGATAGAGATGCCATTTCAACTTCAGTTTGTAGGTTTGTGGCAAAGCCGCATTCAATGTACCATGAACTAAAGTTGTAGGATTTTCATTTATGCAAATAAAGTGAATATGCAAATTCAAATCTTGAACAATTTCAAAACTATTAAAGATAGAAGTGCCAATTCAACTTCAATTTGAGGGTTTGTGACATAGCCAACTGCAGCCAATGAACAGTGAGCCACAGTGGTAGAATTTTAGAAATTTATGCAAACTAGGTGAATATGCAAATTTTAAATCTTTGAATAGCTTCAAACCTATTATACATAGAGGTGTCATTCCAACTTCAATTCATGCATTTGTGACATAGCCGCACCCAATGAAAGATGACCCAATGTTGTAGAATTTTGAATAGCTTCAAAACTATTATAGATAGAGGTGCCATTTCAAGTTTAATTTTTTGACATGGCCACATTCAATGAACCAAGAACCAAAGTTGTAGCATCATAATTTCTGCTAATTACGCTTATACACAAAATTTAGACTATGTAGAACAATGGCAAAGTGTAGCATTTCAAACTGTTCTCATTTTGTAGGCACCTAGACATATTTACCGTGAAGCAAATCTTCTTTTCTAGTTTGTACACTGATGTCTGTCAGAGTATTATTGTGCCACGACTCTGTAACAACGACTATCATGAGCGCCTCTCCTGGTGTTTGCTGACTATGTGTTAGTTCGTCCAATTTATGTTACTCTCCACCAGACTCGAATCCTACCTATATGAGGAAAAACGTAACGGCTACTTTTTCCTTGAAGGTCGACATTTGAGCAGATGATTTCGTGTATTTTGACACTCTGGGGAGGAGGAGACTGGGATCTTACCTATTCTAGAGGAAAGAAATGAACTCGCTTTTGTTTCAAAGTCTGATGTACACTGTCGCAATACGTTGTGCATGAGAAAGTGTGATTAGTGCGAAAGGCAGACATAGGAGTAATTCAATGCCATACTCTTGCCCTCCGGTGGCACACTCGCTGAAGCCACTGTTGCCAATCGTTCAATGCACCTGGGAATGTATCCGTTGACAGTTGGGACATATTTTCAATATCAAAACAAAATGTGTCTACATGAGAGTGTCACGTGTTTGCAAGTGGGAAGGTAGACATGGTTTAATATCTGTTTGGTTGCGCACCAAGTGGGAAGGTAGACATGGTTTAATATCTATCTGGTTGCGCACCAAGTGGGAAGGTAGACATGGTTTATATTTGTTTGATTGCGCACCAAGTGGGAAGGTATACTTGGTTTATATTTGTTTGATTGCACCCCAAATGGGAAGGTATACTTGGTTTATATCTGTTTGGTTGCACATCCAGGGACACAGTGTGTGGTTGAAAAAAGGGCTACATTACCGAAAACCTGGCGCGCCGTTGTGACTTTTTAAATATGGGTCAATCTGACCCGGCCATGGATTTAGTCGCCTCAGTGGGTCTATGTTTAGCCCGATCACATGGGTTCAAGTATGATTCGATCTCCAAGTGTCATGTCACAGCTTAGTTTTTAAGCCCTCGTGTCTTTTGAAAACTCCTACGTGAACTGGGAATGCTTAATACTGTCATAGCATGCATCAGCGCTCGTGTGAAACGTATTCTTTCTTTGTTTTTGTCTCCCTCTGGGTTAAAGATCTCTAAAGCCACGTAAGCTGAGAAACTGTCATAAGCTTAAACAGCGGATACCATATCAATAACAGGCACACTCACTTAAAGTAACAATGGACTGCACAGCCGTATCTTGTAAAGAATAATTTATTTGTGTTAAGCGTGCATGGCTTCCTTTCAGTCATAACAGAATCTTTGAAAGTAGGCTACTTGAATCTAATATTTATAATATAAAGGAATTTTAAATTATCAATCAGAATGATTGGCGTCTGTTTTCATGTTAAGCCCTCGTAATCTGTTCATATGTTTAAATGCTGCTCTGAATACATTTTACATGTTTTGTTTAATGATCATTACAAGTTATCAGTGTACTGAAACCAATTTCTTAATTTCGTATTTTTAAATATCACAATAAACTGATTGCATGGCATGAGCAAGACATTATGTGTGGATATACTGTCAACTTACCTTGCTGTGATGACAAAATATCAAAACGCAAGGAGATTACAAAGAAAACGCTTAAATATAATTTTGGATAACAAAATTTTGGGAAACGTTGCCGTGACAATAAGCAAGTTTTAGCTCCTGTGAGGAGGACTAAGCTTTTCCTCTCTATTCTGAAAAGAAAAACATTTTAGTTAGCCACCATCCAGTTCCACTCTTACTTGTGTTTTACGATTGGGCGTCTGGGAAGTGGTACCCAGAATCTGTTTTGTTTACAACGACGAGCCGTGAGACTAATGGTGGACATTCAATATGGTTTGAACTTAAATCCAGTCTTCAAGATATTGAATGCGATGCCATTAACGGACTGAATTGATTTTAGACTATGTTGTAATATGCACAGAGCCCTCCATCAACAATGTCTATTAATATCTGTAATATTTTTAATTGTCTTTATATTTTTCACAGTAAAACCAGGCAAAGAGCAAGAAATGACCTCATATGCCAAGTAAAAGGCTTGAAGTAGCAAGAAGGACAATGAGCAAGAGATCCTACTCTCTCCCACTAATTAATCACAAACATCAGGCACACTCCCAGTTTACCATTGTTTACAACATTTTTCGCAAAGGTCATTTTCAATGACTTTTAATTTTGTTCACCATTGGACCGTTAATGTTCTGTATATGGTCAACTCCTATGATAAAGTGTGTGTGCGAACACAGACTTCTTGTTTTTCCTCAAATACTTTATTATTTATTTATTTATTTATATGGTTGTTTGTTTGTTTGTTTGTTCGTTCGTTCGTTCGTTCGTTCGTTCGTTCGTTCGTTTATTTATTTATTTATTTATTTATTTATTTATTTATTTATTTATTTATTTATTTATTTATTTATTTATTTCCGTGTGCCAGTTTTGTTGTCAGTTTTTCTCAGACACTATTGCTCCGAAAAGTACCAAACTTGGCATGGTCATAGACCTGGTGGCGAACTTGTGCATATTGTTTGGAACAGTCATGATGTAAAAATGTCTGCAAATTTAAGGCATATTTGTGAAAAATTGAAATCTTCTATTTCTTCAAAACTTTTCTAGATAGAGTTGCCATTCCAAGCTTAATATGTGCGTCTATTGCTAAAGCAAAATCCTACTGCATGCAAACAAAGTTAAGAAGTTTAATTTATTTAAATTCATTGAATTTCCACTGAATACACCCCCCCCCCCACACACACACACAAGCTGGTCCCTGTTTCCTTAGAAGTACAGTTATGCAACCAGATTATAATTGAACTATGAAAGCCAGGTATCCATGCCTATTAGTACACAGGCAGTGGCGCCAGTGCCCAGTGCTGTGGGCTTATCCTCCAACCCCACGGGAGACTGGCTGTGTTGGCAGCGGCATACAGTAAAACCCCCATTTGCAGGCACCTTCTCACAATGGGCACCTTAAACGTATACCAAAATCTGCTACACTGGACACTTAAAAAATATGTATTCAGCACATGTATTTTGACTGTTTTCTTCTCAAACTGGTATTTTTGTACCAGTGCTCATCCCCTTAGCAGGGTTCTTCACCCCCACACAGTGTAATTTCCTTGCCACCTATACCAGTGAAGTGTTAGCCAGGCAGGCAGCCAGCCAGCCAGACAGCCAACCGGTATGTTTGCGGACTAGCACCAAATTTAGGTAATCAAAGGGGAGAGACATAACAGCTGACTTGTCTGAAACAATAAGTGTGTGGTTGAGTGCCACCTGGGTGATTAGCGTGAAATACCTTGATGTTCATCATTTTAACTTTGAGATGAGTAGTGCTCTCCATAAGTAGTCTATGGACAGCATCAGATCAGTTCAGTTTGTACTCATGCCAGTGAAGCTGACAGCCCAAAATTCTCCAATGTACCTTTCACAATGAAACCCATTTAATTTCTGACACTCGGGAAGCAAGCAGAAATATTTAAAGAACTTGAGGATAAATCACCGAGACAAATTGTGGCAGAGTATGGCATATCAAAAGGAACATCCTAGCCTCAGGTCCAATCATTGAAGAAAAGGCCCAAAATTTGCTGAAAATTTGCATGTACATTTGCAAAATTACATGTACAAGTACTATGGTATAGACTTGTGTTCTATTGGAACTATGTGAAGTTGGATGTTGCCTGTGCAAACGTACAACTTGAGTTTGCTGACACATTCATATAACACTCAATAGTTATACACATAGGTTTCTGTAAGAGCTATGTGAAGTTAAATGTTATGTATGACAGTGCATCAGGCGAGTCTAACAGTTGATATTAGTATAGATTGTCATTAAATGTTTTTATGTTCCTCAAAATAGTGAAACTCAAATATATGTACTTATAAATACATGTACACGTATATCAATGTATACACGTTTCACTTGTTGCAGCCATTTTGTGCCCCAGATTTACAAAGCATGGGAATCTGGTGTTGATGCAGTAATTTTTGCTTCGTAGTAGAAATAGGTCCAGCATAATATTTAATGTTCATGTTAAATTTATGCAAATTATGGGCAATTAAAATATTAAAAACTCCATATCTTCCAACCTATTATCGATAGACACAAAATTTAAAGTAGTACAGGCTCGTAACACCTGTCAATCTAATGGACAGTGAGCGAAAACGTACCATTTGAAATTATGCTAATTAGCAGCACTTGAAACATTTAAAAGTTGAATATCTCCAAAACTGTTATAAATAGAAGTGCCAATCTAACTTCAATTTCAGGTTTGTGACATAGCCGTATCCAATGAATCATGAACCAAAGTTTTACCATTTTGATTTATGCAAATTAGGTGAATACACAAGATTAAAATCTTTGAATAACTTTCAAACTGTTCAGATAGAGGTGTCATTCCAATTTCACTTTGTAGGTTTGTGACATAGCCCGCATCCTATGAAATGTGAACCAAAGTTGTAGTATTGTAATTTATGCAAATTAGGTAAATATACAAAAATCTAAAACTCGAATAACTTCAAAATTATTATAGACTGAGGGGTCATTCAAGCTTCAGTTGATAGATATGTAGGATAGTTGCATCCAATGAACCATAAATCAAAGTTGTAGCAGTTTAATGTGCGTAAATTAGGCAAATACACAAAATTTAAATCTTGAATAACTTCAAAACTATCATAGATTGAGGTCCCTTCAATTTATAGGTTTTTGACACAGCCTCATGAAAAAATATTGTTGCAGGATTTAAAGAAATACTGAGTAGGCAATCTTTAAAAGTTTGCTAGGCACACAGATTGATTTGCTGACAAGCAAATCGAATTTTCTAGTTTAACCTAGTTTTTTAGGTACCAAACTTGAAGGGCCCGGTGTCAGATGGGCAATGTTTAACAGATTTTGGCCCTCATAAAATACCGTTTATTGGTCCGGCCTATTTTAATTATCATAAGCATAGGCAAGGGTGCAATAGGACCAAAAAACATGCATTAAACCATCGTGTATACATGATGAATACGTGTATGCATGAGGCAGTGCAGGCACTTGCCAGGAATTTGCAACCGGAGTTACAGTGTCAGAACATGTACAACCCGCGATGCTCTTTGTGTGCTTCAGACGCATCGATCTGAAATGGTGGAATACACTTTGAATTATGATTTATACACTGTTAGATCCAAGCTGTTAAAACAACGACCACGGATCATTTGCAGCAATCTTTCCCTATGACCCATCGTTGCGTCAACGGATACTATGAGGATATGCACGCATGTGCAAATTACAGCGCAACATGCCAAGACTAAGAACAGTGGTCAGTTGTTCGTATTCTAGTATGACATTGTAAAAAGCAAAAATCTGATTCAACAGTGCAGCCTGGAGCTTGAGGTTGCGGTGTTCATATATGGTAGAGCTCGAGGCGTAGGCTGGGAGGTGAAGTCTGTGAGGCAGCATGAGAACCAGGCTGGATCACTGCAGTTTTTTACATGGATGGTAGCACAAGAACTAATTATTTTATGGACAGCGGCAAACTACATTTATGTGAGATTGTCCAGCTGGCCACACCTACATTGATATACGGCCAACAATATGTTCCTCGGCATGATTTTGAATATCTATGATAATCGTCTTCATTGAATCATGGAAGACACTCCAGAAAAAAGTGTCTACATCACGTTGAGCGAAATATGGCTTGACCCAGAGTGGCCCATAGTAGCATCAAAGCAGAGACTGAGAGTATGGCATGACTTCACAGTAAATATTAAATTGAGCAACAGCGTCTGATGAAGTCTAGATTATGTGGTCCATTTGCTTTGCGGGAGAGTCCTCCATACACCGCCACAGGCACATAAATCAAGTAATAACTCGCGTTTTATCATATTGAGAATATTTCATCTTCTGTCCTGCACAAGACACCGCGATATAGAGCTGAAACAGGGCGACTAATTGGTCCATCGCTTATCGCGTTCAGCGTAAGCACTCGTATTGGTCGTGTACCATTTCCAGACAGGACCTGTAAATTTCAAATGTGCGGGTTTTTGTCTCTGTCAGGTCTTTGTCTGTGTCGGTGATCTGCCATTATGACGGCCTGGTGGGATACCACCTTGCAGGAAACCATGTTTCCGTGCCGCACAACATTGGGAGCATCTCCATGCCTCCACGAGACACCACGTTTCCGTCAACTGGGCTGCAGAAACATCCCCTGTTATATTGCTCTTTACATTATTTCATTCTGCTTGAATACGAAACCTGGAACACATGTCATTCCCCTTTTTTATGCATGCTGTCATCAGTCCAAACGGTTAAAAGCAAAATTATTTAGCGCTGTGTAGATTTGGGAGTTTGAGATATTTTTGCTTAATCAATCAAGTGCAGCTCTACTCAATCATGTCGGAGAGATCTAGATGAGTCGACTTGAGGTGCTTTGTCGTCTAATGCATTAGCGATCCGCTGACTCTGTTATATCATATAACTAGCATCCGTGGGATCTGATCACAGAGCGTTTGATGTTTTCTTGTATCAAGGACCTCAATAGAAGATACCGTATACCCAACAAATCTTATCTTTCGCTACATTAAATGTAGGGGAAGTAACTCTCGAATTATTAGACAACAGTGAGGCGAATATAAAAGGACGTGGTGAATCAGAACAAATACTACAGGAGGTACTTTGTCTGCTGGGAAACGTTATGGAATTAATTCATTATACTTAAAAATGAGTTGTGTGTAAAGTTATATATACCCAGATGTTCTTGCTACAGAAGACGAGAGCGATTAAGTTTCAAAATTGTGTTTCAGCACTTGCTCATATAGAGTACTTTTCAAACAACATACACATGTCTTCCTGTTAAAACCACTGTCAATGTGGAGTTCCTGTCTGATGATGGATGAGTTTGTAATCCTTTCATTTTCAAAATGGTAAGACTCTTGATGCGTCCTGCTATAATGGCTGACTTGATTTTTGTTTATCACCTTCCCTCTTGAATTCATGAACTGACACAACCATTTTCATAGCGTCTTCAGAAGATGTGAACCTATCCTGAATCGTTGCAAAGGTAATTTTCGTTAAAACTGTTTTTCGCTGATATAATGTATAAATCAAGAGAGTAGATTGAAGCAGACGACATTTGACATCCGGTATCTTGGAGGGAAGGAAGCGGGAAAAGAACTGTTTTGAGTAAAGCTTCGAAACGACCTGGATTCATCATACTATATTTATCAAATATCATAAGAAATTTTGCGTGCTGTTTCTTGTTCACATCATAATTCATATGACGGAGGGGGAGGGGTATATTGCTTTTTGTTATGTAGTTCTTACCAGGTAACTGGCGTGGAAAACACAGATCTTATGCTTAAGTTTTGAAAGCACACCACCTCCACCCTAATTACCCACGTGCGGCTATTGTGTGTTCTGAAGAGTTAAACGGCAGGGAATGTATACATCAGTTAATAGATAAAGTTGACAAAGTTGCCGCTGTGTAAACCTCTTGTAAACAATTGTTTATTGAACACGGAAGCGTCTCAGTGGCGTTTCTCGAAAGATGTGTCACCCTCTTGTGCCGCTATCGATGTTCACAGTATCTAACAGGGGCGTCGTGTTTCGACAACGGTAGAAAATCTGGAATAAACTGGCATTGCAGTAGTGAGATATCGACAATATTGACGAATATCGACTCACTAGTATCAGGGAGCTTTTATGAATGCTGAATGCTCCAGAGATTGGCGCCCGATGTTGAGCAAAATGTGGCTCGTATGACTTGACACGCCTTAAATGGAACAAATGAAGTCTTCTCAGTCACTACCTTTCTATATCACATTTTTATAAAATAATGTCATCGTTACCCACTGCAGTAGGGTGTTACATGCAGTTTCTGTACCCCCAGACTCCTCAAATTGACTGACTTTCCATTTATACCAGTTACTAGTAAGAACACATGTTATTGTTGCGGCCACAGGCCTGCTTGACAAACCTTGGTGCCCGGGCCTTGGTGTATAATCACTGTTCGATTTACTGACCATTTCTCATATAATTAGGTGAGCAGACGGAATCTTGGGGTTTTTCGTGCGGCCTGAGTCACAGTTAGGCAGATAATGTTATAAACCAATGACATAAAAAACATGCCATTTGATTTCTATAATTTGTAAATAGTCTAAATTTATAGTTAAACGTAAAAAATGGTAGATAAGAATACAGAAGAGTATCAGAAATTGACTACTAAAAACATTCTTTTACCAAGTGCCTGCATTTGACATATCAGGAATGTCTGAAGATATAATTTAAATTCATGACGTATTCCAAATAAATAAAAAATATGGTGCCACATTTTTCTTCTTTAAGTAAAGAGTATTCATTCAGCTATTAACAGGCTTGTATTGGCAGCATCTGAAAGGAAATTTTGAAAGTGCAGAGTAAAATTGCTTTAGAATTTTTCTAATTTAGTGACGCTTTGGCCCGCAGCAAGTCCTTGTGGTTTTTGTGAGTAAAACAATATATTCTTGGTCAGGAAGTTACTCTAAACCCCAGCTAAGAGCACTTGACGATGTTTATTTGCACAAATTTCGGTTATTTGCTCAACAAAAGCTTCAAAGGGATTCGTTGTTAAGCAAGCAAAGTTATGTGAGTGACCCCCCTCAAGTGCTGCCCTCTAGAGTCCTGAAGGGCCCATGTGGCCGAAAGAGGCAATACTTTGGTGGAGCGTCTGCCTTTAAGGAACGGACAAGCCTTAGAAAGAAAGAGTACCAGGCCAATGCACAGTGGAAAAGGCGTCCAAAACTACTTTCCCTAAAGACAGTTTCTTTAAAGGTTCCACCCTTAAAGCTAAATCTTCAAGGATCCCATGCCTCCACGCCCGGACGTTCATTTCACGCTCTCGGGCTTCAATGTCTTAAAGACACCGGCCTGCCGATGGTCAGGTGGATATCGCAGGAATACCCCCCATCTCATTTTTTTTTTCAACATGACGGCCGTTACTACGGGTAACCAACAACTAAACTGTCCCTTTCTTCGGACGTCAAAATGTTACAACTATTCACAGTATTACAATGAAATGGTATTGTATATTTATGTCCATTACGCTATTCAAAATTTTCAGTATCCCAATCATTATCAAAAGTCTGACCTAATATCCTGCTTTGTCAATATTCACTTACATTATAATTTTTTTATACCTAGGGTTTGGTGGGGCCTTTTCGGTAACAACTTGTCTCGTTAATTGGTACCTTTTTGTGCTTTTAATTTTACAAACTAGTAGTTCTCAGCCGAAGGTTTGAACTTAGACACGTAGCTGGTTGATACAGTGATACGCTTCTGTGCTAAATTACACGTGAAACTCTGCCAAATGCAGGACTAGCCGAATCTTGTCAAGATTTAGTTGACCACTCCCCAGCACAAGTTGCCTTTACGGCGTGTGCGCGCGACTTTTGAAACTAGAGTGGTTGTTCGTCAGCTTGTTTGTTTGACACTCTGACTTATCATAAACCTCACGTACAGTTCAGCATGGTGAGAAATCGCCAATGGACAGATTGCAAGCCCAGACATTCTCTAGTCAATCTATCTTTTCTTTATAAGTTTGAAGTATGAGCACATTTGATGAAATTAGAATGCTAACTGAATTGGGGACACTTAAAAAATTTAAATGTTGAACATCTTCAAAAGTACATGTATTATAGACAGAAGTGTCAATCTACTTCAATTTACTGGTTTTAAACGTTATATGAATCTAATGATATTAAAATAAAAGTTGTAAGATTCAATTTACACTAATTCGGCACACTTGGAAAACTTTAACTTTCAGAATCATTTCTCCAGTATAATTGTGTCTGGGTGCCAACCGAGCCATTGGTTGTTCTGGGTGCCAACCGAGCCAATTTGGTTGTCCTGGGTGCCAACCGAGCCAATTTGGTTGCCCCGGGTGCCAACCGAGCCAATTTGGTTGCCCCGGGTGCCAACCGAGCCAATTTGGTTGTCCTGGGTGCCAACCGAGCCAATTTGGTTGTCCAAGAATTCCTCTTTCTTTCTTTCTTTCTTTCTTTCTTTCTTTCTTTCTTTCTTTCTTTCTTTCTTTCTTTCTGTCTTTCTTTCTTTCTTTCTTTCTTTCTATCTTAAGGCCTAAATTTGTCCAGAGTTTTTCTCGGACACTGTTGTTCCGCAAACCACTAAACTTGCCGTGGTGAGTGACTGCCTACCAGTGAAATGGTGCATTTCAGTTGGAATAATCAATATGTTTAAAATGATGCAAATTCAGGGCAATTAGAGATTTAAAAGCTCTATCTCTTCAAAAATATTAAAGATAGACACAAAGTTCTAACTACACATGTAGGTTTGAGACAACTGTCAATCTGATGGACAGCGAACAAAAGTTGTAGAATGTTAAATTATGCTTATTATCTCTAAAGGTGTTATAGATAAAGGTGCCATTCCAACTTCAAATGGCAGTATTTAATCAGTTGTCACAAACTTGACTCATTCTTCTGACATTAACTCCAGGGCCGTGAGTCAGTCATAGGCTGTCCCGAGCACTTGGCCAAAAATTGCCAGTATTTACTCAATTACCACAAACTTGATTCATTCTTTTGAAACATGAACTCAGAGTTGACAACCAAATAGAACTCGATGTTTTTGAAACTTTCATAGTGAGGAGTTGGTGTCCTCATGGAGCTTGTTTTACATTTCTGGTACAGGATGTCCATTGCTACAGTACTGCTTAGGAATTCTCCAGGTTTATATATGTGTGTTGCTGTAACTGTTCATTTTATAATCACTCGGACTAAATATATAGCTCCAGTTTCTTTCTGCTCCAGTTATACACTGGCATGTGGTCGGAGTAAGGTAAGCTACCCTACTGAAAGGGCACATATTAGTTCCAAGGTAAGTCGAATTATTCGTATCTGAACTTGTTCTATACAAATTTAGTAATTATGTCTGGTTTGATAAGTATTCTTTGTTCATTGAAGCTCTGCATTTATAAGCAAAACTTCACTTATTTAGCTGATTCATCATTTGACAGTTTCATATTTATTCATCATTATGCGGGTTGCCTTTGCTGAATATTTAGCTTAGACAAAGAGCCGCTACTGAGAGAGACATATACGGGTACCGGCACAGAAATATGTTCTGAGTAGTTACCCGCTGAAGACCCTTAAGCATATCTGGACTAATGCAGCCCAGGTCAAACTTCTACAGATGGACGTGAGCAATATGTATAATAGTACTCAATATTTTATATAGGTTAGCCGGGGACATGTTACCTTATGGAGTGTATAGAGTTTAAACAGCGGAATAGAATAACGCCAACCAGCAGGTGGTTCTATAAAGAGTCTAGTATAAGTAAGTGTAATTATGGAGTATATGCTATAACAGCTTGCTGTAGGGACCTGTACAGCCACCAGAATATAAAGACAGTGGAAAATGCAAGGTGTCAAAATTTTGCATTGGTCTTCTAGTTGACGCAAATTGTAAAGAGAATGTTCAAAACCCGCAAAATGTAAAGACAATATAAAGTGTACAGAGTGGTGGTTATCTTTTACTGTAAACACTTATTTCATTTACCAGGTAGTACATTTATACGTGTCCTGATCCTGCAAAGGAATAATGCCAACATTTCTTGATGTACTTCAGAGATCTTCTTCAAAATGATTCTACTCGTTTGCTTTGCGGATTTATGTCCAAACAGTCAGGCCTACTTATATGTGCTTTCGAAATTAGCTTCAAAACCGTTTTACTTCTCGTGCCTAGAGACGATGAAGAATTTCGACATCGCTGGTACATTTATGTAGTACCGTTTAAAGGTTAGACTGGCCTCACGGCCCCTGTCCCGTAACCAGCTGCAATTGCTCGCCAACATAATAGCTACTTTGACGTTAGCAGCAAATGTGCTCAGTTTACACGGCTTCTGGATAAATTGTGAGCGTGGAAACATATACGATGGATTGAAATGTACATTTATTTTTACAAGTTTTGAAACATTTTAGTTTAAACGTCGTTACAATTCACATATTCAGTGCGTGTTGTTCTTGTCTACTGTTTAACTACTGGATTGTCAAAAATGAGAAACGTCGATGTGCTATGATTTAACCCTTAAAGCGCTGATTTGAGACCGAGTGAACAGCTCTCCTCGGGGAGAAGTGCCCCGAGGAAAGCTGGTGACTAAGACTACTCTTTGCTTTAGACTGGACATACTGGTATTTGAATGAAACGTGTCTACACGAGGAATTTAAATCTTTTAACCATTACATGTTTAACAGTAATGAAAAAACAAACACTATGGCCGTGATTAACACGTCAAGGGTTAACATGGTAATATTATTTTTGCATCGGTATTTCATTCAATTACCAGTGTGCCTGCAGATGCGTCCACCACAAATACCAGCATGCCTACAGTTGCTTCCACCACAAGTTCCAGCATGCCTACAGTTGCTTCCATCACAAAAGCCAACATGCCTACAGTTGCTTCCACCACAAATACCAGCATGCCTACAGTTGCTTCCACCATAAGTACCATAATGCCTACAGTTGATTCCACCACAAAAACCAGCATACATACAGTTGGTTCCACCACAAGAACGGCCCATTCCAACAACTTTGCTCGCGCGCCTACGGCGCATAGCGCTCAAGGGCACAGAGGAAAGCGGTTACCCCAATAAAAACTAAGCAGTGAAAGTGTTAAGCCACTCAAGGACGACCACTTACTCAGCTGTGTTTGTCTGTCACAGCTGTGCAGTATTGAGCATGATATTCTGTAAGTATATTCATCCCTTTTTGCGAGCTTCAGACACCCGATCACCATGATAATGTAGTTGTCAGTACAGCAACCCGGGCCAGTCTGCTTCCATGTTTTAATATCAACAGTAAGGAAAGATGCATGAGAAATGACATGATGAGACAAGATAACATGTCCCAGGTCAACAGGTTTCCTTGCCATGCATTGGGCGCTTTTTATTCAGTCTTAAACTCTGTCTTCATTCACACGGGAGAAGCTTGATTTGTATCGTTGGAAAAGTCACTTTCGTGTTTTTAGTATGATGCATATAAAATCACGACGATGAGTTGTGGTGTCATTGTCCCATGAAGTCGGGTGCAGCATTTACATATCAAAAGAAAATCAGCAAACTTGTGCACTGACTACGCTTGCAGGCGAAGCCAGCCCTGCTTCCCCAAAGTTGATTGATTATGTTTAGATATGGACTTAATTAACCACTTAACATGCCAAAAATACTAGGCTCCTGGAAAGTTGCTATGGCTTGTTTACATTATTGTTGTAAGTGGATTAGAATACATTTACCGCAGGTGGCCCGTTCAGTCTGGGCCTCTTCTTCCACGTGACCCGGCTGCAACGCTACAATCAAATTGAATCACTTAGAAGTATATGGAACAGACAGAATACAATAACTAAAATCAATACGAAGTACATTAACTTCAATGAAAATATAAAAGACAAGTAAGGATAAATTCACCAACATCGTCACTCTCTCTTTTTTTTTTAAATCCGGAAGGATACTAAATAGATGCACCATCGAACAAACACGGCATGCGGAAATTGTGATTCGACGAATGCATTGGTTTGTACGCATTGACGTATCTCAAAAATGAAATCGATGACAAATAATTTGAAGCAAGACCTTCGGTACACTTATCCATCAGGGTTGCAATGTGAAAAATTCATTGTCTACCATTCTAATTGCCTAACCAAATCACCATCTCTAAAGTTCAGATTGTCATGATATCCTGTGATGATTCTATATACAGCATATTGCAATCTCTATGCCAGTTTCAGTTCGTTTCGATGTAAGTTACACAACCTGTTCCAGCAATTGAACTGGTGTGGGAATTTTGGTTTTAAACAGGAGACATTCATATTTAACTGCGATCCTGCTCACTTCCTGTGTTGCCGGGGCAACAAACTGATGCTTCCACCATGATCATGGCAGATTTGTATTATATACTACATAAACATACATAAATAACACAATTTCAACCAAAAGAGAGCCCATTTCTTATTATTTTAGGCATCCTTTATGTTTCAAATATATGTTAATACATTTTCTTAAGATTATTGTGTGTTTGTGTTGTTCATTTTTTTGAGAAAGTACTTTTGACCATGCTAAATACATGGATCTGCACTGATGCAGGTGGCTCCCTCTTTTGCTCAATAGGTGTTAGAGTAAGACCGCATTTAGATATGAATACATCCTATCGTTTTGCAAAAGAAAAAATAATTTAAAAAATGGAAAAAGTTAGGTGTCTAAAGTCAAACATGTACCTATGATCTTGTATCATTTTGTACAAATAATTGAAACAGATTAACTTATAACAGACCGGAGAGTAGATATGTGCATTTCCCGTTTACATCTGGATAGTTGGTCAAAAAACAAATGGTTTGTGGTTTTTATTGTTACCAGATGGATTGTAGTTATATCTTTGTTACACGGTGCAGTAAGAAATGCATATCACTCATGATATGCTTGTAACCAATTCATGGCGACTCACACGAAATTTAGAAAATGTTAATCTTTCTTTCGTGTCCTTTCCAAAGTTACTCCTCAACCCAATGAACCACCGTGGTCCATTTCTATACTGAGAAGAAAAATAAACCTCAGAAAAGTGTTCTTCGTAAAGCCATATCAGAACTTCGGGCTGGTTTTAGGCAAATAAGAAATAACGCCTTTAAATATGCTAAAAGGGAACACAGAGAACGCCTGGTTAAAAAAAGGTTCAAAGATGTAAGGAACACCAGTCCTTAACTGTGGTGGAAGCTCGTGAAGCAACTTTCCTTCGATTCTAAATGTAAACCCATGCTGATCCACCACTTGTTGAAGGAGAAAAGGTAGTGTCTGACGATGCGGAAAAAGCTCATACATTAAACGAGTATTTTGCTAGTATCTGTTTAGTAGACGACGAGGACGGGTACGTGCCTGATCTATCATATATGACCGCTGCATCTCCGACATCACTGTTAGCGACACACATGTCCAAGACATTCGTTTGTCATTAGACATTAACAAGGGGAATGGCTCTCATTGCACCAGATTTAGACTTCTTAGGGCAACTGTTCCTTCCGTTTCTAAACCGCTTTCTCTCATTTTCAATTAGTCCTTTTTAGAGAAACGGAAAGAGGTCCACGTCACCCCAATTAAGACGAAAACCTCCAAAAATATAAGGAAAATTATCGGGGGATCTTGTTACGTAGCTGAACAGCAAGTTTTCGAGAAAAGTGTTTTCAGTGTGGTCGGTAACGTCTGTTCGGACAAAAACTTACCCAGTGGCAATCAGTTTCCACTGAGGGAGATTCAACTGTCAGCCAACTTTTAGAAATGTATGACACCATTCATGAAACCTTGGAACAAGGAAAAGACATCAAGTTCATATTCATAGATATCAGTTGTGCTTTCGATCGGGCGTGGCATAGCGGTCTCATGTATAAACTCAAACAGATAAGCATCGAGCGAGAATTTCTCCAGTGGCTAGCTGCGTATGTTATTTGGATGTGCACCATTGCCGTAAAGAAAATTCCAGTGCAAATGATACAACAGAAGGCTCTCAGTGCATTTGGATACTGAAATTCAGTACACAAAAAGGGGTGACTTTTAAATGTTTAGGGATAAAATGGAGTCGGTACTTGTTGAAATGCATAACACTCAAAATAAATTTAAACTTGTAATTGTGGATAAGCCTGCAAGCATAACTGAACACTCAGCAATGCTTTCCAATATTATTTTGCTAACGTTATAAAACACCATTCCGAATCTAATTTGACGTTATTCTAATACAACTTAAACGTTGTGAATGACGATGTTTTCTCCATTCATATCATACTATGACATTTGCGTATTTGTATGTTATGGAACATTTCCACAAAGAAGAAAGTGTATACTTCAAATATACATGCATATATATATATATATATATATATATATATATATATATATATATATATATATATATATATATATATATATATATATATATATATAAATATATATATATATAATGACAATTGTGTGTGTGTGTGCGTGTGTGTGAAACGTATTTCATGACCAGTGGCTTTATGGTTGGGAACCTTTCTACCCAATTTCAGCTCAACCTCAGTAACAGTTTTGCGAAAATTATATAAAAATGACTCAATTAACATCGAAAGCAGGTTAAGGCTGTCCACCTTGAATGCACTTTATACAGGCCCACGTGTGGTACATCCCTGCCAAGATTGAATGAAATCCACTTGATTGGTTTTTAATAAAAACTAAATATGATGATTCTTTACAGTCATTGACATCAATCTGACCTTTCGAGGTCATTCAAGGTCAAAAGTAACAACACTACAAGAAACCCCATTCATGCTGAATTTTAACCGTACACCTAGGAAGAATCATTGCCCAGATGGAAGACAATGTTGCTGATGTGCACTGAGGTAAAGGCCGCCAGCAAAGCAAAGTTCAGTCATGAAACCCCGTGATCAATTAGAAATATATTTCCATAATGAACAAACACGATTAAACTAGGCATAGAGATTAAATTTAGACACGTTTTGAAGAAGCCTGTGCTTTTACACTGGTGATGAGGTTCAAAAACACAAAAAACTCAAAATTCACACACACACACACACACACACACACAAAAGAAAAGAAAAGAAAAGAAAATCGAAGTACCGCCTGTTGAACAAATTCAGGTTTTAGGATCTCTAAAAGTATGCCAGTGCTATTTCGAAGCAATTAAGCAAGCAGTTTCGAAGAACATTTTTTAAAGATTTAGCCATTTTTGAAAGAAAAGCATAGACGATCTACAAATCACAGAAGTATGAACATTGGAACAAACCCCGCGGAGACCCACCCAAGGTAGATCCCCGTGGAGCGTGAAGTGAATCTGGCCGACGTTATTGGCAAAGAAGTCGACAATGTGAATTATCTTTGTGATCCCCATTGACTTACATAGTGATCAATAGGAATGTTATCCGACAAGTACCTGAATTGAAACTTCATGAAAAGTCAGGGATTGGTAGCTTCAACACATAATGAAGTTTGTTTCATTCTTCCACAAGTTTCATTTTCAACACGTTTCAGAATAATCTAAGTGACGGTTTTGGCGATGTCAAAAATATCTTTAAAACACAAACATTTATTTTACAGAAACACAACCGGTTGAACAAATTAGGGTCTAGGGACATCCAGAAGCATCCCTGTGCTATTTTGAATCCATTGGCCAAGCGGTTTTGACGGGGTTTTTTTAGGGGGATTTTGTCAAAAAGTTAACAAAAGATTAAAAAAACTCATTGAGGACAATTTGAGCAAACTTGGTAGAGACCTACCCAAGATAGACGTCCACCTGGTTTGAAAAGGATCCTACCAGCGGTTAAATGGAGGAGGTTGAAAATGTAAATGTGAACGGGCGACGAACGACGGACCATCCTATAAGCTTATATCAGTTAAGCTAATAATATATGGCAGTTTGTAAAGACGACACGATAGAGCAGTCTTCTCCCGAAACAGGTAAGCATAGGGTGAAAGGAATATCATATTCACCAGGTATACAGAATAAAAAAAATAACAAATCATACACAATCTCATTTAGATTGATACATTGTCACATCACCAACAGAGATGCTGACACGATAAAGTGATTTGACATTAATTATAGGTATGTACCAATATATATGTTTAAAGAAATTGTCACATTTCAAACGCATGAAGAAAAGAATTCTTTGATAGTTTATTATATATTATATCTTCAGAGAAATGTCACAGTATAGAGTATGTTGTTTGTAGATTATTAATACCTCCTGTAGCGCCCAGTGAAAAGGCTGTAGTAAAGTGTATGTAGTTTGTAGATTCTGTATACCCTGGAGAAAAGTCATGGTACAGGTTATGCAGTTTGTATATAATTTATGCCCACTACAGCATTTGCCCTCCAGAGGACGAAGCTATGGTCTTATACGCCATCCATTTTATTGTTCATGAAGCTGCCATTACAAAACAAAACTGTATGCAACAGTATTCCTTACCCATTAGGTGATACATTCAGAGGGGCTGACATATTTGATTTGTGACTATATGACATCATGCATTGATCTTCAATAATGAGAACCCCATAAACAGTTTCCTGAGCATTTGCCTTGTGTGTGTACAAATGGCATTCTGGTTGTTGAATAGAAATCGCGTAAACCAACGTAGCTCCACAGAGCAAAAGAACTAAGTATATGTATCAGGACTACAACAATGTGTCGATCTCGTGTGAAATATTCACTTAAATATGCGGCTCCACTGGGAATATGCACAATAACCGCCCTTAGCGCAATACAGTGTACAGATCTTAAGATATTGGAAACCGTTACATTTGCACAAGACGTGATTGATTTAGGCTGCAGGCAAATGTTGGAGGACGTATAACTGGCATAACCCACTGCTTTACACAGGTTACCACCGGTGGTCAATGAGTTTTGATAATTTTTGTAGAACTAATGCTATATGCTAACAGGCAAGCTTACCTACTTACATGTTCAAAGACTTGATTGACGTAGGTAAATTTGGCTTAGTATTAAAATGTGGAATTCTTTGCCATTGGAAAGTTGATTCTCACATGATATAGCTACGCCTGAGATACCTTTGTATGGTTTGTTTCGATGGAAATACTAAATCAAAACACACAAATTGTCACGTGGTTTCTTACCGAGGCTCTATGAAGACTGTGGTTTGTAACTGTGTATATGTACCGTAACAGATTTGTCTCTGTCTCTCTATATGTTGGTTTGAATGAACATTGTTTTCATATTTGTTACTGTCTAGTATAGTTTGGAGACCCACCAGCCCAGTATTTTTCATCCCGTCACACTGATGTGCATCAAAGTGTTTGCTGACAAGCACAGTCTTTTTGTGTTATTTTGTGTCTTCTTGTTATAAAAATAAATCATATGTATACATGTATATATATATATATATATATATATATATATATATATATATACATGAAACATGCTGTACATGTATATCGCTAACGTGAAACATGTTTTAAAACTAAGTGGGAATGAATTATCCATCTCCAAAATTTCTCCAAATTGTAAAAGCGGAATAATTAATGTGTGTGAAAAAATATCTGACGTAACAGAAAGGTGCCTTAGAATCAAATAAACAAATGGAACTTATTTGCTCAGCTGGGGTTTATATTAACTGATTTCATTAATTTGTGTATTCGTAATGACGTAATAAAAAGTATGGTTGCTCACGTATGTGTTGCACAATTGTTATGAAAACTGAAGACATAAAATATGAAAAAACTCCCATTTTATGATATTTTGTTGTAGCCTTTGGAGTACGGTCAAAGTCACCCAAATGTAATGTATGACCATGCCCTCATTGCAGTCCATCACCAATCACTATACCGAGATTTTAGATCAAATAATTCTTGAATTGCGCATGTACAGCGGCTGTATTACATGGGTTATCAGTGTTTTGCAGAATATGTAAAAATACAGAGTAGCTAAAGTTTACTAAGGACCTTGATTTTAGTATACACGCTTGCAAATGGAGGCCCGCTGTTGAAACTACTACAAAACAGCTCTCGGGTTGTTACCCAGAAACTAAATTCATTAAAGTTGCTCTGTGTATTTTGCAATTAAATCATGATCAATCTTGAGCGATCCCGATTAAATGACAAAGTTCATGTCCAACATTAGAAGCTTATCTGAACAAGTTCTCTGGTTATCAGCTGGAAACAAAATTCATAAAAGTTGTCCTGTGACCGCAGAAATAACAGTACCACCGTCCATATACAATCTTTAGATAGCCCTTGTTGGGAAAGTCAACAATTTCAAAGGCATAGGAATTCAAATGGAGATACACAGTGACACAAATACAAAATGGGCAAAATAAAGAAATTATAGTTTTGGAACACTATCAAAGATGAGACAATTTGAGCTTTGTCTGTGGCATGAAACGAAGAAGATTGCATATTGTCGGTGACGCATCTTTGAAGGTATGCTTCCACAGGTTAAGACAAAAAAAACAACAAAATTTTTTGATGTTTGATATATTGGGAGATATATTTTAAAATTGATTAATGTTTCCCGAGGTTTGCCATGCATGTACAACCTAATAGGGTTATCTGTGGGCATGACATTATCCTTGGTATTCGCGTGGTCATTGGGATGTATAAGGGACTAATTTGCAGAGATATATGGCATTACACAAAGGTCATTTTCATTACGTTTACATTACCATAACGTTTTATCTTTTAATTTCGTTTCCACACTAATGGCTATCCTTTTCAGTACCATAACTAAAAGTGAGCGAATTGCAGAAAATCCGGCGATGTTACATTGACCCTTTCTGGAAAAACTGTAGATGGCGTTAATTTATCACAAACTTTTTTAATATGTAGAAGCGCAATCTGCAAAAAGCAACTAAAAATCATACTTGGAGCTTATAACTGACAATAAGCATATCTGTGAAGGACAAAACAGTACATATTCAAAATAGAGTATGCCACAACTGAGAAGTTTTTTTGCCATTAAAATGGACCTAGTGAAAATTTTGAATTGTTAGAATATAATCGGAGATGATGTTTCAAAGTTTTGTCACATTATTCTAAAAGACGTTTGTAAAATGATATAGTTCAAGCACATGTACATCATGGCTAGAACCTTGGCCTTATTGTGCCAGTGCAGTGCTTTCATTACACAAATGGCACGTCCTAAGCCACACATGCATGGAATATTTCACTGAAACTTGTCTCTTATTTTCAATCGCAATGGGAGGTTTTTCCTATTTTGTGGAATTCATGCTTTGGTCAAATGTGAAAATAATTTTTCTACTATATGCCGCGGAAGCCTTTAAAATATTTAAAGGACGAGATTGGGGGGGGGGGGGATGGTAAAACGGTTATAAATAAGCTATGATGGGGAATTCAGAGAAAAGGGAGGTGAGATGAGCAAGGTTTGACACAATTCTGTTGAGATTGGACTAAAATGAAGTAAAATTACTATTAGGCAAGCAAACTCTCTGCCCAAGTAAACTAATCGTGTCCTACAATAGGGTTGGTATAGAATACCATTATAGCATAATGTTGTCGATAAAACATTTTTACATGGTGTACTGCTTAAAGTGAGCTTTTCTGGCCAAACTCAAATCTTAAGTTGCCGATTTATCTCGTTCATTTTAGAGACAAGTATGGTGCACCTAAATTGTGGTACACTCAAAGAATAAAAAAAAAAGCAAACAAACAAAAACAAAGCAAACAAACAAACAAACAACCCCCCAAAACACATACACCCATTGTAAATTACAAAATGTCAGCACCATGTATTTCCCTTTACCCGTAATATCAATCAACAGTGCAAAATTACCCACAATTCATTACCGTCTAACAGCAGAAAAAACAGAGCATTCTAGGCCACTATTTATAGTGGTTTATACTAAGAAACGTGAGAGCCATTTCAACAGCCATGATAGGTCTACACGCTGTACCACTGAGTTGCTGAGAAGTTAGTTCTAATATCCGCAAATCCGTCACATTTGAAGATATATGATAGCGAGTACACATCTATAAAGCTTCTTGAAATGCTACACTAGACTTAAATTAACTCTTTAAGGCTGTGAAAGACTTTAAACCATGTAATATTTTTTACGCCAGCAACGCTCATGTTATGTGATAATTCATAATTAAATATTTCTGCCTTCTCAGAGAGTGATTGATTTGCATGCAATCGGGGAGCACACCCATTGTCAAGAATGTAATATTCAGATGGTAATGTTGCTTATCTCTTGGGGATATTTTTGCATGAACTGTTATTTCATCTTAGTATCGTATAAAGCAAATACATTTTACAGTCTATTTGACTGTGAATTCAATTTGCACGTAGTAAATTGAATAAAGATTTTATTCCACAAAATTAAGAATGACCTAGAAATGTGGTCATTGTTTTTATGACGTCGTTAATTTAATTTTAAATCTAAAATTAACAGATGGCAAAATGAAAACGTTAATTTGATTTCTCCATAGAGCTTAGGTACAGACGCTAAACAGATATATATTCAGTTCAGTTTGAATGCCACACAATTTCAAATATCAATCTTTCTGTTTCTTAACAACGGATTCTTAGAAAATATCTTATTCGGATTTTGCAAAGTTAGAGCTTTATGATAGGAACTTGTTGAAAGACTGCCCAATGTTTTGTAAATTGATTCACGAATTCCCGTCGCATCAAGAAGATCTGAGGTGTACTTTTGGATGGGTTCTACATTATTTAGTATCATTTTCATTCTCCCTTGGTCAAAATAACACCAAGGCGACAGCTTTGTCCGGTACAGCCGATAAATGTGGCAAGCCGCAGCACATAATCCCTTGTATTTTGCTACAAACGCATGCAAAATCGTTTGAAATTAGATGTAAATGAAATAAAATATTTCAGCAATCAATACTATTAATGTCTTGGCACCTTAGGACGTTTGGAGGGGAAAAGGTTCAACCAAACCTTGAGTTAAAGCCATTAAATTAATGGGGCCTCGCTCAAAACTATCGATTATAACCCATCCGCGCAGACATAATCATGACTGCATGAATGTATAAATATTAACGTGACATTCTACAGTATTTGAGTGATCTGCTATTGTACTTAGAAAATGTTAGCATCCTATTTAATGTTGCGTTTTTTTCTGGCACCCACATGTAGCACAGAATTGAAATGAGCAGAATTTGAACGTAGCAGAAAGTGCAACATGCTTATTTTTTCAGAAGTTAGTAATACTGCGTAATTTGGTAATTTGTCACCGTAAAGAGAATTGGGAGGGGGAGGGGGTGGATGTCTTCTCAAGGTGATTTGGTGATAACTGAACGCCATCAATACAACTTGTACAGTCGCAAGGAATGTCATACTTCATTTTACAAGTCATTCTAAATAGTCTCCTTGTACTTTATCTTCGCGTATCCATGACTACGAGAAATTACTAAGCGAGAAAACTCTTCTTCTAAATATCAGAAAAACAGTATTCAAAATTGTGAAACCAACGTTACATCCGGAATTTCTGCCAATTGTACACAGAACACAAATTTACCTGGAACACACATTCAGTAAAGTTTTGCCGCGTTACAGGTATAAGTACGGTCTGTTACTTCTTTTCCGAAATGCATGGGACTAAATCAGTGCATAACTGGATTGTGATTTTGTAGAATGATGGGCTAAAGCCTAAGGGTTCTCCACTACTAAAAAACGTGACCACATGACGCATCCTTTTATATCCCATTGGTCAAAAGATGTCAGCTAATAACTTTCAGCCAGTGGCGTGCCCTACTGGTTACACACACTTTCTGTCTGTCTGTCTGTCTGACTGTCTGTCTGTCTTTCTTTCTTTCTTTCTTTCTTTCTTTCTTTCTTTCTTTCTTTCTTTCTTTCTTTCTTTCTTTACCAGCAAATTTGTCCGATACTTCTCTCGGACACTATTGTACATATAAACTCCAAACTTGGCATGATTGTACCTCCATACAAGGAGGTTGACCGTTTTATACAGAGGAATGAAGATGTGTAAAATTATGCAAATTAGGGGCATTTGATAATTTAAATCTTGAATATCTTCAAAAGTATAATAGATAGAGATGTCATTCCAACTTCTACTAGGGGTTATGGACCAGTGCGCATCTAATGAATTGAAAACAAAAGTTGTAGCAATTTAAATTATGCTAATTAGCAGCATTTGAAATTTCAAAACTTGAATATCTTCAAAACTATTATAGATAGAGATGTCATTTCAACTTGTACTAGGGGGTTGTTGACCATTGAACATGTAATGAATCTAAAACAAAAGTTGTAACACTGTAATTTATGCTATTTAGCAGTATTCGAAATTTTCAATCTTGAATATCTTCAACACTATAATAGACAGAGATGTCATTCCAACTTCTACTAGGGGGTGATTGACCATTGCACACCCAATGAATTAAAAATAAAAGTTGTAGCAATTTAAATTATGCTAAATATCACCATTATAAATTTTAAATCTTAAATAATTTTAAAACCATAATAGATAGAGATGCCATTCTAATTTCTAGTCCTATGGAATAGTTGTACATTGCCATACCAATATGCTTTGAACACACACACACACACACACACACACACACACACACACACACACTCACACACACACACACACACACACACACACACACACACACACACACACACTGATTTGCTATGCAGCAAATCATCTTTCCTAGTCCAAGCCTTTTTTCGTATCGCGCTGGAGAACGTCATTGTTCACGTGCCAGATATCGTGAAATTGATTTTTGCATGTGCCGACATTGGACCAATACGACAACTCTTCAAGAATGGATGGGATGTTGCCTGCACAGAATTCAGTTACGACTGACACGTGTGTATCACTGGAGAGTCCTGCCATATCAATTGTCTCATTTAGATGGTTAGGCAATGTAATTCATGTGCATTTATCCCTGGTGTTTGTTTCAACTTTTGAATCAATGGCTGTTGGTAAGTGATGGCCCACGACGGCTCCTACAATGGACGTGCCGTGTTATGGTACTGAAAAGCCACTTGTAGTCAGGTCGTGCCATTTGTATGAAGTCAGCCAGCTGTAGTTTTGTACACAATCTATTTACAGGGATAAGTTACATAAGGAAGAAACAACCCCCACTTCCACCCCCACCCCCACCCCAAAACAAAAACAAGAACAAAAAACAAAAACAAAACAGAAAATGAAACAAAATAAAACAAAAAGAAAAGAGACAAAAAGAAAAATAGCAAACAAAAACAAAATGAAACAAATGTAAAGACAAAAACAAAAAAGAAGCACAACTTAAACCTCGAGAAAACTCCAAAACTCAGTGTATCCTAAAAGTACCTGAATGCAAAGTCAACGATAGCAAAATGACAATTGCCATGGACAGAACAGCATTTCAGACTGGGCATTCGATTTTAGACACACACACACACACACACACACACACACACACACACACACACACACACACACACACACACACACACACACACACACACACACACACACATACATACATATATATATATATATATATATATATATATAACGGTAAATCATAATGGCTGAAAGTTCAATCACATCAACCAATGCATATCGGGACATCATGAGGAGACCATGTTTTTGCGTGAAAAAGAACGGCGGCATTTATGTATCTGAAGCTGAACATGCCAACAGAATCACTGTACTTTAGAGAAATATCTTGTCATTTGATAACAAATAGTAACCGAAAAAATTTCTGTCGATCACGACACTGATTGGCACCTCCTTACGGTATTCAAAGCCACTTTTGCCTTGGAAGAAAATGAACGCGTGAAACGGGAGTTAAAGCCAACACTAAACGGATGAAGCTCGACCCTCATTGCGATGAAATCCCAATGGGATATATAATGCCTAAGTCCCCGAGCATCATCACCGCACTGGAGTGGACGTCTTAACTAGTCTACCCACTTCATCTGTACAGGTCTCCATATGAATCCATCTTTTCTCTGCCATAAGTTGTGACTTTTGCAATCGGTCAGTATTTTTCTAACGCTCCAAAACTTGGATCCTTGATGGATTTGCAACATCTTAGGTTCCTCCATACTCAGGACGAGTATATGCAAAAATGGTAAGAACAGTACTAGGATGGTAGTTTACTAATTGGTGTAATAATATTCAAAAGTTTAAAACCTACGACCCCTTGGATGGTAAAGACTGAAGGCGTGGGATTCAGCGGAGGTCAGGTACACGGAAGCGGTAATTACAAGTTTAACCCTAAGGGACCTTAGCCTCGTAGACAATCTGTGCGTACGGTTAGGACGAGGAATATTCTCCTAGCCGTCCAATACCCTGGGCCTTATCGCCAGTTTAATTGTCGCTACGATGACCTCACGTCCGCCAAATCGAACTTGTTTATTAGGCAGAATAGGCTGCCTATTTATTTTCCTGATTACAGTTTGGACTGGAATATTGAGAAATGGGCTGCCCCTTCGATTTTGTGCACCAAGATATGACCCATTTGTCTGTAAAAATATCCGCCCGCATCAAAGTGAAGGGTGTCGGCCTGGGTTTAGACTGCCTTTGAATTTACTTGCATCTTGGCGGTAGAGTGGTTGCGTAAATTCATTCTCCTCTTTATTCCATCTACTATGCACAAAGCTTATTTGTGAGGACCACGGCTTGTCCTGGCTTCCTCGTTTATCACTGGGCCATACGGTTTTGCTCATTTTCCGCCATGCACGTTTTACTTGTTAGGATCCAACTACACGGGAATCGATGCCACCTATTCCATTATTCGTTTCCTGTGAAGGATTTCAGATGTTAACTGAAAAGCGCCCCGCATATTCTCAGCTGGTGATAAGAATATATTTCTATGGACTTAAAGAATATATTTCAGAAGGGAATAACATACACACTGTCCAAAAATTTGAAATGCTTTTTGGACAATAACTTGACAAAGATTGCGAAACAAGATCTGCACCGATACTTTCCACGAATAACAAAACACTTTTCTCTCTTTAGTCATTTAACTCTTTTGGTGCCGAGTTGCGAACTAAGCGAACGGGGCCCCGTGGTGCACTATAGGCGCAACACACCCAAAGCGCACCGGGTAAAACAGTTGAAATGGACCGTCATATTCTATGGAACCAGAGACGTGCTGGTACTTGAATGAAAATCCTTTCACAAGGAATATGAATCTGGCATCCTCAATATAATTGAGCGCAGTTCGTCTTAAGTAGTACGACTTCAATCACATTTGGCATTGGAAGAGTCAAACTGATGCAAAGTTTCTTTAAAAAAACATCATTAAGCGTAATGAAGTAAAAAAATAATGCAAAGAGAACAAGGCATTCATGTCATCGTTGGTTCATATGCATTTGGATGATTTAAAGTTGCATCAGCGCTCGCTTAACTTATTTTCAATCTTTTGGCAACAAATCCATTTGTAAACAGCAGGGGTAATCATTTATCATATGTACAGTTGGTAAGATAACAGAATAAGAATAGACAGTTTTCGTTCTTTTTAATGACTAGGAGTTTCGGTGTACACCATAAAACTTGGGAAATTCAAAGAGTGCCACTTCAGGGAAGACTGACACTTTGTAACCATGTGGGTAGGGACATAAATATATAGCTTCACCAGCCTGCAGTCGCATCAAAGGGGGTGCTGGTGTGACCAACCGATGTTACTGATTCTTATTAGTGATTGGGGATTTTACAGGGCATCTCTGTTGAATGAGGCTTTTTAAGGAGAAAATGATACACAGAAGGAATGTAGAGCATAAGGGATACATGAAAGGAGGTCAAATCTATTGTGTTTGGGACTCTAACTATGAGGGTCTTAGTGCGGTTCTCTTTCAAAACAGGTTTTATTGTATTAGGAAATATCAGATTATCAATGGGATAATCTCTGTAAATGACTTCAGTCAAGCACATGTGATTAATTGCTGGCACCATACATATATGCCTTGGCCCATTTTTCAGAACCACAAGCAAATGTTCTTCTTTTTGTAGAATCTACGTGCATACGTGCTAGCATGTGAGTTTCCTGCCATGAAATTGGCAGACCTTATTTCCTGTTGGGAAAGGCCACACTAAACACCAAGGAGGGCAGAGGTACTCTCCTTGTAAACACTGAGCAAGCAACCGGTATATAGGAGACAATTGCGCCTCACATGCTAATATATGACGATATACTTCACTTGACAGGCCTTCCTGATTTTGACTTACAAAATCCACCAAGCCAATATGAGCCCTGAATCCAACTTTAAATATGGAGCTGTCAGTGTTGCGGACACGGCAGTAATCCTATCACATTTTTTTAGTCCTATTTATTAACACAATTTTCAGTGAAGTTCTAAATCGTATATGTTACAGTAATTAATGAACATACCTTTGATTTGATTAATCAAATTCATATTCTATAAACTTACTTGGTTTCGTAACATGTGCTCATAATCTTATGAAGACATTATCACCTCTTGGTCACTATGTACCTTGCTTTGACATGCCATATTAATATTTTCATTTGTGCACCATTTTGCTGTGCGTCTATTCTAATGATCAAACTGTGTCCTAGAACACCCAAGTTTGCTTCCATCGATATCCCATGTTTATATCGTATTCAAGTGTATAAATATCATGTGAATTTACACAAGGCAAATGTCCAAAGGCTTATTTGATCCGCAATATGTTTTTATAGCCTATAAGATTATCATGATGATATCCGGGCTCTCAGGGCCACAGAATAGGACTAATGAGACCCCCCCCCCCCGCCCATGCAACATATTCAGGACATATATGTGTACAAATAATCACTTTAGTTTTATTGGTCCAATATAGTTTTCGGGGTCTTGTTCCAGTCATTCGTTATAGTTACGGGCATGATAAGGCGTGAAAGCCCTTTGGTGAGTAGGGCCGATAAAATACGTTTAAAGCATGACAGAAGTCGTATTTCTTAGGGTTTGCGGCCTGGGGACCCAAACTGAACCTTTAGTACAAACTACTTTATCATCTGACTTATGCAATGGCATACGAATGAATTGGAGTTTGCTCAGCAGTGAAGAAAATATAAGGTGCTTTCAATTCCCATTTGCATCAAATCTTAAACCAATGTTTCCAGAACAGTGTAATTCTCTTTGTTTCCAAGAATTCTCATATTCTTGCTCTTAAAACATGCAAGCACTTCTCCCAGAATATAAAGGCCCTTATGTTCCCATGTTTTCTGCCCCTAGAGGATAAAAGCCCTTGGGATTTCATGTTCCATGCTTCCAGAAGATAAAGGCCCTTGTGATTCCATTTTACATGCTCCCAGAAGATAAAGGCCCTTGAGATCCCATTATCCATGCTTCCAGAAGATAAAAAGACCTTGCACTGCCAGTTCCATATAATTACTTTTACAACCCCAGAGGTGATTTTTACTCCTTACCTCATTTCATCAATAGAATGATGGACACAGAAACATTGTAGAAAATAGTAGTAAAATCAAGATTGTACAGATTAGTCCTCAAAAGTTTCTCCTGGAATACAGCTTCAAGTGACGACAGTTTCCTCGGAAAGGTATCAGCCACAGAAGAAAAATTAAGAATCAGCAATCTAGCAATCTAGCACAAGCCCCCTGTATGTTTTGATTATCACAAAAACTTTTTGAGAGGTACAGTGGATGTCAGTGCACGTTACATCGTTGAGAACTTTCGTCTTAAAATCATCCTGCAGAGCTACATAAAGTATGCAATCTTGGCGAAGAACGGGCATGAATGTAATTTGTCACTTACAAATGAGACCACGTTATTCACATACACTCTCCACAGCTCATTATCGCAGGTTTATACGAAGGCTTCATCCCTTGCTTTTATTTTTTTCATCATGTACAGCATATGAAACATCATCTATACTGACTCTTGTGGCAGTATATCATAATTTACTGTACCTGTCCAATAGGTAAGCGTTTCGCCCGTGTAATCATATCCTCCTGTAATTGTACATTCTACGCCGTGTTGCTTGAATTAACCCTAAGATGATCGTGTTACATTCATCAGCATTGCATATGGCCTACCGTATTGGTCTTTCTTCGGCTAATCAGACTGCAGTTCAAAAACAGTGGTCCCTATCGACCAGTTGTTGCGAGAGAAAGTGTTAACATAAGTCTGCCTTTTCCTCACCATGTACGTGATATTGGCAGTAACAGTAAGGAGGCTAGATAGATCTAGCCAGATCTAGCCTCCTTGGTAACCTGGCCTCCTTGGTAACAAGAATAGCCAGCGTAAACTTACTTGTTCGTGATGGTTGTGGTCACATAATAAGGTGTCATTTTAATACGACACCCTATCATGAATACACAGTTATAATTTTTTTAATCGTTTAAGTATATTTTGGATTAACATATTGACCATGATGCTTGTAAGGGTCCCGGGAGAATTTATAAAATATCGGAGATTTATAACTACAAACGTCTGATTGTGAATGTTATGCATCAAAAGATGTACCCCATAGATGCTTTTTTGGACTAGATTCAGCACAATTAATTAATCAACGAGAACATGGAAGTTCCACAAAATAGGATCCACCCTCAACTTTCTGTCAAAAAATCTGTCTTCTTAAGTTCAACTGTAAAAGCAGGCTAATTCAAAGAAAATATATGAAAAGTATTTGACCCCATCCTTAAGCACATTATCCACAGCATGCTTGTTCGACGCCACACGTCGATGGTTGGATCACCATCGCGAAACATCTAACTTGGCTTCATCTCATGGCAACCAATGATTGTTAGTCTCTCCAGATGGTGTTGGCATCCTTGTCTGAGTCCACGAATGCTCTCCTTGTTCAACATTCTATTTGTGGGCTTCTCATAGGTTCAATATAATATAGATATTAGCTTCATCAAAGGCATTGCTCACATCTTGATCCATAAGCTTATTTGGTCTACAAGCGTTCCCGGAGATATAGGCTTCAGAAGAGACTCTCAACAGGCAGTGCATTCGGGGAAACAAACAAGATGAAAATGTTTTATTTTCAAAAAGGCTCCGAAACATGTTGAGTAGTTACCCGCTGAAGACCCTTTAATTTATTTGGGCTGATACAGCCTATGTCAAAATTTTACAGAGGAACGTGTGCAATACAGACAATAGTAATTCCATATATATACAGGTTAGACAGGGACAGGTTAGCTTATGGAGAGTAAAGAGTTCGAACTGCGGAATAGGATATTGACTACTAGGAAGTGGTTCTGGGCAAAAAGACACAAATACAATTTTAAAAACTCGACATACAATAGGGACCTGGTCAGCCTTACTAGAAATGAGGAAGCTCTCTTTTAACCTTGCACAGTTCACAAAGTTAGAAATGTGTACATTGTTACATTGGTCTTGCGTTTAACTATAAAATAATTAGCACAAAAATAAAACGCGGTTGGTACTAATTGTCAAATAAACACATCAATAAGTGGAGTTGAACTTGGAATTGACATTATTTGTGATTTTCCTATTTTTAAGAATAGTACCCTATGCAAAACAAGGAAAAACTACGCCAACGTTTTCAAAACACATTGAACACTTAAAGTGTACCAAAATGTGTTTATCATTATTGCCGTTTTGAGAATATGGGACTGCACATCTGAAGTAGATAAATTCTTGTGTGAGAACAATGATTTCATACCTTAAAGGCTTCTATTTCCTAAAGTGACATTTGTAGAGAAAATCTGTGGGATTGTTTTCTCTAGCCCATAGCGTTCGAACATCAAACACTGTTTTCATAACCCATTCAAGATTGTTACTGAAAAAAAACCTAATGGTCTTCAGTGTCCATTTAATTCTTATATCTTTGGTTACATATATATATCCAAGGGTACAAGGTTTCTTTGACATCTGTACTAATGCGCAAATCTGTACGTGCAATAGCCCACATGGGGCCTTATCTGCAATAAAGTATTGTGTATTCATCTGTGTAGTCAATCATTCGTGTTAAGAAGATGCGAGAGGGTGGGCCTAAAACCACTACGTCGCCAGACGGAGCTCCGACAGAGAAAGGTTTGAAACGAAGCTCATATCTGGACCACCATCCCGCTTCACGTTTGACATGATTTCTCTGTTTCAGTACATACCAGCAAGTTGCAATTTACGAGTTTATTCCAAAACTGTCTTAACAGGTATATCACACTGATAATTCATTTATTTCCAAATATATCCATGGCAACACGCCTATAATTGTCGGAAATACCCCACAAAATCATTTCGGGTAAAACGCCCGATATTCCTACGTCAAATTCAAACGGGTATCCAATCCTGAATCAAATTTGTTCCGTGTCATTAGACGTATTACAACTATTCGAAATTGTCAAGCAGACTGTGTTCCCTTGAACTTGGGATGTATCCTCTTCAGATATTCCAGGTTCACCCTCTCTCCCCCCCCCCCCCCCCGTGTATTAGCACGAATGCTTGACTGACTGTACGTTATGAGCGCCTGGGTGCAAGACACGCCCTCTCCATAACAGCGTTTGTTTATATACCGTGACGATCAGCATGGAAAAACAGCAATAGCAAGTCCGTGCTCGATTACATGTTTATCGTGTCGCAGTCAAAGCCCGCTCTTACAGCATTAACAAGAGTTACATTAGTCACCACCAATATTAGAAAAGACTGAATATAAACAACATACAAAAAAGACAAAGAAGGTCACGTGAGTGGTGAGTGTGTCTGTGCCTGACATTACTTATAGTACAGTAGACAATCCATGTATAATACACGCATGAAGTCAAAATGATTATTTAACTGCTAAGGATACTGAATTTATTAGTTTATTATAATTATACTTTAACGCAGACCAATTTAGAATATTGAAGTTAGTGCTTTAAAATTATTACACTTAAACGCTGACCAATTTCCAAACAAGAGAGATGAATTATTGATGAGTATTGCCGGAGGTGAACCTGATGTAATTTTGATAAATGGAGACATTCCAAAGGCACGCATTACCCACATCACTAACGCAAGGATTTCAATCCCCAATTATGCAATGTATTATAATTTTGATCCGGATAAGACTGGTCAAGAGCTTCAAGGAATACGAGGTCAATCTATTTATGCAGTTAAAGTGGCCTACTATAACCAGATGTGACGGCTTTATGTCTGTTTAAGCAATTGGCAACGTTTCCTTGCAGAATCATTTGGATCAGAAGAGGGGCTGTGATATAAACATCCCACTAGTAACGAATCATTACCTGCTAACTTTATTTTAATCCATAGTTGCTCCATAGAGTCATCAAAAGTAATTTCTGAGGTATAGGCAGTGGGATACCTCAGGGTTCCGTCTTGGGGCCAGTATTGTTTGTAATATTCATCAACAATCTGCCAACTGTTGTCATGTAGCAAAGCTTTTGCAGACGCCACAAAAGTTTAGAGTCAATTAAAAATGATATGAGCTTTGAAATACTCCCGGACGACGTAAATTCCCTTCAAGGATGGTCAGATGAATGACAGTTTCCTTTTAATGCAACTTAATGTAAATGTATGCAAGGAAGGCAAGGTAATCAGCATCACACTTATACTATGGGACAATCATGTAACCCTTGAAGAGGTCAATAAAAAAATAAGGATTTGGGTGTCATCATTGACCACCAGCTTAAGTTCCATCAGCATAAAGCATTAATAGTGACAAAAGCAAACAGAATTTTGGCAGTAATAAACAAATCGTTATAAAATATAGATATTGACACCTTTGCAACGATTAAACAAATCACTTGTAGGACCGCATCTTGAATATGGAAACACAATTTTCGTCCACATTATAAACTAGATCAGCAAACGAGAGAGACAGACAGACAGACAGACAGACAGACAGACAGACAGACAGACAGACAGACAGATGATTCCCAAGTTAAGAGACCTGCACTACTCCGCGAGACTCAGGACATTAAAATTACCCGCATTATGTTACAGGCGGATGGGGGGTGACATGGTTTACATGACAGTGAATAAATTAGTACGAGTCGGCGCTTCTTTGCGATTCAACTTCAGTAAAGATGCAATAAAATAATCTTGCATTGTCTTATTTCTAGAGAACTGTAGATCTGTTCAAGGCTCTGAAAACTTTTGCTCGTGGTAGTTTCATTCGATGGGTTCCGAAAGACCGCCATCTAGTGAGTCGGAGCCGAATAGAACGCAGCATTACACAAGTCAGAGAGTATGCTGGCATGCTTTACTTGGTACTGAATTAATTTGGCCTATGGGGTGGCTTTGTCCGTTTCTGCTGGGTGGCACCTACTTTTTATTATATATCATTCAATGTGCATTGTCATTCTTTCATGTTCCTGAAACTATTCCCACCATCATTGCGAAATAGCCATCCTATTTCCGTTGGTTTCTCAGACCTGATATACCAACCCGAACTGCCATACCAAAAGGTAACAACTGGCGATATTGCACTTTAGTTCAAAAAAATCAAAAGCATGAGATTATATTTCTGAGTAAACTGGTAGGAAACATCTTTATTGACAAACATATTAAAATCAGTTGATACTATTATTTAGTTATTCCGTGAAGGAGCCTAGGGTATAGAAATATCCACCGGTGGATATCTGTATCTCCTGAGGCCGATACACATGTCATCGACCGTTGTATGTTTCTGTAAACTGGGCTCCTTCAGGGAGTAACAATTTTATCTCGTATTATTAAGGAACTGACAAAATTATTTCTTCCCTTGATGGCGAGGGAAACCTGCGGCTGGCAGCCACCATGTCACTGTCGTCTGCAAAGCGTACAGCGGGGCGTCACGGTTCCAGAGTGAGGTTATCCGAAGATACGGAATTAAGCCGGGGATACGGACTGGTACATCCTGCGCGTGCAACACGTTTTAATCAATGACGTTGCTTGTTAGTTACCAAAACGATATAAAATGTCATATGCTGCTGCACACTGTACAACACGTTTTAACCAATGACGTTGCTTGTTAGTTACCAAAACGAGATAAAATGTCATATGCTGCTGCACACTGTACAATATTTCCAAAATATGACTACTTTGTCTCCTGCCCTGCTTCCTAGAAATTACAGTAGCAACGTCTTTTGACACTTCCGGTGTGATTGTCAGTGAACACAGAACCTGAATACCTTAAAAAAATTCGCCTGAGTTTACGTAAATGATGATCCTGCCAGAGGATGTGGTGACGAGCAAGTGAACCATTCCGCACACATACTTTCACGACTTACTTTCTTACATGTTGTAATATGTTGCATCAAAAAACACTTCTGTTCCGCTGGAATTTAGTCCAATTGGCGTTCCTGTGCGGTTCTGAAAGAGCGGCACCCAGTACTTCAGGGCCGGAAAGTTCACCAAAATAAACACATGCGACACCGCCTGATCACACGCGCCCCCTGGTGCTAAATGAACTTGGCCTGTGGGTTGGCTTCACTTGCTGCTTCGGGTTGCACCCATTTTATACTAGATATTTTAAAATATTGTTTTAAACTGGGCGTAAATGATTCACGCTTGGTTTGATGATTAACGCCATGCCTGACCCAAGGAAATTGCCATCTTGAATAAAATGTAGAACATCCAATTGACGAAAATTTATGAAAAGTTACACCCTCCATCCACGTGTATTTCTCATATTTCCATGTTTTGTCGTATCTGAAGTACAACCAGGCACCTTATAGTTATATTCTGGCATATTGATATCAGTGTCCACACATAACTCACAGAAATAAACAAGTTCAAACTTCCACTGTAATTTCGCCGTGTTTACCCTATGAGGACAATATGGCGCTCTAAAAAAAATGGGCCCACTAGACTGTTCTCGCTTCCGCGAAGCTGCGAGAATAGGACAGTCAGCACCGCGCAGCGGCAAAAAAAAAAGTACCATCTAAATTAGCAGCTATTGCTGTCCACAAGTATTGACCAATAGAATCCAATGACGCTTTGCACAAATGATAAAAGGAGATGAACTGAGTTCAACTGAGTACGGTTCGAAGTTTGCTAACAATTTGTGACCTTATACCTTCCTTTCAATTAGTTTATTTAGTGTTATACAGGACATTTTAACTCCTTAGTTCGTCAGAGAGTGCATTGATGGACCATCAGATGACCCGCTTTTTTTCTGAATAGTTTAGTGCATCATGTAACTAAACAGCGTTCTCATTAAAACCAAGGAAGACATCTTACTGTCATGCTTCTATACTTTTTGATCAGGTACTGCTCATGGAAGCAAATCTTAACTTAAAACTTGCCTGACAAATATTATGTACCTAGCTTGGAAGCAAGGTAAGAAATCATACATTATCCACTGCGAGCAAACTTGTGAGCCATTCATAAGCCTCACAGAGGCAAGGTAGCGAATCATAATAGGTCCACAGGGAGGCAACGTGGTGAATCATACTTTGTCCACAAAACTGTCACGAAAACCAGCCAAACACATTGTAGAAGAAAACTGAGCAAAGCATACATATCATGCTTACAGTATAAAACACAAACGGCTAATTTCATGGTATCCTTACCCCCGATGAAAGGAAAGGGGCGCGTAATTTAGGAGAACTCATGGATTGATCATAACACTCCGATACCTTATGATAGCCTAAGTATCGAAGCACGCCAAAAACCGTAGCCACACGATTCCTGTACATGATAATTTCAACCACACAACTGGTAAAAATTTGAAATTTTTAATTCCCTGGTTGAGATTTTACAAGTTATGATGCTTCAGGATAATCCAGACTTTTGAATATGTCAAAACATTGGTTTCTGTAAGTCTGTAACAAGAAGGCAGCCGAACAATGTGAACAATTCTGATGTCATTTTGATGTAGGGAAAATAACCTAAGAGATGGATGGGCAGTTATGGCGGCAATAGTTGTCATTCGCGTGCTTGAAAACACGTATATTGATGAGAAAAGGAAGTTATGCGATACACTTTGCACGGTTGTGTTAATACATTGAGCGTGCCACTACGAGCACAAACCATTGTTTCCTTGGCGACACAGAGTCAGATAATGGTATATGTATTGGATAAACTTGTTGACGGCAGTCCATATGTCAACCAACGATTTATGCGTATGAGCTATTGTGCAACATACTAAATAGGGCTTACACCGCCAATCTGATCAACCAGAAACTTACACGAGTGTCATAATGATACACGGATTGGCAGCGTGTTGCTTCCAATGTACACCACAGGGCACAATCTAATGTAGACGTCTCAATAACCATAGTCCTCAATGTACAAGCATCATCGGTGTGTTACCTCCACTCAGTAACATACCTCATGTAGACGTCTCAATAACCATAGTCCTCAGCGTACAGACATCATCGATGTGTTACCTCCACTCAGTAACGTATCTCATGTTGACATTTCAATTACCATAGTCCTCAGTGTATTGACATCATCGGTGTTTTGTTTTCCAGTCTGTAACATGGCTGAATATACATGTCAAAATAACCATCATATAAAAAACCAGTGTTACATTCATTAATGGGATGATATTTCCACTGTGTATCATGTCTGAATATACACAGCAACATAATGTGTTTAGATTCCTCGGTTTACAAGATTGATAGTGTGCAATGTCAACGCTCTAACACATCTGAATGTAAGTAGCACAAAAAACACACAGTCCTCAGCTACAGACGTTGGCTGTGTGCCACCTCGACACTGTAACAAAAACGTAACTACACAGTCCTCAGTGTTCAGATATTGGCAGTATGCCACCTCGACTTTCTTACAGCACAGTAGCTACACAGTCCTCAGTATTCAGACATTGGCAGTATGCCACCTCGACTTTCTTACAGCACAGTAGCCACACAGTCCTCAGTGTTCAGACATTGGCAGTATGCCACCTCGACTTTCTTACAGCACAGTAGCCACACAGTCCTCAGTGTTCAGACATTGGCAGTATGCCACCTCGACTTTCTTACAGCACAGTAGCCACACAGTCCTCAGTGGTCATACATTCACAGCTTGATGTCTTTATTCTTATCACATCTGAGTTGTACACAACAAGGTAATTGTGCAATTTTCGGCTTATAGACATTGGCAGTATGTTGGTATTACCCTGATTATCTGTTGCATACCAACCATGATACAGTCCTTGGTGGCATTCGTGATTGTCTCGACGTCCATACCAAAAAGTGTAACAATGATCACCATTGCGTTTCGTTGACCTTCTAAGAATATTGTTATGGCACATGAAGAATATTTTAATTGCCACCAACATGTATTGTAATGACCACTAAATAGTTTCGTTTGCAAAGGCCACTAACTAATACACTGATTTAATTTGGAATGGCCACCATAGAATATTGTATGGGCCAACGAAAAGTATTGTAATCATCACGAAACTGTTTTGAAATGTCCACCAAAGAACGTTGAAGTACCGTTTTGTTGTTCACCAATGAGTGCTGATGTGTCCGAAAACTGGAAATATCAGCAATATAATAGACAAAATACAAACGCTTTCCCATACAAAATAGCAGTGCCGAAATACGCTCACAGGGACATGTTCATTCCTGTTGAACGACGTACTTTTGGAAGAGGAAGCTATGAAATGGGCCATAAATATTACCTGTCTCTCACTTTTTTGTTTCTTAAGTGACAAATATGTAAAGCATTTTCGAGTGGTTTCATAATGGTGTTTTCTCTGTACTTTCATTGCCGGAGGCAGAAAATCTCCTTATCTAACTACCGAACCGTGAGAAATGCTTCAGCTGCACTCCACGCCGCGTGGCGTATGGACCAAAAAACTAAAAAGGTAAATCAGATATAAAGTAGCTATCTATCATCGGCTTGGGTATTCGATGAGGATGGTTTCTTGCCGCTCCAGTGCTGGCCATGTATCATGGCTTATATTGATGAGCGGGCGACTCAATGCAAATTCCATTGCTCACTTTTGGTGTTCCTTGCCTCAGACGATGCACTACTTTGACTACTAATGGCTTTCCTTCAGTGCAGTCTTCCACATTCGGGCGACGTTTTCCTTACTTTGCTTTGATTTCGTTTGATGTGGAGCAATCTTGGACTTGTAGGGGTGTAGGTGGGAGCGTTGTGAAACTCTACACAAATTTTGTCTTGGCGTAACGCCATGATAAGAGAAGGTGATGAGAGCTTTGGGAAAATGATGGCAGGTACTTCAATTGTCGCCCTTCACCATCAAAAACAGGCTGTCAAACAGACTCTACTGTTGTCGTTTCTGAATTTAATAATACGGAACAACTTTTGGCTATGAAGCAGAGGACTGCTTGACAGATAACATATGAAATGGACTTCATGGTTAGAGAACAAGTACGCGGGGAAAACACAAAGATCAGAGGCACCATATTTAGAACCATTCACACTTCTGTTGAAGTGTCTACCAAGTCAAAGCTATATTATAAATGTGCAATATGTCTTTCAACGAAGTTGTATATAGTACCCCGGATTAGACTTTGAAAGCCTAATGCAACTATATACCTGACCCAGACAGCCCAAATCTAAGCTTCCATCTCAACCTGAAGCATGTACCTTCTTGAAACATTCATTTTAAGATGTGACAGTGAAATGATCACAAACAGATGATATCCGTTGTCCATGCAAGAAAAACGTTGATGGAAGACCATCCAATGATAATGGCAGTTACCCTGCCACTATGTCAGCAGCCAGGTAGCCTCAAACCCAATCACATGGCTGGTTGGTCAGGTGCTGCTATTTGAGCACGCAGGTCATTCTGTGTTGATTTCAGAGTGGCCTCTGGGAATTGTGTGCTGCAGTAGATAAGCGCGATTAAGTGTACAAGTCGCACCATTTCAGCTCTTGCTGGTTGCTAACCATAGGCACGGAGACGCCATTGCACTCCTAATTAAAATGAGAGGACATAGAGCACACAAACCACGAGGCTTGAAGAAAGCCAGTACCATTGACACAGGCGCTCTGTTTCATTTATCATGATGCTTCAAGAACGGACAGAGTCTGACGCTGGATTGAATGATGTAGTACTGTACGTATATAAGGTTTGGTTCTGATAGTGATGATGTTCAAAATCCATTTTCATGTAATTATTAAAAGTAAAATGTATACCTCTTTTGACACGACCTTGTCAATCTGTTCACAATCAATGAGTCTCTCCGGGACAGGGATAAAGGACTGGGATATGCGAGTCTTTGGGGAATACTGCCAAAGCTACCACATTCATTTTAAACATAGTCTCTGTTCTTTGTGATCTTTTTGACACATGCCAGTAGGCGGGCGACTAGACGGGTGAAATAAGGAGACACGACACGCTGATACTGGAAAAAACGTTCCTTCACTGCCTTATACACACACACACACACACACACACACACACACACACACACACACACATATATATATATATATATATATATATATATATATATATATATATATATATATGTATGTATGTATATCTGTGTGTGTGTGTGTGTACAGTGGGTATTGTATGTACACACACATATATATATGTATATATATATGTATGTATACACATACCGGTATGATATATGTACAGATGCAAACCTACATGTATATATATTTTACTTTCTGGTACATATGATCAGCACAAAATGGTCCAATTTCTTTCTACACATCCTGTAATCAAATGAACGGGCCAAGGAGACATTCCTTTCCATGCTCCACATTATCTCTGCGCTTTCCGAGAAAGCAGCTGGTCCAGGTTACATGTGCATAAACTGGTAAAGCCAGAGCGTCTGGATGCAGATTAACTATACGGACAGATACTATTTAAAAAATTCGCGTAATCTGAACAATGTTTATCCTATTACAGTTAATTGATTTTGGTTTGTGAAACTTGTTTAAAAACCTTGGGGGAATGGTCCTAATGCTTTGCTGACATATAATCTGATGACCACCACCAAAAATCATTTCCTGAAACCTATCTCCCCCATGACCTTGAGAAATTAATCAAGGTCATCAGTATTATGCAATGTCAAACTTCGACATGATACGCATTTGTGGTACATTTGGCATCATTTGCCTTCTTCTTCTTCAACATATTGAATTAAATGTGTTTTTCTAAAATACTTAATAGCTTTGAAAAAGAAGTCGAGGTCAAACAATCATTGGGTGAAGGTGACGCAAAAAGTACATTACCAAGTAGAGTTGCATGTGCAATGTACTCAAGTACAATTTTAATCTGGATACTCAATTCTCTTTGCCATTGATGTCCAAGCTACACCGTGCCATTACAAAATCACCACTTTCAACTTTACAGGCCTGGGTACCTTACAAAATGGGTCAAAGTCACTGACATACAACATATCAATATTAGAGATGATATAAATTTGGCAGTCTGATTTAATCATTTTTCGACATTTGTAATTTTTTATCTTTCAAGACAGTTCGACTCACAATTCCCATCAAAGAACAGGTGGTGCCACCAGTATCATAAGCAACCGACATTTTGACCTCTTTCACAATCCAACTAAATTTCATGAAGATCCATTAAAATTAAGGATGCTTAAATGGAGTTTCACATTTTGACCCATATATTACGTAATAATGTAGGTAGCGCCAAAGTCCATTTAAATTTTCATACACTTTGTAAGTCCTAAAAGTTATATGGGCCTAACTGGCCTAAAACTGGGTTGCAGAGTGGTCATAGGATTTTTATATTGTGACCCTATATTTCAAATGGCCACGTGACGTTAACTCGAATTAAATATATTAAACATGTGCCACACGCCATAATGAGTGGGGTACGGTGACTCAAAAAGACTGTCCAAGTTGAGCTTAATGTACAATGTACTCAATAGTTATTTTGATCTGGAGGCTCAATTATCTTTGCTATTGATGTCTAAGCTACACCCTACCATTACAAAATCCCCACGCCCAAATTTACAGGACTAGTGACCTAACAAAAATGGGTCAAGGTCATTGATATTATACATCATATCAGCTCAGCCTAGGACACGATTCACAAACCTTATAAGTTTGACGAGTCCAATTTAATTATTTTTCGACACATGGAATTTTATATCTTTCACGATATTTCAACTCATAATGGCCATTGTATTACAGGTGGCACCAGTAATATGTAACAGCCAGGCTGTGGAAGCTCCCGAAGGCAAAGTACGACGTAGCGGCGAGGCAGGGAACCAGCCAAGGCCATAGCCTGGGGCCGGTGAGCGTTTATCTTTGCTTATCAATTGTCATTACCAGAAGAAGGACTAATTAATGATCCGAAAATTTGAGAAAAATATTAATAATTATGTACACGGCAATGAACTTGTTCTTGCATTTGGGTTAATCTGTCGCGGAGAATGATTCAGTTTTCATGGGTTCTAGACTGCACTTCCGCTTCCTGTTTGCTTCAAAAATCAACTTCCGTGCTGCAAGCAATTCAGGCCATCCACTAGCAAGATAAGGGAGCATGAATTAATTTGTTTCCTGTACGCACGTAACGGTTTAGCTCCCTTCGGGAGCTATTATATGCAATCGAGATTTTGACCTCCTCCTCAATCTCATATTGTGGTTACTAAATATACTAAAGCGACAACTTAAATATGCCAGACACAAGATAATGTGCCTGGAATTATTGTTCCTGGTTTGTCTTGCCATGTTTTGAAAAACAATTGAAATCGAACGAAATTAAACATTTTTTGGATGTTTGAAAAAAAATCACATCTGCACAACAGAAATAATTTTTATTGCTCAAGCCGGTGACTCTATTCCTGCAAAATGCCTTTTGGCTGTTCAGGATACACATAAAAATCTTGGAAGTGATGGGATAAGCAAACTGAAAGTTCTTAGTTACAAATAAAACTCGACTTGAGACGGCAGTGATCACCTTGAAAAACTAATGCTCTATGTTTACTGTTTTTATCATGTCTTCAATGTTTTGAACTTAATTATTTCCTCTCAATGTTCATTTCCTAAACTCATAAATATGATTGTTTTATCCATAGCATTTTTGTTATCATTAAAGGCTTTGATAATGAACTGGCACAATCTGGTATAATGACTATGAACGTGATGTTGGTAATTACACTATTTTGGCCAATTTACAAAAAAAAAAAAAAAAAAAAATACAAAAACGACATTTATTTAAATCCGCCCATGCAAAGATCAGTCGTATAGGCCAAAACGACCTACCTTCATACTAAAATGACCGTCACATGCTATAATCGTATGGATATTCAAAGGAACAAAGAAGAGGCAATATCTTAATTTTAAAAATTGTTCTGTTGTCACAAAATTGATTACAAATTGTTGACATTTGAGGTATATTGTTGATATGTTATGACAGTTTTTAATCTGTAAAGACTTAACTCATTCCTGGCCAATGTCAACATAAGCTGCATGTGTTCAGAATTGACCCATGAAATTTTCAGGAATTTCGGTATTAGAAAGTAAACTGACTTCTCGACCACCATTGCCAAAACCTCCGTGCGTGGACAAATCGCCTGACACAATTGAGTTGATTTACTCACTCAATTTTTCCCCAAAACCTGATGGTCCTGACGGCGCCATCTCTTGGTTCCGTTTGATGACTCCTGATGCGCATGCTCTCTTGTATTTCTTCCTCCTTGATGACTATCCAGTTGACATCACCTGCGTGAAAGACACGGGGTGGTCAGCTTTATGTCTCTGGTTAATACCAAAATTATTAAAAAAAATATTACGTATTAGCTGCGTAACGTTACCTCTCAACCAGCATTGCTGATATACAAATGCATTGGAAGATGGTGTAACGTTAGTGGCATACTGACCATATTAATACCACTGGGATCAACAGCCTGGTTGGGGGGGGGGGGCACCATTGGTCTGGACGAGCAGGGGATGTGTGAAGGGAAAACTGCAGAGGTACATTGACTTGAGGCCTCCAATAGCATAATCCAAGCCTAAGCCAGGAAACTCTCATTACTGACCAGCATGGGACCACACTGGTTCCCATGGGCAATCACCCACTAACTTGATGGATGTCCACCACATGGTGGTCGCCAGGCGGCTGGTATAGTATATGGTTCTGTGAGGTAGTGTCTAAAACTGGGTCTGACTGCTCTAGCCAGGGACACCGAGGGCCACTGCCCTATAAGAGTGTGAAATAAGGTCTTGGCCTACTCTTGGTTTGTTGACCTAAAGGTTTGCACCCAGTCAATACCCAGAGGGTGGCATAAGATGGAACATGGTGATGCCCTGAGGAGACAAGGGAAGTCCAAGGTCAAGTATCAGGGACGAATGCAAAGGACCCAGCTATGCAAGCAAAGGTGTGTACACCCTCCTGAAGCACTATCAAGTCACCCAAGTACTGCTCAGTGACATGGACAACTGTCAGCAGCAGGCCCATAGGATACAGACTACAGCTTCATTCCTCAGGGTGCACCAGGAGGCATTAAAAGTTTGCACCTTGTGAGCTCTATCTAAGACTTGCTTTAAGGATGCAGGCCTCTCCAAAGTGTTTTTCATAGGCCTTCAGGATCATCTGATTAATTCACAATGTGATTGTGTTTCAGCATACTTGCTCTTTCTGAGAGTTAGCCAGGGGCAAAGAGAGGGCAGAGCTCTGACCCCTGGAGCGTCCATGTGTGAGAGATACCTGTGCAGTGCTGTCATCAGGCACAGGGCTCTTTCCTCCACGGGAAGAGCTGTATCCACAGCACAGAGGGTGAAACCCTTAAAGGCCATAGAAGGATCTCGAATCCCTTGGTTCTTTGCAAGGAAGCCCTCAGGGTTACCTGGGAATAGGATTTGGTCTTGTGAGGGAGCATGGATCTCACTTCTACCCCCAATGTGAGTGTTAATAGAAAACAAGTTTTCCACACACAGTACTTGAGGTCCACTCTTCTGGGGTACTCAAGACACTCAAAGGGCCACTTCTTCAACACGACTAAAACCAACGGGAGGTCCCACCATGGTAGGACCTGCCTGTCTGCCAGTCAGTTGGAGTAAAAAGATAAGGATTGCTCGCAATGCAAATTTTCAAGACTTTCACCAGGGGTGAGGAGATAGCTGATCCTAACCCCTCCATGGTTTTTGCGCTCTTACCGAGGACTTCCCACTGGCATAGCACCAAGTGGGCAATGTCTGCAATGTGCTCAGACCATGGATGTAATCTCTGACTAGAGCACAAGTCTGAAAACACTTTCCAATGAGCTGAGTAAACTGTTTGAGAAGAGGATCAAAGGCCCCCCCCCCCCCCCCGGCAAATCTTTCAGCAACCAATTCTGAGAAAGAAAACCTCTGCCACAGACATGCTGTGCAACAACAGCCAAGCCTGCAAGTTGAGCACTTGAGGGTTCCTGTACAACACACTCAACTGTGGTTGCACCAGAAGTTTTGGCCATGGCAGTAAACAAAAAAGAGGCTCAAAGCTTAATTCCAGAAGTTCTAGAGATTATCTGTCCTCGGTTCTGCCCAGATCATCCACATACACATGAATACAAATGGCATTCCGGCGAAGCTGCATGGCAACTGCCTGTGTGAACTGGGTAAACACCAAAGGGGCTATGGCAAGGCCAACCAGTAGTGCCCTGAAAAAGTAGACATGGGCATAAAATTTAACCCACAGATACTATCTTGAAGTCTTGCAAGTGGCACGTGGGAGAAGTTGTCCTTTAGATCCAAGAACGTTGCCCATTTCTAGGGCCACAGGGTTGCCACCACGAACTGAAGTGTCTCCACCCTGAAGGACAGGACCTCTAAATACATGTTCCGCATTGACAGGTTTATGGCTTGGACCTAAACTCCATCCCACTTGGGGACAAGGAAGAGTAGGTTATAGAACCTGGGCAAACCAGGATCCTCCACCTGCTCTATGGTGCTCTTGCTCTGAAGTGTCTCCACTGCCTCTAGGAATGTCAATGCTTTTGGTTCCAGCATGGGAGGTGTGAACTGCTTAGGTTTGCCGTACAAGGGAGGCCTGTCTTTGCCAAAAGGCAGCAAATAACCCTGTCTCCAGGTATTCAATATCAAGCTAATCATCTGTGATAGACTACCATTGAGTGCAAAAACTGCTGACATGTGCTCTAAAATGGTTGCAGAAGGCAGTCCTGATACTGGCAAGTCCAGAAAGCAAGAGTCAGGAGTCCTGAGGCTTGCCTCACTTCTCAGCTTTGGTGAACCACTTGCCCTTCTTGGATCACTTACAGTTCTTGCTGGAACCTCAAGATGCTGGAGGGGTGGTGCGAGTTGGAGGGCGAGTGCGTGTGGTCTGAGAACCATGCTCTGGGTAGGCAGCAGCCAAGGAGGAAAGTGACCAAACAGAGTTGGTCTACCCCTTTGGTTGGCAATGCTCTGTGGAACTGGCCTGAAGGTCCTGCATCTGGTGTACAACAGCCGCCGTCTCTCCTCCAAGCAAGGTTCTGGAGAAGAGGGGCCTGTTCTCGCTGTGCAGAAAATCAGGTCAGGAAACTGATGATCCTGTAAGCTTCCCTGTATAAACAAACACAGGTTTGCCTTGAGTGTACAGGCTGTCTAAATCTCTTGGTCCATTGCTTGCAACAACAAAGCCACAAGCAACACACCTGGCCAAACCAGTCCTGAACTGCCTCCATAATCTGAGCAGAGTGCCAGATGTCCTCCAGGAGGGACCTCCAGGCCGCCAGAGAGATGTAAGAATGAGACACCACAAGAATAGAGCCCCTGACATCTTCTTCTAGTCTCCTCTGGATCTTGGCACATGTGGAGATGGACTTCAGCTGCTGTACATCAAATTCCTCCCAATCCAAAGCTAATGGGAGAGGATTGGAGGGAAAATATCTGCTCTGGTGAAGAGTACCATTTCCCCTGAATGTTTGGCCGGGGAGGAGTTGCCCTTGCTGAAGCCAGCAGTTGCGGTCTCCTTGTATCTAGGCCGTCAGCTGGTCATAGAACTCACCTACAAATGGCAAGAAAGTTATGGGGGCCTTACAACACAAATCCTCCAGGGTCAAGCCCTGGCAGGACTTTGCACCAGCCCTAGGCTTCTTCAACTATAAGAGGATGACTACACCATCACCCACCATGCTCTGAATAAGGGCTTTGAGGTGATCATGGTCCTGGGGTGGAGCCAGAGTGGAATCCATTGGGGGCAGAAGCAAGTTCCGTCCACGCCATGGAGTTTGGCCACATGGAGCGACCATGATGGCACGAGGGCTGGCTGGAAGCCTGTGGCCTGACCCCACTGATTGACAAATCGGAAAGCAGGAGCTCATCCTCCTCATTGGTGCAGGTCACAGAAGCAGGTCTTTTGTCACCAGCCCTCATGATGAGGTAGCAATGACTTCTGCAGAAGTCATTGCTGCCTCCATCACAGCCTGCATCTGCTTTTTTCCAAGTGAAACTATGTACTAGCTTTGTCACTCTTCTTTCGGGTCACCTTGTACAGCAGCTACTTGTCCTCTCTCCAATTAACACAGAACCAACATGTTTCATACAAGAGCAAATACGACCAAGTTACTGGCAACAAGCAGTGCTCATGATCCTCCCAGGTGGCCAAAAAGTGGTTCCATGAATGCATCTTCTGACCTTTACACAACAAGGCTGAAGGACAAGGGGTCACTGGATTAACACTAAGGACATGCTGCCCCAAGCAGCGATTGCCTGATGGGCACTGTCTTCCTGCTCTCTCGGATGTGATCGTCGAGACATCACGTTGAAGTCTTGGTTTCAAGCCAAATTGACCAGCTCTACATCTATGTTTCAACAGGTATCTATCTGTAGATCAAATATAAGTTTTCCCAGCCTGTGAAGAGTCCTAGACCACTCAGGAAAGATTTTCCACAGACATATGCATAAAGCACTAGAGCAGTGTTTGTGTACAAAAGTTCACAGAGCCTCCAAATCTATTCGACGTTGCTGCATAGGTGCCCAAGGAGGAAGAAAGGACAATGGAGCATGTTCACCAGGAGTCCCCACTGAGTCCAGGAGGAACTGAGAGGAAGCACCACCATGACTGTCAGGTTTTTGGGAACAATCGAGTGAGTAAACCAACGCAAGTGTGTCAAGTGATTAGGCCAGACACGGAGGTCTTGGCAACTGTGGTCGACAAGTAACGTTACGTGACTAATAAAACAATATTTGGTATTCTTTGTTAACCCACCTTTCACTCAGGTACGGACATTTCTACAGTTGCAGACACCATAAGAAGGGTCCAGTTCAACAGCTTTCTTTGGTGTGCTTTCGGCCCATTGCACATCGCTCCCAAAGTGTGCCAAGGAAAGCTATTGACTCAGTCAAAAGTTAGTGCACTGCTTGAGTTGATAAGTAGATAAAAGTTGACTTAGTCCAATTGCGTATTTGTCAGATTGACTTCCTGTTTCACAGAGCAAAATGCGACACTCGACGATCAAAAACAGCTGTTTTATTCAGAATTTGGAATCGCTGTTGATGTCGCTGATTTATGACGTTTATCCATTGCCGTTATCAATGTAGGTATACCCAACAGTGATTTGGCAATTTACGTGTGCTTTTGTCACACTTGAAAACCCTGGTATCTGTTTGATAGCTCTCCTTACAATTTATACTCATGCAACGTAAAATTATAACTTCAGTTGGAGCTTAACGTCAACAACGTGTCTGCAAGTGGTGTAAAAAGTAAACAACGAAAAGTATAAATTGGTACAGAAAAAAATCTGATAGCGCCTTTATGTACATAATGGGGTATGAAAGACAGTGGAGTATCAGTCTATTACAAGACTCGTCACAACTGTCATCCGTTATTACATAATGGGATATGAAAGACAGTGGAGTATCGGCCTATCAGAATACTCGTTACAACTGTCATCTGTTATTACGTAACAAAGCAGATCTTTCTACCATTTACAATCAATTAATTAAATTATAAGCAAAACGTGCTTTGGAAAATGGACATCTATTAAATCTCTATATACAGAAAATGGCTAGCATTAAATTATGTACCTTCATAGATGTAACATTGTAGAAAAATATGATAATTTGAATGTCTCATGGAAAATGAACATTATTTTACAAAGTGACAAACACCCACACCGGGCTGGTATGTATACTCTGAAAAACCGCTGACCGCACACATGGTCATAAGTTCCGTACGACTCTGACTAGATTGCATATATGATAGGCTTCTGAAATTCAGTTTCATTATCACAAGGTTTTGGACTCGCCTTTGATTCACTTCATGTCAATCCAGCCAAGTTTCGTATGCATATCGTCGTTCATTTACACTGGCAAGCCAATAAATAGCCTTCCCAAAGAAAATCCATTTTCTTACGACTGATTGAAAATTTGTATCTAGAGTTCATTCCATTAGCCTGGTCTCTGGACCAGACCAGCCTACACATGACTCGAATCCACCTTCATTAAACACCTTGTATTGTCATTTTAATCCGATATCTTTTGGGTTTCAATAGACCATGGGAACAGATGTAGGTTCATTTCTCTTTCATATGAAAAAAAATATAGCGAAGCAGTTAAAGAAATGCCAGACAATTTACAAATGTAATTCCATTTTCGGTATTACAGATGATATGATTTTAAGATGGTGAGAGACTCAACAAAACCAGGTTTTAACTGTGCCTTGTTTCATTCATAACCACTGGGTGCAATACTGTTTTCATGGTCATCTAGCACACAAAAGACATGGATATTAACGGCAATATATGGTCGATGAATTTATTCTGTTTTAATGGACATTGTCTCTTATTCCAAGTGCGAGTCCACGTGACACATCTCAACCATTTCAACCGGAGCAGTGTATGTTTACTACTGGAAGATTGGTTTGAAAATGGTCGGTCACTTTCACATTTCAGTGAAGACACAGTTGAGAAGAATGCGCGTAATCCAACTATAGTGTCTTTGTATCATTCATGCACCATAACTAGCAATATGCACATCCACAACTTCTAACTTACACATGCATTTAAGCTTATCTTTTTGTATAAATCCACGCACAACATTTCTTGGTACTTTCATTGCGCATGCCAAGGACTGACATGCAAATAAGCTTTAAATATTAAAGGGGCAAGATCCTTGAATCCGTATACTGGCCGATTCCCGCTCGTTAATAAACTGACTTTTGCAATTGAAGGATGGTGAAATTGGTGGTTTTGAGCAATGAAGTGCAGATGAAAATACATTCCTTCTCCTGAATGAGAAGGGCAGGCACAAGGAAGTGCAACTCTTTTCCTATTGAGCCCTATGGCCAGCCGCTTCGTCAACTTGAGACATATGGAAGCAATCTCCTCCGACATATTTTCACATGGCGAGCTTTTAGTCAGCCATTGGGTAACAAGATATCCAAACATGTGACACACGTAAGCATATACCCGCTAGCGCATATCATGATTAATATATTAGTCAGGCAATGGATAACAAGATATGCAAACATGTGACACATGGAAGTATGAACCTACAACTCCTATTCACATTTGGCCTTTCAGCCAGCCAATGGGCGACAAAATATGCAAGTCCATGACGCAAGGAAGCAGACAGCCACAGCTCCTGTTAGTTTTGAACCTTAAATCAACCAATGGGCAACAAGATATGCAAACATGTGACACATGGAAGCAGACACCAAGTCGATGTTTGTGAAGCGATGCCTTTGGTCATAGCTGTCCCGTCTTCTGTATTGCTCCTCTAATTGTGGGCTCATCCATCGTGAATGATTTAAGCATCATCCTGTCCTAATTTCCTATTAAGGATGGCTAAAGGTCCTACCGGACCTTGGAAACCGCTACTACTGTTGGAAGCAAACGCCCCACGTTGAGCCGTCTCATACAACTGTTTTTGCATCATTGCCAGAGAAATCTTGTTGGCCTGTAGAAAATCCCTCATGGAGATCATTTCCCCAGATCCCCGACGACTACCGTTTTCACTGTCGTAATTAGAGTCAACATCAGTAAGATCCACGCCACCTTTCTTCGCTATATGCCCCGGTATTATAGCGTTCCTGCGTGCACGAGGTTTTGGTCTGTAACAGCACCTGCAGTCTAATTTCTTAATTAACCAATTTAGAAATTGTTTGATGACAATTGATGTAACATTGAAAAGGCTATATATACAGCAACATCCAATCACCAAGAATATAAAATTTCCAAATCGATATAGGTGAACATTTTCGTAATCCGATGCTTGGCTGACAACATAGTCGCCAAATCCTATTGTTGCAAACGCAACGAAGCAGAAATATATAGACTCGAAGTAAGTCCACTCTTCCACAGGATGGTACATGGCTGATGCACAGCAGGCAATTACAGCAGCACCCAGGAATAGAATAAGCATAACCCAGTAGACGGAAGGCTTCCAAGAGTCCAGACTGTCATCAGTAGAAGACTGCGACCCGCGCCGTCCCTGGGAGTCTTTACCGTACCCCATCAACCCCTTTCTCCTGAGTTCTACCTCATGAATGGAACGTAGTATGTAAGCCAGGAATGTAATGATCCTTTCCAAAAATAGATTGAAGAACAAAATGGCGCCGGCACACCCCAGAAATCCATACAATATTAGCACTATTTTACCTGGTACTGTCCTGGGAGTGGTCATACCAAAACCTGCAAAAATAAATAATACATAATCAATAACAAAGGACAAATTAAACATAAACCTTTGCCAAAACGTAAGCATGTACTACATAGTCATATAATATGTTGAAAGTCAAAACAAGACGTAAGGTTTAGTGTTTTTAGCTCAGCTGACTTGCTAGTCGGGCTGAGCTTTTAGGAGACTAAGTAGTCCGTCGTCCGTACGTTCACAATTATATTTTTGACTCCTTCGCCAAAATTGTTGGCCAGATTCATTTCACACTTGGTGCCAGTGTCTGTACCAAATTGTTCAAATGGTCATGCTGCAGTGGGTTTTTTTTTTCATTTTTTGCGATTTTTATTTATTTATTGTTTTATTTTTGTGCTCTTCTGGAGCAAATCTTAAAAAATCTTTTTCTCCAAAACCGCTCACCAAATGGTTTTGATATCACGCAGGAACACACCTGGGGAATCCTAGTTTTTAAATTGTTTACTATGTGGCGCTGTATTTTTTTTAACAATTTTTGTGTGTTTTCGCTATTTTCGATTTATCAAGAACCGTGACTCAGATTAAGCTGAAACTTGGTGAGATATTTCTTGTGAAAGGATTAAACAAGGTTGTTAGTCACCTTGCACTGCTGTGGATTCCTGATTTTTGACGATTTTTTCAAGTCGGGTACATGCCGGTAAACATACCTTTCTTTTGATTTCTAAAATGTATGTAGATCAATGGGCATTCTAATGCTAATTCACATTTTCGACTTCTTCTCTGAACCCATCAGCCAGATTCATTTTAAACGTGGTTGTAGTGTACCTGAGGTGGGTTACCAAGTTTATTCAAATTATCACGCTCCACTGATTTGTTTTTGAAATTAATGATGGGGTGGATCTAAAAAAATCTTCTCCAAAACTTCATGTTGGTTACACTTCTTTAATAATTCTACCAGGCGTACTAGGAGTATTCAAAGGCCAACTTTGGTATGGATAAGATCCCTGCTCTATTCCCTAAGGTTTGTTTATGCTAATTAATCTGGTAAGCATGGTTATTAATTTCCCCTGGTGAGGAAATCTTAGGGTTTGTGGGCCATCTGGAACACAAAATGCATTGTTCACATGGACTGAAGTACTTATATGCGTCGTTAGTTCACCTGTGCAACAGTAATATGTGGGTCCCAGCGGGAAATATAAAAGGAATATTTATTGCAATTTTCTTGTCCTTACTTTTAAAGGAACGCCACCAGCATGCGCTCATCCAATTGCTTTGATATCACACAGGAACATTCCTGGGACCCCTTATTCTTAATCTGTACACCAGATGGCTCAGAAATTTTTCTATATTTTTAGGATTTTTCTGTAGTTTTGCTATTTTTAACTTCTCCAAAACCGTCACTCGGCTTAAGCTGAAACTTTGTGGATATATTTCTTGTGAAAGGGTCAAACAAAGTTGTCCACGGCGGTGCACTGCTGTGGAGTCCTGATTTTTAACGTTTTTTTTCTCGATTTGAATTCTTACCAGTAAATGCACCTCTCCGATTGATTACTATGTAACTCAATGGGCAATCTTATATATATATATATATATATATATATATATATATATATATATATATATATATATATATATATATATATATATATATATATATATATATATATATATATATATATATATATATATATATATATATATATATAGGAAGTCCTTTGAACCACCAGTTTTGTCATTTTAACTGGAACTGCTCTGTGTGAAGGAAATCGCATAGAGATATTTTGCACGAAATATCCCAACATCCTGGTGTTCTCGGCAGACTAAGGCCATATCTTACCAAGGACATTGCCAAGATGTTGTATAACATTATCGTACTTTGTCTATTTGATTTCTTCGGTGCTCGCTATGGCACAGTTGAAAATGGTTTTATAAATAGACTTCAAAGTCTACACAATTGGGGTGAAAAAAAACATTCTCAAACTTTCCAGAGACAGTCTGACTAAACATCTTCTGGAATTTCCCAAAATGGGTGCCCTTGAAAGACCGCATCACCAGCCACAATTGTGGTTACTTTTTTTAAATGTGTGAAAGATATAGCTCCAGAATACCTCTTAAAGCGTTCAAGTTGGTATCAAGTCTGTACACAAGCAGATCACTAGGCCGGCTTTCATGTACCAAGGGGTAATATGCTTGTACGAGCTACCGCAAACATGTAAAAAGGCAACATAAATAGGCGATCTTAAGAGTAAATGCATAGATTATTGTTTACAGCGATATGAATAATACGGTTGAGTGCTGGGCTGCAGTATTTTATTGTACAGTTGTCATCTTTTTATAACTATTAATTTTTTAATATTATAGAACCTGCTTCAGGTCAAGCAGGGTCTCATTTGAAAAAGCTAACTGTTATATGAGCTATCTGCCGAAATAAAGATTCACACACATTTCTAAATCATTAGAGCAATATACACAGAGAACAGAGTAATGATCTTATTTATACTGAAACATGCAGTTGTGATAAGTGTAAATGAACATAAAGACCCATACGGCCCAAATATAAATTGAAGCTTTTTCTTAAGCTACATCTTGCAGGTGTATCTGTATCAGTAGCATGAATGAAGACATTAACATGACACTTTAATCTATTAAAGTTTTGAAGATTTTAAATGTTCTACGTTTTAAATTTTGCATGATTTTAAAATGTTGTATATTGTTCGCTGGATACCTCTGACACCTTTAATTCGAAGTTGGAAAAGTATTGCGATCTAAGATACTTTTCAACATATTTAATATTTTAATTTGTAATCACCCCTACTTGGCATAAATTTACAGACTGTCGTTTGTGTCATATATTCATTATATGTGCCATATTATACAAGTGTGTGTGTGTGTGTGTGTGTGTGTGTGTGTGTGTGTGTGTGTGTCTAGATGGGCGTGTGCGAGCGTGTCTAGACATTGGTGTGCATATAGATTCTATATATCATTGAACATATTCAAAACACCATGATCTCAATGTAGATGTCTGTTGGGTTTTTATATTTTTTCTGCTTCCTTTTTCTTAAAATGCTTAAGGATCCACGCATTTTTACATTGCTTACACTCTTGGAAGTCTGCCGAAAGAGATCGTCCGAGAAAAATGTGTTCTCATTAAACAAAAAGACTCCATTAGGTTGTGCGGTGATGTATTTCACCCCGATGGCTTCACGTTCCCTGTGTAACAGCAAACTGGATCATCCAGACTGGGCAAAATGGTGAAGGACAACATAAACTTGGCCTGAAGGCACAATAATCAGATTAATTGAACACAGGTTAGGAAGAATGTTGTTTTTACAACGGTTAATTGTAAAACAATTAGAGTGGACCGCGGTATCTTTTCCATTTTACATACAACATATCTCTCTAGTACAGTGTGCGATGAGCGCTGTTCCCATGGATTATAGTACTTTGAATAGCACCTGTTTGAGATTGTAGTTCGTTGTTGTATTGGTACATTATTGCCTGAAAGACGCGTGTGATGGGTTTGTCCCACCCTCTACTTGATTTTCTTCATAATATGCCCAGCAATGGAAAGCCTGCTTATTTGGTAAGAAGGCGCCAAACACTTCAAGACTTTCTTAAGACTTCACTGTAACACTGCCTGCCCTGTATCACAACCAAACATTCGTATACAAGAAATTCATATTAACCCTGGTTATATGTTTTGGCCCTCACTCTCAAACCCAAACACAAGCAACACTATCTTGGTCTTAGTAACCAATTTCCTCTTGGAGATTGAGTGTGACATCTAATTTGTGTCTCATCTGACGATTTTACATTATCATAGCGTGAAGCATATAGTGATATTCATTGATTGATTCCCATAGTTATATCCCAGATATATGGACCAGTCAGATCCAAAAAATGCTCAAGTTTTGTTCCTGTCCATATTTCAAAGCTGAAATATGTCTACATCTCTTCATAAGAATGCCTCATACGTGCTATTGACTTGTCTTGACATAATTTGGACCTTCGCCAGGCCAAGTCAAGGTGTTGGCCGTCCATAATTGTCATCATTTTCACGTATCAGCAAAACATTTTCAGGGGATGTGAATCAGAGCTAAAGGAGGATTTTTGGTCACAGGTAGCAAAATATAACTGAGGCGAGCAAAAATTTTCAGCCTGTAAACTTTCCAAAGGCACAATAAACATTTTGTTTTTCATTAAATAAAAGATTTCTGACATGGTCCTTGTCTGTGTTTTCATTGTTTTTTTCCATCTATACATAGTATTTCATATAACGTATGAATCGTTTAGAATCCAATTCCATAGGGTGATCGGCCTTTGTAAATGGCGATTTTGGTAATAATTAGAGGGGGTCAAAAAGTTATGAATGTTTTGTTCATTAGTAAAAATTGTGACAAGTATAGATAGCGCCTTAATAGAGACTGTTTCGGAAGATCATGAGCCAAACAGTGGTTTGCTTTGATTCCCTTTTTCACATCGCGGATGTAAATGGGGTCATGTTAACCTCAACCTACTGTCAGTCAGGCATAATGAGGCACAGCAAAGAGTGACAAATCAACCTACTGTTAGTCAGGTCAGGCACATTGAAGCACAGCAAAGAGTGACACAATCAACCTACTGTCAGTCAGGCACACTGAGGCCCAGCAAAGAGTGACACAATCAACCTACTGTCAGTCAGGCACACTGAGGCCCAGCAAAAGACTGTATATTTAGCTCCCGATATCTGTGCTTCTTCTTGGCAGAATAATTAAATCATGAAACTTTGACGTTTTACATTTGATCGCTTGATCTTTTTAGCTTAGCTGGCTTGTCAGCCAGCAGTACTTGTGCCATCGCTCTTCGTCAGTCGTCCGTCGTCTGTCGTCCGTTCACACTTCTTCGCCAAAACCGCCACTCAGAGTCACTTCAACCTTGGTGGCAATATACCTTGGGTGTGTCTCTACCAAGTTTGTTTAAATGGTCATGCTCCATTGATTCTTGGATTTTCTATGAATTTTGTTGTTGTTCTTTTTGGGGGGCAAATCTTAAAAATATTCTTCGAAATTGCTCACCCAATTGCTTTGATGTCACACAGGAACACTCTTAGTTTTTAATTTCTTTACCAGGTGGCACTGCAATATATTTTTTTAATGATTTTTGTTTGTTTTCACTATTTTCGACTTCTCCAGATCTGTTTCTCAGATTAAACTGAAACTTTTCGGATATGTTCCTTGTGAAAGGGTCAAACAGAGTTATTCACTAGGTGGCACTGCCATGGATTTCTGATTTTTAAACTCTTTTTTTTTTTTAATTTAGGTACTTACCGGTAAATGCACCTTTCTTTATTCATCACTATGTAAGTCAATGGGGATTCTAATGCTAATTCACGTTTTCGACTTCTTCTCTGAAACTGTGATCCAGATTGACTTCAAAGTTGGTGGTATTGTACCTTGGGTGGGTCCCTACCAAGTTTCTTCAAATGGTCATGCTCTATTTATTCTTGGATTTTTTATGTTTTTTCCTGTTTTAGGGGCAAATCTTAAAAATATGATTCGAAATTGCTCACCCAAATTGCTTTGATGTCACACAGGTATACTCCTAGGGACTCCTGGTTTTTAGTTTGTTCATCAGGTGGCGATGCAATTTTTGTCTTATTTTTGATGATGTTTTTGTGTTTTCGCAATTTGTGACTTCCTCTCTAGAACCGTCACTCAGATTAAGCTGAAACTTTGCGGATATGTTTCCTGTGAAAGGGTTAAAGAAAGCTGTTCGCGACGTGGCACTGCTGTGGATTCCTGATTTTAACGACTTTTTTTCAATTCAGGTACTTACCAGTAAATGCACCTTTCCGATTGACACTATGTAAGTCAATTGGCATTCTTATGCTCAATATAATACATTTTCTTGAAAGTAGCAATGTTCTTTTTAAAATTCTCTTTAGATGTTTTTCAATTTCTCATGCTCCAGTAAAATGTAAATTTTTAATGAATTTTTCTTTAGGCAAATCTTTGAAATACTTGTAAATGTCAAATGCACTCAGCTAAAGCTCAACACAGGTCTATATAGTTGCAACTTTGACTTTGTGAACAAGCTTAGGCCAGCTAAGCGCGGGCTGCTCTCACAGCCCTCTAGTTCTTTTTATTTTGTTTTTTAACTGTTATAAATAGTGTCTTTATTTGTTTAAATGATACGTATTTGTATCTGTAATGGAATGTCAGGCCTAAGCGTGTGTTGTAGTTCGTGTTTACAGGCGTAAAGAGGTAGACCTCGACAAAATATTATGAAATGTATTGAAATGGTGCAATTGAAATAAAGTTCATTAAGTTCATTCTCACCCAAAGTCAGTCCAAAAATAGTGATTATCATATTGTTTCTGGGCTTTCATTACTTTAGAGGTTTACTTAACTGAGAATCATTGCATATTTCGCCTTCCCCTCTGAAGATAGCGCAAGAAGTCTTAACGTTGCAAAAATCAATGCATACCCCTTTGGAAGACCATTTTTCTTGTCCAAAAGCTTAGGAAGATTTGAACTCTTTCCCTTGGAATAGAAGTTAATGGCCCTCATTGATACAGATAGGGTCCCTTATGTCACGCAAAAAAAGTCATTTTACCTGGAACATTACGAGAAAATTCAGAAATGGTGTTACAGCTGGAGTCTGCTTTTCGATCCATCTTTGTCGTTCTTAACAGAAAATGATGTTTAGCTGACCTAACCATATGTATCGCCACCAAGTTTGAAGAAGATCTGCGGAACAGTATGTTAAGAAAACACAAGAATAGGCATCTATAATGATATCGCTTTTCTGCTGTGCTATGACGTGCCCAAACTTGCAGATCCCTGTGGCACTTCGAAACACCAAGACATTAACTCAACGACCATCCAAGGTACATCCCCTATACTTATAACGACGTGCCAGACTGGTTTGGAACAAATTATGTGTACATGCATCTACATCAGTATTTCTATATAATATTAACGATATATGTGCTCTAACCGATTATTACTAAAACTTCCTGCAAAAAAATAATAATCTTAGTAGCGCTACGTGTTGATCAACCTTTATGGAAACTGAGTCAAGCTACATTCACACCAAGTTTGCAAAGAATTCAGGATCTAGTTTTGGAGAAGTAAAAAATCACAACACACACACACACACACACACACGCGCGCGCGCACCAAACAAAAACCAAACAAACAAAAGAAGAAAAAACAGACCAAGAAAACAAAACAAAAACAAAAATCAACATCCCCTGTTGAACAAATTAATAATTATATCACCACCACCAGAAAATTGTTCAATTGCAATTTCAAAGCCAGTAGTTGATCGTTTTAGATGTCCTATTATAAACACAAAGATTCAAAAGTAATAAAAATTACTGCACTGCACATTTACATAACGTCTGCATCCACACTCTTAAAGCCTAACCAGGTGGAAAATGCAAGTCGTTGACGGGCATTGGACGACAGACCCTCTGATAAACTCAGCTGAGTAATATATGTATATATATATATATATATATATATATATATATATATATATATATGAAGGTTTCGTGATTATATAACGGCGATCTCAACATTTAACTTATGGTTTGTTTCGCACAGACATACACGATGTATAGAAGTTAATCCATTAAAAGGTACACACTTCATTACGCAAGAACAAAGCAGTCCTAGTCTCTTCACGATGCAACAAATCACTGCATAATTCTGCTACCTGCCATTTAAAACCTCCAACCGCCCCTACAAACCTGTCTTCCTTTTGGCTGCTTGAAACCAAGTGCGAAAAGAATGCATGATGAACATGCTAATATCTTATGTTTTGCAAGCTTGGGGAATTTAAAACGGCTTCGCGATAACATTACTACCACGTATTAGAATGTCGTAATAACGCCAGGTGTTACCAGGAATATATGTTATAAATTGCCACCCAAAACCACAGCTTGTCTGCAACTACAAGGGAGTTGAACATCATAGTGAGCGACATGGCTTATCGTTACAATTTTACTTTGGATTTTAAATGTCTATTTTCTATCAGACTGGACACAACTAATTAGACTCCAGAATGGAGTATGCAAGGCATAAAACTATTGGTGTATATTTGTGGAAACCTGTCTCATGGAAAATATTAATGTCTCGCCAGTAAAAGCAACATTATGGAAAGGGTAGTCATATATGAACCCATGAAAACTGAACTATGGCCGTGTTGGTGAGCATCCATTGCTGTATGATACTGCCGCTACGCTGATGTGTTTCATCACGATTTCATATTGCGTGGTCAACTAGGATTGTGCACTTTCGCCCATTAGTAAAGAGAAATATAGAAAAACCAGACATCAAACAAGAGACTATAATGGTACCGTGATGAGGAAATGCTTCTCCAGCAGGACGCCTAGAATAATTCACTGGCTACAAACTGCTGTAAACCAGTCTGAAGAAATACACCACACCACATGGCCAGACAGTCCCTGCGTTCAGTCAGCAGCCAGGTATCAATTGCACGCCACGCTCCTTTTCACACTGAATGAAGTTCTTCAATTTTACAGGGGTAGGGGAAGATTTGGCTCCATTATCGTCTAAATGTTGCAAAAGTTTCATCGTAAAACATGGGAATTACTTAAATTTTCTTTCGGGAATTTTACTTGATCTTATATGAAACTTATTACGTCCATTATATCCGACAGGTAGATGGGTCTGGCAGAATTTATTGGTACACGACAACCATCCACTGCTGCCGTGGACCACTTTTGATACCACACAAACCCATATGTGTCCCTCGGCGACCTGTTACTGCCAGCAATACTGGTAATTAACAACAGGCCAAGTTTATGTTACATTATGCCGGCTGATACTGGGTATAAAACTCATGTATTTTCGCTTTTCGATTCGTTCACAAATCTTTATATTCTTTCATTATTGCTACTTCAGCTTGTCCTGATTCAAAATCACTTGGGAATTCTTGGCGTTTTTTGGCTTCTTCCTGATTTAAAATTTTGAAAGGAAGCAAGGTGTCATATTTAGATATTCTCTTTCAGTTTGTTTCCAGTCAAATGCGAATTTGAATGTCTTGCTAAAGTAGAGTTCATACACTGTAGCAATACGGACTAAAAGCCAGCATTGTAAAGACGACCATCTACGCTTGTTTGGCCACACTGGTGGCTAAAAGAGACTACAGTAGAATCTCCAATTGTGCACCTCCATAAATTTCTATAGTACCATTAATTTCCAGACCCGCTTATGTTTATCCTGACTCAAGTAAATTATACTCCCCTAAAGATTGAAGCAGAGTACAAGTTGCGAATTCTACAGGTAGAACGAATATGCCCTTGTGGTAAGCATATTCAAACAGAAGAAAATGTTCGTTGTACGTCACTTGTAGAATTGATTTAAGTAACATTGAGTACCAGTGCCAGAAAAAAAGGACAGTACTATCATTACTATAAGGATTTATTATTTGCTACTTATTTCTACCCATTACTTAGTTTTTGTCATAAAAATTGACATTACTACTACTGCTGCTGCTACTACTACAACTACTACTGCTACTACTACAACTACTACTATTACTCCACTACTACTACCACTATGTATGTATGTACGTACGTACATACGTATGTATGTATGTATGTATGAATGTATGTATGAATGTATGTAAGTATGTATGTATGTATGTATGTGAAGCTAATTACTTAAATATGAGCAGTAAGAATAGGTGTTACAGTTGCTATAGTAATCGCGTCCTGTTCACGACTTTGCGTTTAATTTAATCTGCTGATTCTTCCTACACATTTTTACAATTTATATACTCTGCATTAATCGGTATCATTTCGTCATAAATCTATAAGATTCGTGCTGTTCAAGTTACAGCTTAGGAGTTTTCATAATTTAGTGCAATACTGGTAATGTGATCTTACGTAGAATTAAAGTGCTTTATTAATAGCATTTATGATAGTATATTGGAAATGTCCGTGCCTTCAACCACACCTGCGCTAAACAAGGCTAACCCGGGTATACCAGCCTGGCGCTACTCTGCTACTGGTCCTTGGGTGCTCTTTACAGGCGGAAAAGAGTAGTCTTCCCTCACAGTCGCTTCTTTCACCTTTATTTTAAGTCAATGGCATCGATTGTTCAGAGCAGCATTGTTCCTTGCAAATATTCAAGACAACAGCACCCAGTCAGCCACACACATAATAGTCATTTGATCCTATACAGGACACCCTAACTTGAGGACCTCGCATTGAGTTACCAGAAGCCAATGGAACAGCATATACATGCGACGTTATGATCCACCGAGGAGGCATCAGGACATTTTATAATTTACCCCTGCATTACATATCAAATAGATCATACTCTATTGTATAAACAAAAAACAATTGGTCCATTTTGATCTTGAATCACATCTCTAGAACCTATTGGCAAGTATTAATACAAAGGTATATGGTGTAGGATGATCAATATCAAACCACAAAGTACCCTGCACGAAACGGTACCCCCAAGATGAAATAGCAATATCTGCGAACAGGTTAACATGTAGTTACCTTCCTAGTCCTCCGGTAGGTTGCAAGTCCATTTTGCTTATATTAATTCATGAGAAATAAACCCAGCAGTGAAAATTCCCGAAGTATCATGTTTTCTATAACCCATGGCTGACACATGGAGCATTTATGTGTCCATGCTGTTTTTGCCAATTAGCATGTGACGGATGCCACCATTTGAAATTATGATCACACCCTATTTATTCAATGGAGTCTGCCTGAATCCACACATATAGCTTTCCCAGACTGTCCGCTTGGTAGTAATAGAGGTAGCGGCATTTTTGTAATAAATCAACTATAATTGCATCTGTGGCCAGCCATCCCCTTCAATCTCGCAGTGAATATAACCAGACCCGCCAAATACCATCTTACCAAGGAATCTGTCCAGCCGAAACTCATAAATATGGTGCAAATGGTAGATAATTAATTACTCTAGGTTGTCATTAAAGGTGATGACCACACTAGCCTGTTGCAGTGGAAAGCTAAAATAAAGATTTATTATCTTAGCCGTGACCCGCTCCGGTGCCCAAGTTACGTCCATTCTATAAGGTTCTATCACATGTCTTCATGCATAAACTAGTCGTGCGAACTCGGACTTCTGAAAGACATGGTAATAGTTCCCATGTGTGCTTGGAAAGTTCCGCTTGAATGAGCCACTTGTATTTATTATATAAATGAAAATTCTGGTCTGCTATGCACTGTTATTCCCAAATATCAGGGTAAAATATGGTAAGATCGTGATTTTGTTTTTAGCAGTTGTCACAACCTTTAGTCAATTTACATACATTCACAATGTAGAATATTGTCCAAAACTCGAGAAACGTGATTGTTTACATGGTGATACGACAATCATTTTAAGCCATCCGATTGGCCCTTGGCTCTAAATGGCTGCCCTTTAGGGCACCAAATCGAGGCTGCAGGTTACACTGCCTGGGCTGAACTGATCTGGAATCCTTTCAGGTGGCTGGCTGACCAATGTATCATTTGGCCGTACTCTTAAACAAATGTAGACGTTTCGGCAGTGTGTCAACGTGTGTATGTAAGCAGCTGTGCAGGCCAGAAAGCCGGCGTAAGCGGAACCAGTTCAAATGGCAAGGTCTATGACGTAATCTTAATTTTCAAATCCAAGGAGTTCGTGACTAAAAATTACACGCTCACGAAGAAGCAAAAAAGAAAATTCATACTAGATTATCTACAATTGACAACCTAGTCTTGGTTTTCTTTCGGCCATGATCAAATATGCTGTTTTGACATAGGCTACGTTCAAGTAAAGTATTCATCAATCCAACCAAGTGGACATGTCAACCTCTCCCTTGACAGTTATTAACACATGACGTTTGCTGTGCATTCGTTAGTTTTATCATCATATGCAGCAGTGGATAAATGCAGATACAATATAAATGTTTTGCGCGTGTAACGTGCTTAAACTTGGATGTCACGAAAGGGGGCAGATTAAAATCTTTACATTCTAACGTTAGGTTTCATTGGCTGTCTAACGTTATAATTGACGTTGTAACCCAACCAGGATGAACGTGCCACTGAAAAGCTTATCCCCACTGAGCAGTGAGAATAATTCACTTAACAAGCTCTGGGCATGGGAGAATATGCTTCCCATATCTGAATCCAGACACTAAATGTATTGCATAACTATGCACGCAATATTTGGGAACAAACAGGACAGAACAATGTACTCGTTGCTAGATAGACAATAATTTATACAGTGTAGTATATCTTAACTTTTCAAAACAACCAATGTCAAAACAGAACAACAAGAGATGCAGAAGGACAAAACGACTTTACAATGCTTTGTGTCATTTATGCGCCCAAGCTCCAACTCCCAAAAATGCAATAAATCTAAGCTATTTATCTTTAAATCAATTGCATAATTGACCAACATCCACGGCGTTTTTAAAGAATGACTGAAGATGCACGCATGGAATGTATCATCACTCAGAAAGCGATTTTACAAAGCAGTGATTCAAATCACGTAAGTAACATTGATTCTTTCTCAGCGACAGAGTTTGCGAGGACATATGTCTTGCTTAAGTGAGTTGACAGCAGGTCTCGTTGTAACAGCAACGGTGTATTTACATTTGCCACATGATCGACTAGACAGTGGTGCTCGTATTAAAATAAATTACTGTTGTTAGGTCCTACATTTCACCTCAAAGAGGCTAGTAAATAAATGTAGGCCGAACATAGATAACGTTGCTTTTGAGCCGTAATGATATAAAGAAAGTTATGGCTGAAAGAGCAAAATTGTCTCAGCAAGTGTTAGCGCTTTTCGACTTCAGGCCTTTTCAGTGTCCATGTTTAATTCTAAACATGTCATGTTGTCCAGACTCCCTGCCCGCCATCACACTGTGCAATGACCTCCCCTATGATGCAAGGGAATGTCCATCGCTTTTACTCTTCAAAACTCAAACTGAAAAACTCTTCTCTAGCATGTAATTCCCCAATATTTTGCCCACTGCGATCGTTTCACTAAACTAACCACACACACACACATATACACACAGCTCCTCCTTTGTCAGTCTGTACGTAATTCCCATCTTTCTTTCTTTCTTTCTTTCTTTCTTTCTTTCTGTCTTTCTTTTTTTATTAATGCCGCTCCCTCTCCACCTTGTTTCTCAGTGTCCGAATGAAGATCTAGCCCACCACCAGTCCCATGTGCTCGACTGTAAGACGGAAGCTATCAACACTGTTGAAGACATGCCCCCATGCTAATATATTCTTGCATATTGCCGCTGACCCCCTTGTTGAAATTATCTTGAGCGGTTGTTCTGACCTCCGTGATAACACAGACATGGTCATTTTCTCTGCAATTCAATTGTTTATCACTGAGTTAAGACGTTTCATCAAGTAATATTACCTTGCACACGGTGAGGCCATCCAGCCGAAACAAATATGTTTGAATCTAATTAATCTGATCCTGCTCACTTCTGCATCTATTTCACGCTTTTATTTGTCCGCTGTGCCTTGTCCACATGTATATGTGTTGTGATATTGTGAGAACCTTGAAAGACCACTTTGCAGCTATTGTGTAATCCAGATTTTAGAAAAAAAATCTTCATATCTTTACTACAACAACGACAACAATAAAAATAACGATAACAACAACAACAATAATAATAATGATAATGATAATAATAATAATAATAATAATAATAATAATAATAATAATAATAATAATAATAATAATAATAATAATAATAATAATAAAATACAAAGCGAATTGTAGTTTTAAAGGTGCATGACAAACATCATTGTTTTGCTGGGGGTGGGGATGGGGGGTGGGGATAGTTACAATGTCCTAACCTTTGCCAGGGTGTATGGGTAATACCTCTGGTATTTGTTTTGTGTAAATAGGGCTCATTGTTTCTGCCGTGGGGTATAAATCAATGTAAGATTAAAAAATATCATAAGCGTATGTATTGTCTCTGGCTCTTGAAGTCAATGGTGGTTCAGTAAGTGCAAGGCAAATATTGTGCCATGAGCTATGACTCATTGTTTTGCTCAGGATATGGCGATGTCCACTATGACTGTCATGATAATTTGATTTAAACGTATTTATTTATTGTTAATGACCTCATAGTACAACAGGTACTAATATAATTAAGATAATCTCCAACACATGAACAACCCACAGAATATACATATATATATATTATACAGATATTGGAAGGCAGGGAGTCCGATATAACGTTTCAGAGTCCCGTAAACTTCATATCGGACGACCCGCCATCTAACATCTGTTATATTCTGCAATTTGTATGATTTTCCTTGTGTAAATGAAGAAGTCTGAAACAATCTATAGCAAAATCACAAAATTTATTTCCCATTGGAATTCTACACATTTTGCCTGAAGCTAGGGAAAAGCCCCAGTGAACGTCATTTGCGTTATGACGTCACGCGCGCACGGGGATTCCCTCGAGCTGTCCAATGTAACATTTACAGGGCAGGCACGTGGTACAAATAGAGACAGCTGATTGGCTACTAATAGACTAATGCATAATATATATATATATATATATATATATATATATATATATATATATATAAACTGACATACGCAACGATTGAATAAATTTAAGAACCATGTACACACTGGCTATGGATATAAGCTATGTGTAAGAGGGTCAAATAAAGTGAAAGCAAATAATTTTGTAGCCCCGGGAAGAGAAAATATAATTTTAGAATACAAACCTACGACTTTCCATAATATTGAATATTTTTTCATTATTTTCCAAAGGGAGGTCGGATATATCCTTTAAAGGGCATGCGGGATGAATCATTCGAAATGCCGTTAAAGCGTTTTTTATCGACCATACTTTATCAATTGGTAGAAAAAAGACTATAGAACCATAAGAAATATAATTTAAAAGCCGTTTTTCGTCCCAATTTTGGTACAGTTTCCCTTCCTCCTATTCGTAAGCGAATGTTACTTTCTGCAACCACGTCACGACGGGACGTCATCTGGAAAACCCGGAGCCCGCCTGTGCATATGCCAAGTAGGGTAGAATCTATTCTACCCTCCTTGCATGGACTGTCTGTCAACATAGTGAGCAGAGCAGGGATGGCCGCATTTGGGGGCCTTTTTTCGGGCCAGTCTGTCCACAACCACACCTTATGGTAAAAAAGTGTGTTGTCTATGGTTGTACCAATACCCACAACAAAAGACCTAGTCTTTTCCGCTTCCCAAAGGCTCCGAGACAGAGGCTACTATGGCAGCGGCAAGTACGGTTGACACGGCTGACTTCAATGTGAACACGGAGCTACTATCGAGACAGTAGCTCCATGATGTGACACAGAGCGGGATTTTGTGCCCGGCACATTCTATGAAAAAAAAATGTACGACCCATCCTATTTTATAATGGCAAAGCAGGGTTTTAAAACACTGGCAAGGTTAAAAGACGACGCTGTGCCAACTGAATTTGGAAGACCTCCAACTGCGCCTTCGCCAAGACCAGCATCAACGCTGACCCGAAAATTTACACTTCTAAATAAGTCAATTTCAGAAAGTCAGAAATAGATTTTATATCATGGGATTGGAACTATTAAAGTCCCTTGAAATGTACATTTTCTATGTATGTATGCAGCTGACTCCCACTCATCCACCAACAGGTCCATACATTTTGGGGTTCCATGATAAACCGCAACAGTTATTCTCTGCGTTTTGACATATGTAGAAATTCAGAAATGTCAGACAAGAAAACGTTTTTTTTTTAACATCAGATTTTATTTATTGTGACAAGAAATGAAATGACATTTATTCTTGAGATGGTAGGGTAACCTTCTCCAATTTTATACACAAACCACAATTTTTAGTGTATCAAGGGTCGGGGATTGTAGGCATTGCTAGCCTAGAGAATTTTGCTACAAGCTTGTAACATATCAAAATATTGTCGAAAGCTATTGTAATTCACACGAACTCTGGCTCTGGCTAATATGGACGTACACCTGAAATCTGACGAACACGCTCCACGAAAAATTTTCTCATCTCCGTCATCACCATCAGAACTCCTCTCGTCAGTCTCTTTTCCAGACAACTCGCACGAACACGAAAGATCCAACTCATATGTCACTGCCCCTCGCGTCATAAGCATTTCCCCTTGTCGACATGCTGCTTGGCTTTGTGCTCCCCACATGACGTCACGATTCCTTTCACAAAAAGGCGCGAACTTTGGCTGCTTCTTGCTAAGATTGCTCAAACTTTTCAAAGCTAAAGAAAACTATATTATCGCCGAAAAAATTGTTGAAAGGAACCACATAAAGGGGGGTGGGTGGGTGGTAACTCCCATTAGTGACAACACTTGGCATGTGCCGCTTTGAAGGCTCCTCTTTTCAGCAAAATTTCCCTCACAAAGGTCAAGTATTTTGCCAAAAATTCCCTGAAAAGGGTTTTTTTTTTCTCTTTCACGGTCCAAAGTTCGGGAAAATTTTCCTAAGTTTAGTCAAAAATTTCTTCCTGGAGCACTTTTCACGCCAATTTGGGACCATATTTTCTACTATTTCGGTTAAAAAAATCCCTAACAAAGGTATCATTTTTGTGAACATGTGCCCAAACAAAGAGTGGGTTTTTGAAAGATCGAGTCGTGGGAAAGTGCCCCCCCCCCCGCCCTCCCGATCACAACACACCGCTTGCTTCCAAATGACAGGGTAGATCAGCTACTATTTCACAGAGTGTTGCAATACAAATGGACCTGCCTGTGACCCAAGCCTTCATGCATGCAACGCACAAAGGATTAGGTCATACATCTTAATCCAAACGATGTCAACAATTATCGACCATTCACTCTTTTAGCTCAATGCTTTCTTGGTTTATTGAACTATGTTTAGTACAAACTTATCATGTCTGTGACCTTCAACTTGGATTTAGAAAGGGCAGAAGCACCGCGATTGGCTGCTTGTACCTAAATGATGTTATTACCTATTTCAATTCTCTGAAACCGCCTGATTTTATCTGCAGCTTAGATACCACCAAGTACTTTGATTCTGTGTGGCGTGATTGGTTGCTGTATAAATTATGGTCACGAGCTCCACTAGATTAATGGGTATACATTTCCCTCTGGTATCGTAGGCTGAAAGCTGTAGTGAAATGGAATAATCTATTTGGTGGTGAGTTTCCTGTCAGTGTAGATACGCGCCGGGGAAGTATTTTGTCCCCAAAACTCTTCAACACTTTTATTGACGAACTACTGATGGACATAAAAAAGTCACCTTTCCTCTTAAAAACCGGCAGTGACCTCCATAATTGTTTTGCGTGTGCAGATGACATTACTCTATTTGAATATACAATACATCGTTTTCAAGCATTGGTAAATATGTGGCACCGATATTCGTGTAAGTGGCGTTTCTCATTTAATCCTGGTAAATGTTTGTGTATGGTAGTAGGCCTAAATAGATCTATTGATGAACCCAAATGGCTGCTGCAACCGTCAAAACTAAATAATATGAGAGAGCTAGATATCCTTGGGGTAAAACACAGTGCTGGTAGTAGTAGTAGTAGTAGTAGTAGTAGTTGTTGTTATAGTAGTAGTAGTAGTAGTAGTAGTTGTTGTTGTTGTTGTAGCAGTAGTAGTGGTAGTTGTAAAAGTAGTAGTAGTAGCAGCAGTAGTAGTATAATTTTATTGTCATGAAAAGAGTCTCATTAGAATCTTTGGTCATACATATGACACATAAAACCACATACATGTGCGGATAGTATCATCTATAATATAATCAAGTAAAATATAAAAAAAAGAAAGAAAAGAAAAAAAAAAAAGAAAAGAAAAGAAAAACAAAAAACCCGCAATACTTTGACTAAGATTGTACCCAGAGGCTCAACGCAAGGTAATCCCCATTTACAAAGACATTTGCGCAGGTATTGTACAAGGGTAAGTAGAATTGTTTTATGCTTTGTGCCCATCAACATGCAAACCTGTTCATCATCACTAAAAGCATCAAAGCCAACACTATACTTTCTGAGAACATGGTACAAAATTTGTCTTTCATGGTCATGCCGAGCACAACTTAGGAGAAAGTGTTTCTCGGTCTCAATGCAACCAGACATACCATACTGGCATTTCCTTTCGCTCCATGATGTTACAGGTCGGATATGGCGGCCTGGTTCAATTCTTAAATAATGTGAGCTTAGTATGAACCTGTCTATTGCCTGCATATATGTTGTACTAGGCAGTTTGAAAATATATGGCTCCATGCAGAATTCAGATTTGAAATTTCTAAATCCTTTTAATTATGACTTGGGACTCAAAGCCACAAGTTTTGAATGTATTACTTCAACGTACTGATTGATAATTTATCATTCAGCATCCGAAGACACACCACTTTATCCAACACGAGTTGTTTCTCAGTTTGTGAACAGACCAATACTCATAAAAAATCCAGGCTCCACTGTACACCAGTTATTTAACCAAAACAATACATTTCTAGCAGCGTAGTGTAGGCGCATTTCACAACATTATTTTCAAGCAACGTCAAAATATGTAATCAATATTTAATAATTCTGAATTTATGCTGCAAGTTAAGGGAGAAACGCCCAGTGTCTGCTTAAATACCCACTGTACTCATGCAGTGTAGAGCGACAACCTATGAGCCACTTAAAAATAAATGCGAAACCAGTACCAGGAGAATTTACGTAAAGCTGAGCAACAGCACAATGGTAAACTAAGCAGTTCTTTAAACAATCTTAAAAAGGAGAACTAAAGTATGGTGGAAGACCGTTAAATAGTTTTTAAACAGAAATCACCGTCAGAACATTCCTTCTTAGTATGTGAAGGCAGACACATAATCAACAATACATCCAAAGCCGAAGCATTTAACTCCTTCTTCCTAAATCAGTCTAATCTTGATTCCTGCACAGTCATCACTCCTACCCGCCCTCAACATCCCTCACATACTATTGGAAATTTAAATATCTGTGAAAACGAAGTGCTAGAAACACTTAAGATCCTTGACACAACCACAGCAACTGGACCAGATGCAATAATTGTCAGACGTTTGAACGAAGTAGCTCCAATAATTTATAAATCTCTCACATAACTAATAAACCTCTCTTCAGACCAAAACCAGTTCCCATCAATTTGGAAAGAATCCCACGTTATACCATTGCACACAAAAAAAGTCAAGACGATTTTTGTATTAATTACTGGCTGATATCCCTCCTAAGCTGTACTGGAAAAGGGATGGAAAGAGTAGCGTTCAAACATGTGTTCAATATTTTTTCGGGGCAATATGGTTATATCTGCCAACCAATCTGGTTTTATGCCTAGTAATTTCACTGTTAACCAGTTACTTTCCCTTTACCATGAGTTATGTTTGGCAGTCGATCAGCAAAAAGAAGTACGAATCATATTCCTCGACATCAGGAATGCATCCAGTAAAGTGTGGCATAGAGGTTTCCTTCATAAGTTAGAAAAAAGTGGTGTTGCAGGAAATTTACTCTCCTGGTTTGAAGAAAACCTTCAAAACTGCAAACAATATGTTGTTCTCAATGGCAATCCCTCTAGCTGGGGCGCCATTAATGCCGGCGTCCCCCAAGGGGCAGTTCTAGGTCCGCTCTAGTTTTTGATCTGTATAAATGATATAGTTAATACTGTATATTCTAATGTTAAAGTTTTTGTGGATGACACATCCCTTTTCTTTGCTTTTGATGACACAGCCTGTGCAGTTACCGTTTTTAATCAAGATCTTGCCTCTTTGGACGATTGGCCCAAAGACTGGCTAATTTCCATCAATGCCTGACCATTCCACACTTGTTTTTCAAGGTCATCAACTAGGAAATGTGTCCAAACACAAACATCTAGGTTTTACCCTGAAATTCAATTTAAAATGGAATGCCCATATTAAAGAAATTGCCGCCAAAGCTTCCAAAGAGATAAACATAATGAAGTCTCTTTAGTTGCGTCTTGATTGTGTCACATTAGAAATTATATACTTTTCATTTACTTGTCCCAGTTTAGAATATGGCAGTGTGGTCTGGGACCTTTGTGCTCAGGCTGCTGAAAAGATCCTGGAAGATTTACCATTGGCTCCATCCTGCATAGTTACAGTAGCTATGTGAACTACCCCTAGTGTTATATGAAGAAACCGGTTTGGAAACTCCAAATGGAGAGAGACCTCAAAACTCTCTATGATGGACAGGATAGTCCACAAGTTAACTCCTAGCTATTTGCATACCGTTCTCCCGAATGTCCCAGCACCCAATGAAAATCATCGCTATGACACCAGAAGCCAGTCTGACACCCGCAGACATTCCATATTACCTATATTCCAACCAGATTAATGTTGTTTGAAAAATCATTTCTCCCTCCTTCTATGAAATCAGGGAATCTTCTTCCCCTTGAAGTGGGAAATTTACCAACTTTGTGCCAGTTCAAAAGGAGAATTTCTAACCCATCGAAATGCTAGTTGATATATCCCAAACTTCTTAACGTCGGCAAGAGATATTTGTTTATTTTACATTCCAGACTACTCGTGGGCCATAGCCAATTGAATGAACATCTGTTCCAAATAAGTGTTAAAGAGTCACTAGCATGTTCGTGTTGTGCTGCTGCCGAAAGCATATGGCACTACTACCTTACATGCCATTGATATATTATTATATGCAACAATCTTCATACATCGGTTAATTGAGTTCATGCATCCTTCTGTTTATGCAATTTTGCTGGGTGATTATCACGGCAGTCTCAAAGAAAATATTTTTATATTTCTCTGTGTGCAAGAGTTTGTACAAAAAAAGGAAACGTTATGAAGTTGAATAATTGACATGATACATATGTTCGTAGCTTCTACAAGCCACCCTGTTTATGTTCCATTTTGTTGGAGTCCATCTTCTCCTTGTTTTGCCCCTGCATCACCTCACCTGGAGTACCTCTTGCACTCAACGGGTGGCAGTGCAGCTGGTGTGTGTCACATCTGTCCTGTCCTTGTGTCTTCTCTTGCAAGAGGGATTCATATAGCTAGGGCTCTGCCCTTCTTTCCAATTGTTTTCTCTTGTGAATAAAATATGTTTAAGCCAATGAATGAGGACAGGAAAAAGTTTTTTGAACCAACTATAGGGGTCTGCACACACATGTCATTATTTGCAATAACTTTGATTGCTTGCTTTAAATATTTCGCAAGAGTATGCCAATACCTCCTGATGCTCAACGTGCTTGAATATTTTTTTCTTTCCATGCAAAATTCCAAAACACATGCGACGGGATGTCGGCTAGGAAATCTGTATGTTCCATTGTTTCTAACAATGCCACAATGTCATTGTTAAACAAATACCGTTGTACTGCATCATCTTTGAGTTGATGGCTAATGATCTCACACTTCTGAAGATAAAAAACATTACTTTTTGTTCTGTCCTAAGTCCATGGTGATAAGGGAATGTCTACTGAACGCCATGCTTTGTTTACTCATTCCAGGTGTGAATCCAACTCTAACAGGTCAGGGTTTAAGTAATATTTTATGAAATATTCTCTTGAAAGGTAGTGATGACTTGTTGGACTAATAATGAATACATATTTGAGGCTGTTGAGACATTCAGAGCAAAATCTAGACGTTTCATCCTCTAATTTGGTATACAATCTGCTTATAAGTTTTATTATTTGGTATCATTTGTATTACTCCTGTTTAAGCTGTGAACTTAGTCCTCTGTTTTATCCAATGTGTTATGTACTACAGTGTGTCTTCCTATGTGCTTGAGAGCCTCCAGATTAGTTAAGCGTTACCATTAGGCAATCCAGTTGAAACAGATATGTTTATAATGAAAATATGTTTGTTAGTATTTGAGTCCATACATGTAGGCTGGAGTCATTGTGTGGTCTTCCCATCTTTCTTGCTCTTGTGAGCCTGTCACAATTTGCCTGCGGCAGCTTAATCTGATCATATTGACCAATAGCATTTACCGAGATTGCTGGCTTTTCTGTATAGAAAAACATATTTTCTGGCACATCGTCTAAGGCAAGAGCATCTAAACTGTCCCAATCTTCATGCAGCACATTGAAAAACAACCCGTCTGGCTTTTTCTTGATAGTTTTGCGTTGCTGTCATTTACTCTGTAGCTCAACTACCTCAGACATAGAGTAAATGTAGTTTGTTTCCCGACCCAGTGCTGTAAATTGTTGCATCCCCGGGTGTGGAATACAATCACAAGGTCGATTTATTACAATTTAAAAAGGTGACAACCAGGTAAATACACAAGTGATATTAGGGCTACTTTCCATGTTTTAAATAGAATTTCAAAGCCCCCCCCCGTTCTATGTACAGATATAGTAGTGCTGGCATATATTATCCAGGTTTGGTATCCAACGTGAAAACTCATCTATGGAAATGTGTTGGCATTTCATCCCATATGAATGGCATGGAATATGTTGACTTGAATCGTGATCTTATTAATAAGTTGGAAACTGCCCAAAGTACAACTATAAAGTCCCTCTTGGCACTAAATAAGAGGTCTCACTCTTCATGCCTTTTTTCAGCTGTATATCTTACACATATCAGTGATATTATACTCCGTGATACTGCATCTATTGTCTGGCGTACCTTCCGTGTTCGAAGTCCGGTTAGATTGCCCTTCTCTACTTTCCCATTATCTGAAACTATTTAGATGGGAGTTCAAAGGTATCAAAGGTAGTCTCATTGATCGTATTTTTCGTCAATCATTTCCTTTTCATATTCGGCGACATTATGAGTAATCTTTCAAATTCTTAGAGCATATCTCAAGGAGTAGTGAATTCACTAAACTACCTACTCCATCACACAAATTGAAATAAACCAAATAGTACCCAACATAGATTGGCGTGTCTCCTGACAAATCTTTTTAATAATACTTTGTGGACTTTTGAATAACTAGCTTGTTTTAGATTTATGTAATGTGTTTTCCTTCATTTGTCAAGTATATGTACATATCTGTTCAGTTTTATCATATACTTTATGAGACCTCTGTTTTGCAGCTTGTGTGTAGCTCTTTCTTGGCAAACTCTGAATTGGTCAGCAGTTATTTCATTCCACTTCTCACTGAATGTGTTTATAAGCTTGAGGTCTCTCTCTCTCTCTCTCTCTCTCTCTCTCTCTCTCTCTCTCTCTCTCTCTCTCTCTCTCTCTCACTAGGTGGGGGATCGACTCAAGAGCTCATGTTCCTGAGCTCTTGTGTTGATCCAGCCTGCCAGAAGATAGGGACCCTCAGTCAACTACATTGAGATGGCTTGCACACTCCAGTCAAGCAATCTCAAGTATGCTTAATGGAAACTAATTTTTTATCTGAGAGTATTTGTTTCTATGCATCATTTTAATTGTCTTTTTACTGTCTTGTGTCTTTATTTCGATGTATTTGTATGTCTCTTTCCCCGAGATGGTTGGAGACGGTTAATGAAATATAAATATAATTATTACAATGATCATTCAGACATGATAATGAGTTGATTTGGGGCATGTGAAGAGTGTCGCAATGAAGGTATACTACAATACAAACAACAAACACGTTTCATTTCACATGACCTTAATTTTATTATTCTTGGGTTACATAGAAAAATTACAATCAATGTCAGTATTAGTCTTGGTAGGGTCAATTGTTTTTATATTCAACTGGGGTGTTATCTCTAGTCCTGTGACATGACGGGAAATATAGCTGGTAATACTTCCTTTCTTATGGCTTATATTTTGCCATATGAGGGCCTGTGTAGGGCAATTATAAGGCATTTTAGGCCTTTTTAGGGTGTCTGGACCTGCAGACACACACACACACATATTTTGTTGTTAATAAACGCAGACAGGTATAAAATAACATTTTCATAGCATTATATTTCTCTAGTTTTTAAAGTGTTTGTAAAGATATGGAACACAATATCGACATTTTTTTCTGTTTTTTTCCAAAATGGCGGGTGATCCTGTCCATAGGTGTAACTTTACAGCAGTGTATGGTACAATAGAGACAGTACAGTTCACAGATAAGACTGATGCATGCCTGCAGTATCTTGAACTTGACATCTCTCTCCATTCATCTCAGGAAACACACAGGTTTCTGTTGTACTACGCTGGTACGTGTCTAAAGGAATCAAAGAATTCCACAGGTCCATATCTCAGAACAAATTTATCTATCCAATTTGTCAGGCATGTGATACGGGTCCGTGTTGAAAATCAGCAGACTCCGGTGTTGGTTCAGTTTATATGTCAGCTGGTGTGAAGGGTAAACCCCAGAAAAATAGCATCTCATCACATAATTTTCAGCAATGCAGACCTTAGTTGTTGATTTATTCATTGTAGGTATACGTTATGAGTAAAGTCCACTTCAATGATATCTAGAACAATGGTATAGATTAACAATCTATTGTTGTCAGAAGTGCCTGAGAAAAACTGGCCTCCACTTTGATATTTCCATTTTTATTTATAGGCATGACACCTTGCATCTGTTTGAATATGTGTCAATGTTGAACAGATAAAGACAGTAGCCATTGGGACGATTAATGTAATTTCCGTCATTGGTATTCCAGTTACCCCTGAACAAAGTCAGGTAAGAGTCAATGTATAGTTTGTTTGCATAGTCTGGTCTAGTACTCTTCTCAAGTATGGAACCATTAACTGCAACCCATAGGTAATTCAGATTATAATGTTGAAAATAAAAGGAGTTCTTGGTGTAACTTCTGCTCACAGCTTCGGAAGCCAACAAGCTAATCAGGATTTGTGCATGTACACGATCCTGGAATAAGTTGTCCAATTGAATATGTTGAGAACCTTGTGCCACAGTATGTGGCATGAGGTCTGACTTCATGATGGGGTACTTGTCTGTAGTATTTTGCAGACGTTGACTGATCTCCATGTAGGGTATGGTGGTCAAACTGACAGTACAGATCCACTGTTTCACTGCTTGAATATCCACTTTACATTTCTCTGTGCCCACTCTCATCAGACGGAATGTGTTAGGACTGGGTGCCAATTTGACCATGATAGGGTTTCCGTTGAGTAATAGATGAAATTATTGAAACGTATTAGAAAACAGGGATCCTGTCATGTCCACACTTTGACTATTATTTGTGTAACAATTTCGTAATTTAAATCTGACATACTGACCATCCAGAGGGTCTGTTTCGTTCATGTGATCTGCATTATCTTTAAAGTACAGATGAGTTTCCACTTCACTTTCTTTTGCATCTTCAGCATAATTCAGCACCGTGTCCAGTTATGCCTTGTATGGATTAAGTTGTCCGATACTCACCAGTCTGTTTTGCCAGTATACTTGAACCTCTGAACATAGACTAACTTTATCTGTAGCACCAATGGGAGAATCATTATTCTTAGTGATGCGGCACTTCATGTGGAGACGCGTCTTTTGCAAATTGATTCAGTCGGTCCCCGTATTGTCTATACAGAGTTCGACCAGGTTGCCTTCACGTAATGGAGCCAATGGTAATTTGTCTATCCATTGAATACACTATATGGCTTGACTTTCTAATAGCGTGTCAAAATCTACAAAGGCCATCTTATCGTCGACTCTGGATTGTTGTCATACTTTTCTTTTATCGTACTTATATACTCTGTTAAATGGAAGGCGTCTTATATCATCTCTGCCTCTAGAATCCTTAGAGTATGAAGCACCTCTGGCTTATCCCCCAAAACTGCTGATACATCACGTGGGGCTCTGGTCTGAGAGGGTATGGGTCAAAAGTGCTACATCTGTGGCAAGCCAACAGGGCCATAACGCATTGGTCTTACGCGTTGCCGAGCCTCTACTACGCGTAGTTGAGCCAACCAATCAGATTTCAGTCTCCACTACCTCTACTACGCGTAGTTGAGCCAACCAATCAGATTTCAGTCTCCACTATGCGTTGCCGAGAATATGTTTTCCACTATGCATAGTCGAGCTTCGGCTACGCGTAGTGGAGCAACTTATGGCACCTTTTGGCTGAAGAAAAGCAAACTAATCATTTACGTCCTTACAATCATTATTGATATTAAAACAGCCAACAGGTCTAATACAGTTTACAAGAGCATCAGTGATTGGATAGTTTGGCTACACGCTATGGGAGGCATAGTTTCTCAACTACGCGTCACCAAGGCTCCGCGACGCGTTCTAGAAGAACATTTTCTCGGCAACGCGTAGTGGAGACTGTAATCTTATTGGTTAGCTCGATTACGCGTTGCCGAGCCTCCACTACGCGTAGTGGAGACTGTGATCTTATTGGTTGGCTCGACTACGCGTTGCCTAGACTCTACTATACGTAGTGGAAACTGTAATCTTCTTTGTTGGCTCGACTACGCGTTGCCGAGCCTCAACTACGCATAGTAGAGACTGCAATCTGATTGGTTTACTCGACTACGCGTTGCCGAGTCTCGACTCTGTGTAGTGGAGGCTCGGCTACGCATAAGACCTACACGTTATGGCCCTGTTGGCTTGCCATATACGTCAGCTCTACGGGGATAAGTACTATAGGTTGGGCAGGGGTGACCATATAATTACAAACGTTATCTTTCAAGTCACCAGTCTCATGGCTACCACATGTATATATAGTCAAACCTGTATGACTGGAATTGTTTGGAAAATAGACACATGTTTGAGATATTATAAAGTGCATCTCTTGTACGACTTATGGTAAGTTCAAACATATTTATTTTAACTGGATTTTCCTATACTGGTACATTTAGACACTACAACAATGAAGTCTACTTGGAGCAGCACACATTTACATGACTCACAGGACAAACTATAATTAAAAGATACTAATAAGCTACCAAAAGAGATCCATGTAACTATTCCAATATATAAATCACTTGAACTAATGTTGTTTACCATCAAATTACGAGACAGGCTCATCATTGAAATGCTTTGTGCCAACAATATATTGTTGGAAAGCTTCACATATTTGGACATTCAGTTGAAAATCTGATAATTCGTAATCGTCAATTTAAAACACAAGCGTGTCACTTGCAATGTAAGTGATAAGATTTGGATGAAACGCAAGAGTTATTAGATGCATGTGTCCTACAGAAGTGTAATTTGGAGACTACAAAAGAAGGTGTTTAGAGTCTTGTATCAGGGATGAGAAGACCCGTCAGTTAAGGAACAATGGTGACTCAATTGGGATTTAGAATAAACCTTGGCAGAACTGTCTGTGACAGATGTTCGCAAATCTCTGTCCATATATACAATTTGGTTGACAATTGATTCATTTATATAGTCGAGGCTATATAACCTGCTCGTAAGCAATAACAAAATGACGGATTGGCAATTCAACATTGTTCAAACCATCTTCCAGTACGGGTATTCCAGTTAAAAACAAAAACTAACAAAACAAACAAAAATGAAATAAACACAGGTGGAGTATCATCTGCATATAAAGACACAATGGGGGTGACAGCAGTGTCACAGAAATACGAATCCTTGGTATCATAGATTTCTGGAGGCCTTCAGCACAAGTAACTTGTGCTTTAATAAAGGCGGGACACAGGATTACAGTCAAGATAAGCAGCATCTTTATCGAACAATCCTCCCCCATTAAATCAATAGTCAATCTAAGCAGCATATATGGATCAAGCCGCCTCACTGTTTGGATCGACAAGCTTGACTAAATAACTGAGACCTACCTCAGAATAACACGATAATTATCATACTGGGAATGGAGCTACTCTGTGAAAATGAGTAACCTTAAGATGAGCAAAGGTTGGCAGCACACAAGAGTGTGCCACTGGGCCGCTTCAGTGATTTACTGATGGGATAGCCGGGTGGATCACTCAAACAGCAATGTGTCCGTCCAGCCCACACTTAGTCTCTGATCTTTCACACATAAAACAATATGTCTATTTTTGTTAGACAAAGTGGATGGCATCATTTCCATGTCCAGAGGCATGACAAAATGAACACTGACCATTTTATTCTACTGTGAAGACTGTAGAAGTAAGAGTCTCTTTTTATCATAGTATACTTTAATAGCTCTACATGTGCGTTCATCCTTATGTTACCATATACTTTTACTCTGACGACTGTTCATGTAAGAGTCTCTTGTCATCTGAGTATATACTCTGATAATAATTCTGCATATGTATACAACATTTTGTTACCATCTACTTTTACTGGAACGTCTGTACGTGCATCATTTTGTTACCATCTACTTTTACTGTGGCGGCTGTACACATCTCATTTTGTTATCATCTACCATTATCTTGAGGACTGTTCACGTATCATTTTCTTACCATCTACTTTTACTGTGGTGCCTGTGCATGTATCATTTTGTCACCAGCTACCTTTACTGTGACGACTGTACACGTGTCATTTTGTTACCATCTGATTCTACTCTAACGACTGTGCATGTAAGTTATTGTCACCGTCTGCTACATTTGCAAACAGAGAATACTCTGCGTTCTCCTCTCAGCCCGGGCCATCTGCAACATCTGCAAATAACAGAAGACTCAGCCTTCTATTATTACCCCTGGGCTATCACCTGCTATAGCTAAAACGTTGCAAATTGTGTTTATTGGCTGGTATAACTGTTCATATTCTGGTTACCAGATGACATTAATTTCGTAAGATCACAAGAAAAAACAATATTCATAATAACATTTTTTCCAGAAAAACTTGATATTTAGAATGACTTTTTACTTCGACCATGATTCGATCAAGTTTCCTATCCATCGGTACTATTCTGGCTTCGGTTACCATGAAAATATAGGTGGTGATCGGTTACAGATGCCAGACTGTAATTTATGTCAATATGTGCATGGCGTTCTGTAGACATACTACTTGTGATACCCGTTTCTGTTTCTTTACTGCTCAAGACATGCGAGTACCTCTCATGTTCGTGCTTCAAGAGATGAGGCATGTTTTCTCTTGAGCTGGCAGTTTGCTTGTCACCGAGAGTTTCCATCACCGTCAAACTCTACCCAATTTTCAGCCCCATATAACATTGACCATATGTTAAAAGGTTCAGATACTGAGCACTCAAAACGGAACCACTGAGCCTATTTTTATTTTGTTTCAGCACTGACGATTGTGTGTGTGTGCATTTGCTTATTTTTGTTGTTGCTTTTTGTGTTTGTTTGTTTGTGTGTGTTTTTTTTAAATATCATATGTGTCCTGACTGTGGAATACTACAGTTGTTCTTGAAAGAAGTACATTCACGATTGGCAATTCGAAAGAATTCACCAATTCAGAATGTAGGTGTTGGCAACATTTTGACATTTTTCAAACCATTAGATGTGAAAGCATACTATTTTGAATATGTCTTGAAAAAATGTCGCGTAATTGGGGATGAATTTCGTCTTTACATTGCTGGGGCTGTTTGGAGTTTCAAATGGAATATAAACATATATTTAACATAAACAAAATGTTTGGCAGGCAATCAGGTGGTTACAAATAGGATATTTCAACTCGGATGGTATCTTCAGTAGCTAAAATGTCAGTTTTGTACTATGTATTTGTCCCTAAAGATGTTTTAACTGAGATTGCAGCAGCCACTGTGGGTTTGTGGTATGTACTACGAGAAACAACTGACGCAAAACACTATTCGTTTGTGCTTTAACTCTTCTATAATGTGCCTCAGTTGCGTCCTTCACCTTCAGAATTTTCATTTACATGTACTTTCTTTACCTGCTTTCATCAGCTCAGCAGCTCTAGGTTACAGTCTTCAAAAAATTCGTAACATTTGTCGTCGACAGATGTGCAAGGATCTGCACTCTATGTGTTCTCATTGATATATTTCTGTACGTTTATGTGCTTCATCTTTGTTGCATATGTTCGTTCCGAGGCAGAAGTAATATTGTGTTCAGAAAGGAAGTAACGACGATGCAACATGCCAAAAGCACCTTTTTGTGTGACTGAACTTCATTTTGGATTATATCAAGAAAATATCTGCGCTGAAATTCGATATACATGTGAAGGCATCTAATTTCCACCTTGACAAAAATCCTGGCAGGCCAGCATGTGGCTCAGGAAACCTCTGGGCATGCGCAACTGGGTGAAAGGGGAAGCTGTTAGGGGATAAAGAGATTACCCCGTAGCGCCAGACCCATGCCAACAGATCAAAGGCATCGGTTCCTAACCCTTTTCCTGTCATGAATATCTTACGACCATCAAGAAATGTCTTTTTCCTCTATTAACCCATAGAATCACCATTTGAATATGTCGACAACAAATGAGAATGACTTATGAAAATCAATAACAATAATATACACCTATCTTTGCCATATCTTCCTCAAGGACACAGGCGGAAGCGGCAATGAGCGTGGGGACGCAATGAAGCTGACAGTGGCAGAGAATTGTCCGCGTCTGCAAGCTCTGGGACTGCTTAGTCATATTTGCCATAATTGATCTCTATGTCTGGGGAATTACTTGTAATCATGACCTCCGTTCCTGATTGCGATCCCTCTATTATATTGCACAATATGGACTCTATAGAATGAGGTCCGTATGATACTACAGCTTATGTTCTATCTGCACACCCTTTGGAGGATATGTTGCAAATACCAACATTACAGGTTGGCGTAATTGGATATGACATTCTATGACCTCAGAAAGGTATATGGCATGCAATACTGGTCCTTAAAAATACACGAGAAAGCCAAGGCGATGGTTAATTTCGTTAAAACGAGAGTTTGGCCGCGCGAGTATTTTTCATAATAGAAGTGTGGAGGTCTTTTTTTCCTCCTAAAACCGACTGGATGTAAAATATCGTCCTCGTATATATATATATATATATATATATATATATATATATATATATATATATATATATATACATATATATATATATATATATATATATATATATATATATATGTATATATATGTATGTATATATATACATATATAATAATCAAAGTCTTATAATAAGCAACATAGAATGCATTCACCTACAATAGATGATCTTAATCTATGTCATACTTTAGACGTTACATCTCATACGTGATGTAACCTGTTTAATTTTCTGCGACCCAATAAAGTGATGCAAACTGCAGCATACAGCTATGTCTGAAGCTTGTAAAAGTAAATTCTGGTACGAAAAGTAAAAGGTAAAATTCTGGTACGAAAAGTATACATGCTCTTCAGTTTTCCAGGCACTGGCAATTTATACTGGGAGACCTACTTGGCGCATAAGCCACAGGTGGGTATATGACGAAGCGTTTCTTATAAAACCTTATTTCATTTGAGGAAAACTGTTCAAATGTTTACAGGTCCTTCGTATCTCTTGCTGCCAGTCAAACCCTTCTGGTCTAGTTTTATGAACAACAAACCCGAATAAATTAGGAACGCTTTGTCTCACACATTAGAATTAAAAATGGCACAGGTACATTTGTAAATAATCTATTGCGAACTATATTACTTTCTGCCGATGACTGGAAACCAAAATATGTGTGTGGAATCGAGAACTTTGATCCTGTCATCTTCATTTCGAACAGCATGATGCCATAAAAGCCATTTTGTGTTGGGTTAAATGTGTAATTTGAACTTGGCAATACACATTTTCGAAACCAGCATTTCAAAATGAATAGTGGTTGCTGAACCCTGCCTTAAATGCCTCATCAAACCGTATATAGGATACTTTCACAAAGTTTGAAATAGATAATATGATCAGATGATGAAAATGAGACACACCAAAACCTTTAAAACCAGTAAAAAGCACCCTAAGTCAAGCTATGAAAGTACGATATTTCATAAGCAAAAAGAAAAAAAACATTTTGAAAATATCAGATGATGAACATTAATCGGTAATATTCTCTAAGTTTCTAAAGTCCTCAATGTTATCCAAGTTGTTTGAATTGCATAACATTTTGTACATACAGGTTGTATACCGACTTTATAGATATACACAATTTTCGTGAGTTTCAATATTTAATTGCCAGACTTAATAGACTACTTATTAGGTCCTGAATTGCAATTTGAACGCTGCCATTATTCCTCGACAGGAACAAGATGCATATTAACATATTACACAGGGAAATGAGAGAGGAACTTCTGGAAAAAGATCAACAATCTTTAATTTTCTGTTCTCTTCACATTTTGAGTCATGTCGAAATAATGCAAAACGTTTGGACCCCTTACCGTTAGTGTATGTGCAAAACGTTAAGTAGTTTCCGTAAAATTTTATTTTGGGGTTGAATTTAGGATTAAAGCTCGGGCAGGAATTTTCTTAATTCTTTTCTGCCACCAAGAAAATATGCCTGTACGCAAAGAAGACAGGAATTGGGAAGCATCAACAAAGTAAGTAAAGGAACATGTATGTCCATGGAAAATAATGTTTTAACAAAACATGGACAAAAGGCTTCACGGCGTATTCCACAAGCTTTGGTGATTTGGCTACTGGTTTTCTGTCCCGTATTATCATATGATGTCAATGGGATATATATATATATATATATATATATATATATATATATATATATATATATATATATATATATATATATATATATATATATATATATACATACATACATACATACATATATATATATATATATATATATATATATATATATATATATATATATATATATTTGTGTGTGTCTGTGTAAGAAATGAACTGTATTTGCATTTTGTTTATGCGTTTACATAGCCTGTCAACCCTTAGAGGCTATGTAAGCTCATTAACCCAATGTAAATGAAGTTCATTACTTATATTTATATTCCTCGATTACAATAATCCTATGGACTTTTTTGCAGCACTGTCAATATCGTGAGCACTTAAAGTTGCCTTAAATCCATCAATTTTGATACCACAAGTTGCGGGGTCATACGTGAGGTGAAAGAGATTGACCACTTCAAACTTGTCCGCAAAATCGGCACACCAGTAGGAGCCGGTAAAAGGTTCATGGACTGCATACCCGTAAATAAAGCGTCCTATGACTCTCTGCAGATAAGGCGACTCTGAAAGTGAGCGTTAACTCCAAATATTCGGTAAATATGAAAACAGTTGTTAGCATGTGATGGCGTATGGGGCGGTGGGAAGTAAAAGTAGTGCCAGGAATCAATGCGCATTGTGAACAAAAGGTAATTGTGTCATGCACATATAAACCACCACATTTGTTGTTCTTGTTCTCGCACTGCTAAAAACCAAACTATATGTAAACACCCCCCCCCCCCACACACACACACAGACACACGCATATCCAAATATGCACATAGACACACACGTACATGCGTATGTTTACGTAATATTCTTTTGACATGACAATTATACATTCAAAGCAAAGAGACACAAAGGCTAAACAAAGTGGAACAGCATAACCTCAGGGTGTCACTCAATAGGTTCCAATCAACTCCCGTCTTATTTGTGCAGCGGCCAAACTACTTTGAGTAACTCAAACTGAAGCGTTTCATTCCAGACAAGCCCATGGTTATCAGTGCTCCCAGACTGATGACTGATTATTTGCGTTTTTCTTTATGGAGGAAAAGGAAATAAGGATATGGCACTGAATACCCCTGGTGGCAAAAGGTGATAGCCTCCTCTCTCTCCAAATGGCGGGCACGCCAATATTTATACAACGAATCGGTTTCTGTTTAATACTGATAGACCAATCATAACGCCTTACCACTTGTCTGAATTATTTATCAACTTTTATGTAAGGGAAAGAAAGCTACGTGGTAATGTTGCAGTGTAAATAAACCACACTATCGCACCAACGAGCAGGTTGTGGGAGATTAGATTTTTATGCTGAAATTATAAACTCAGGGATCTGCAGATAATTTTGTTTATACACTATTAGCTTTCAATAATCGCATGAACATAATTGCTATGAAAATGGCCCATTGTGCCGTTTTTCTTGCTCTGTTTATTCATATTATGATTAATGATTCTAAATTTGTTTAGCAGGAGAATACATTCCTCAATGCAAGAGATATTGAACAACCATTAGGTGCTGGTTTATTTCACATAATTCCTAGCGCGCCACAGGTCAACACTAAAATAACTGCTCGTATTGTTTTCCGTATGAATTGAACTCCTTCTGAAGCATTAAACGAATATATCCAATACTTTCCAGGCAAACCACTCGACAATGACCACCCGCTTTGTTGCTTTTCTTTCATGTTTAAGTTTGGCACGAAAAGTCGGCTGAAAGCCCGTGCAAATGAATAAGGTGCCCTCATGAACAGTTTCATTCGCTACAATTTTTGATGCTTAAACGCTCAGTGAACTCCTTGTATTAACTTCAGTCTGTCACGCCACTTTGTGATGCATAAATTACGTAAATATTACTCACACGGCAGGCGGTATGCAGCGCAAGCAATATATAAACGACAACTAAGCCATGAAGTCGCATTTGATACGACTGTGTGGCCCAGGCATTGTTTATATGTGCATACCGCCCGCAGTGTAAGCAATATTAGTGGAAGTTGTGCCCTCTATGAAAGTTCACAGACTACAAGCCTTATTAGATGACCGGGTAAGGGTCACGAACATCAACACAGCTCTGTTTGAAAACAAGTTGTACGTCTCAGAATCTGTGACGAATCAGAAGCAATTGTTTTGAGGCAAAGAATAAGCAACCGCAAGATGCTGAGAAAACATATCGTATTGAGACATGCTTGAGACGATATGAACCATCCTCAAATCAGAGCAGATCACTTGCCAAGTGTTTATTGTGGTGTGTGCAAATTTAAGTGCTTTTTGTAAACTCGTGCCGTTCATAGTTTAGTGTTGAGTCCTATGTATTATGAATTCCAGCGTGACGGAATTACACATCGTATTCTATTTTGATGTCTCAAAGCATTGCAAAAACAAATTTCCTCCGTTTGTTAATTTGGAAGAAATGTCAATTTTTATGTGCAGAAAAAATACACACTTTCTATCAAATCACAGTATTTTATGATGGAACATTTGAAATAAAAAAGAGTTGCCCGACTGAATGTCATGTGCACAAATTGATATTTAAGGCATTGATTAAAACATATTAAAACAATGCCCTTTTTCTGGTAAGGTCAAACCATTCAGTATATTATTAATCGTGAGGTTTGAGTCTATTGAAATACGTCGGTGAAATATGGAAGGGGGCAAATGGTTTGGATACCATGCTCTTTCTTTCTGTGACAGAATTACCCGTGCATTTTTGAAAAAATATAAATACCTTGGTGGCTTGGCAGAAAAGAAAATGGCACAGAAAATAAGTGAATAATAGCTTGCCAACAGTTATATCTTTTTTATGAAATGGGAGCTAAATCTAAGTAAGGACAACATTGTCTGTATTTAACACATGCAAAATTGGACTTTTCTGTGTTGTTTATTTCAACCGAAAAACAAAAATAAAACCACCTGTGCTGGGCATCTGCCCAGTCAAAATGACTCCATCGCACATTTGCGCGCGGGTTATAGAGCCATGCCTCCGGTAGTCCAGACCACTTCTACCCTGAACTTTGTCAATACCAGCTCCCAAAGACCCCCCTCCCCTTATTTTTTTTATTGATTAGCTCCCATTGGGTCTGGGTTTCATTCCCTCAGTGGCGCATATCCACCTTAAAATATTGGTAATACCCCCCCCCCCACCCGTGGCTACCTTTGATGGTTTTATTATTGTATAGAGTTTAATTTGATTTCAGAGAGTTCTAAATAAACTGCAGTGTATTTATGGATGAAATAGACTTCGGAGAGTTTTAAACACGCTGCAAATAGTTTCAAACACACTGCTTTGCCTTTTCAATAAACTGTTGCCCACACTTAACTTTTGAAAGAGTTTTTAATTCTTTGCAGATAGTTTTACGTTCTCTAAAGAGAGTTTTAAATAGTCTTCAGACTTTAATATAGACCTCAGAGACTTTTAATTAGACTGCAGTGTATTTATGAATGAATATGTTAAGGTGATTTTAAAATAGTCTGCAGAGGGTTTATAAGTTTTTGTAAAGGTTTGAATTCTCTGCACAGAGTTTTAAATGATCTGCATATAGTTTTAGATACACCGCTGCAGAGTATTTTGAATAGTCTGCAGTGTATTTAAAACTCTCCCCTGTGTAATTAAATAGACTGCAGTGTATTTAAATACACTGCAGTGAATTAATATATGTCTCCAGGGAATAGAAAAAACTTTCTGCTGTCTAATTATGAATATTTGTACGTTTGGCTTGTCATAAATTCTACGAAGAATCGACACAGCTGTCACTCAATCAGCTGCACACATAGACCCCTAATACAAATTCGGGCCAACTTGCGGCAATCAGTGTGGTCATCCAGCCTTTACATGCCTTGACTCGACCACCTGCCTACTACGTTGCATACTTATGTAAGTAACTCATTCTAACACTCTACTACTAGTCCCAATTTGGTGTCCATTTTGAAGGCATTATACTGAGGACACGTTGCATGCCTGTTCTCATACTGACAGCTTCTGCCCATGCTACTGAACTGCTTGGGTTGGTCCTGGCTGTCCATAGGGAAAAACAAATGTCGTTGGACTGTCATTTGGTTTGAAGAGAACCCAACGACTTTAACATTTTCCAGGTTTTGCAAGCTTCCAGCAATATGGAATATCTTATGGCTTTCCATAAAAATTTGTGAGTTCAGCTGCTGTAGCCCAAGTGTAACATGGTGTGTAAAACATGCTCAACATTGCACCGCGTTCAAAACTTTGATACGATTTTTTTTCACAGATGGCGAGTTACGGATACCAAAAGGCAGTTCATTTCAAGGCGCACTGTTGATGGGATGAAAGATTTGTTAAACACGTCATACTGCAAAATAAGGTAAAGTAGATCTGTGTCCTGTGTTATGTTTTAGCTTTTCTGGATTGAGTATATTTAGAATTACAATAACAAAATAAATTTGAACTTATTTAATAAGTCTGTTATACATTCAGTATTTACGTGCATTTTCTCTAGGAGATGGTAAAGTCTGCCGTCCGAGTTCTTTGGATAATGTGGCATTTGCTATAGCGGATATTGCACCAGTGACTATTCAATCAGCTGTCACCTAACTCCATCGAGCTTAGGCTACTAGCATCAGTAACGGCACATCCAACGCAAGGATGTTTGCAGGGTACATGAAACAAGTAGGATTTAGGTGGTTAGTTCCTCTCTCAGTTGCCCGAGAATTTACCTGTGACGCTATACCCTGATTGAGCCAAATTTCATCTGACAAAGGAACAAATACATTTACGTCTGGTGCACAACTTAGCCCAATCTAACCCCCACCCCCCACCCCCATCCCCAATAATTTGTACTCTCTTACGGCATAACCGTACATAGTTCGTGCGTTACGCAAACTCAAATGCCCATCAACACTATAATAATCAATTACGCCAATTAATGAAGCAAAATAAATGAGAGCGTAAAGACAGTAAAAGCCACAAAAAGTGCTTACAAAGAGAATCAATTACTGTGTTCCGGGATACACACAGTGGTACATGTACCAACAGTTGCTATGAAAAGTGCATGCCAGAATTTTTTTTTAACAATTGGATAAGGTCACGTGTCGTGCTATCTCCTCAGTAGACGGCTACATTTAAATGTGTCCGACCTTGGAGGAGGTAGTCACGAATAAGCATTACTTTCATAAAACTCTCAATGTGCATTCAAGACATCATAAATAGGGGTCTTGCAGGATACGAGATCTTGTGTCAAACGAGATCTTAAAAGGGGATCATTTTGAGTAATGTGCCAAATATGGTGAAACCAGTGTTCTTTTGAAAGGACAAACAGACTACTCTTGTCCCCCCCCCCAAAAAAAAACAGAAAGAAAGAAAGAAAGAAAGAAAGAAAGAAAGAAAGAAAGAAAGAAAGAAAGAAAGAAAGAAAGAAAGAAAGAAAGAAAGAAAGAAAGAAAACCCAAACAAATTACAGCATTTGTGCTAGTACTTAACCTCTTTTTCAAAGATCTGTTTTTCTCGGGGAGCGAAAACAGTGCATGCGAATATACAACTATAAGCTAACACGTCATTGACTTAATGTTTATTGTGGTTATTTTGAGTACAACGGGCTTCGGTCAAATCTATATATGTGTTCTAAACCTATCCATGTTGTCGCTAAAAATACCTACTCAGATGAACTCTAAAACAAACAGACTATTAAAGCAATGTATGTGTAAATGGAGTAGTTAGACTAGGTACAGCTTATATATCCTTGTGCAAAAAACTGAGCTGAGTTTGTTTTGCATCCACCTGCATGCGTCTTGTACCAGATTTTACATTTGAGCCATTTTGGGTCAGGTATTCTAGTTTTAGGATCTGAAACAGAGTATCAGAGGGAACACAAATACTCACATACACGACATTGTATATGGTATTGCGGCACTTTTGCACCGAATCTATCATTTTTACTAAGTGGCATGTCTACAATTAATGTTACTCAAGATGAAACATCAAACATAAAGAAAGAAAGAAGGGAGAGAGAACAAGAAGAGATTGGAAGAAAAAGAAAGAGCAACGAACAAATACATATCCACAACAATATAGATCCATATTTGTTGTCTGTTTGCATTAATCCTTCATGTGGAAGTGCACGATTCCCCCGTGGATTTTCTAACCTTTTTGCACTGTCGTTTGAGTTTACGAAAAAGGGGGCGCAGCTTGATGAATTATGATAGACATAGACAACATTAAACTGTACGATAATTAAACGTTAACAAGGACATATTATATCAGTTGTAAGGAAGGTTTATATGTGATTATACCGATGGAACAAATTTAATGCTGCCGTGCAAAAATTTTGTGCGAAGGTGCGCACTGATATTTTGTTTCGAAATGAAACATGACGCAAGCCAGAGACAATTTTTGATGAAACGGTAGTTGATTCCAAAGTATCAGTCAAACATGAAGTAAAATTATCTCTTATATTCAGAAAATAAAACATTGCCAAAAGAGAAAAAGAAAGAAACTTTCACTGTGTGCAAACAAGCATAGTCATAGCTAGTAAAATAATATAAAATAGCTGGCAAAACGGGTTATCACCAGATTAGCTAACGTCGCTCTAACACAAACATGTCATTTTACAAGAAGGAAATTCTAAAGACTAGCTGAACAAAAGGAGACACAATTAAGAAATAGGTTGCGCAAGGATGAACCTGTATTCGATCCAAACGATACTATATGGGTAAATCTTTGGCAAGTTGTGTTTCCGAATTATTTTCTGATATATTGGCTAAAACAAATTTTATTGGCAAAAACAATTGACCGACATGCTCAACAACCTACATTAAGGCCTCTTCTACATTTACAACGAGACAACAATAAAATTCAAAACAACATTATTACACGGATACAAAAACATGCAGAACCACAATAACAAAAAAGAAAGCGAAAGGTGCATTAAAGGATGCGTGAGCTTAAATTTACGTTTATCCCAACAATACGAGGCTGCTTAAATTTGACAATATCCATAGCCAAGCCTTCAGGTGTTCACAATATGTTTGGCTATACTACTGTTAAATGTCCTCATTTTTACTTGCTAGCTATAATCCCTCTACCTCTTATTCCAAATAACAAAATACTAAGACTGAAATTTCCAAGAGTTGTTATTGCAGATTGTAACTGGTTCATTAAATAAAACGACAGAAAAAAACTGTAACCATTTTCTATGTTGGCTCCACATAAAGGCGATGGAGACTTAACACACCTATTGTGTAGAGGTCAGTGTTCTGTTGGTTGCAGCTCATTCTCATCCTAACATGGACGAAAACAACTTTTTTCTTTCCCAATAATAATTCGTTTTGTTTAGATTTGGTTTTGTCTTACAGTCGTTTGAATGATCAAGTTTATGAAATGCATTTTCTTTCATTTGGCTAGTCAGTATCGGAATTTTTTTAGGTAATATTTTAGAAAGGTATGTATGAGCAATTCTTAGTATACTTTTAAATATCAGAAACATTCTCTCTCTCTCTCGCTCTCTCTCTCGCTCTCTCATTCTCTTTCTCTCGCTCACTCTCTCTCTCTCTCTCTCTCTCTCTCTCTCTCTCTCTCTCTCTCTCTCTAGTTTAGCCACTGTTTCCCAGCCTGTCTAAATGTCAATCTGTTGGCGCTTTGATTTGTGTGGGCCAATGCCCCTTCGACAACAATTCGAGCTGCATACTGCTAAACAGTTCAAGCTTGTCTTTGTTTTTTGTCAGTTCAATTTGTATGTTAAACCTTTAAGAATACAACCTAGTTTTCTAGATTTTGCAATGATGTGGTTGACATGGCTTGACCAGGACAGATCTGCAAAGAACCAAAAGTCCAAGTGTTTATGCCCATTTCAAGCTATTCTTATTACATATCAACTAAGGTTCATCTACAGAATTAGTTTCTTGCTCACTGTCCAACAACTTGTTTTCTGAGAATTACAAATGACAAGCCACTAATTTGAACATTGTTTCAATGATTCCATATCTTAGTTCATTGTATGTGCTGCTTCAGTGAGATCACCTGTAGTGATAGAAAACATCGGATCATCGGCAAAAGGGGGTGTTTCAGATTTTACAGTTTAAACAATATCGTTTGCATATACAGGAAACGACAATAGCCCTACGAAGGAACCCTGTGAGACGCCTGCTTTGATGTAGCGCCTCCTCTCACTCCAAGAGGACTTGCCCTGAACGAAAACCCTTTGGGTAAGCGGTATATAGAATAACGGACCACAAAAAAGTACTAACTTGAAGGAGGTGGCACACTACTATCATTGTGATTAATGATCATCTGGAATTGTTTTATCCTGAATGTCATTCTGTCAATTTGTGTAAAAATATTATTATCTGTGATTCGCTAATAACTAACTTATTTGATCAGAAAATGCATTTGAACCACAAAAGTGTCTCGATAAATTGCGCATTGTGCACACTGGAACATACACTCCTGACCAAATATAATAACAGACTTGGCCTTTTTGTGCCTCTTCTTAAGTTAAAGCTGTACCTGCCAATTTTCTCAACTGAGGGTCAGCTTTCTGATCCTTAGTCAGCGTATCTCGAATCAAATGAGGCATTTGACTCAGATGATCATTTTGGTTTACCTGGTCAGAGAGGTTACCATCATGACTTACCTCTGGACTCAAGTTACCTTCATGGCTTATTTGGTCCTCCAGGTTACCAGCAAAGAACGTCTCTGCCAGCCCCAGACATTCATCATCCTTGTCACTAGCTTCTTGTTTAGAAGCTTTAAGAGCCATTGACCTTGTCATAACACGGGCGGGAAAAATGCCCGGAAATTCCTGTGTTGTGTCCTCTCTCGTGACTGGCTCATCCATTAAATATGGTACCGGTTTACCTTTCACATTACCTCCTGCTATGTCATTCCCCAGAGGGAAGGTCACACCTTCTATCAGGAGACTAGGTACAATACCTTCATCACTGGTCCAATTTTGAAATCAGACTTCAGGTAAACTTTGTGAAGTGGGACTGTTATGTAATTTCCCTCAACACCCTGAAGTAATACACTGAATTTTTGATAAGTTTCATCCGAAAAAAGGAAGTACATCTTCCAACAGTAAAGTCTGGGCAGGGCCAGTGTCCCTTACGATCACAACTGCCTTCTGGTCAACATCATTTTCTTTCTGTGACACCAGCCCTTCCGATTTTTAAACTTTCATAGCCATCCAATGTGGACTCAGCTACCTCAACAGGTGGTTTTTCAAATTTAGCATGGAGATTATCAGAATGTCCGTCAGACATTTTTAGAGGTGGGCGTCCCTTTATGCTGGCTAAACCAACTGGTTTCCCAGTATTATTTGTCCTTCTCTGGAGTAAAAAACACTCAGATTTCACATGACCCCTTTTATGTCAGTAGCTGCATGTGGGTCCACTAAAGAACTTCTGCCCTGTTTTCTGATTAGCAGGTTTATCAGACTGAGGAGTATTATTGGGTTTTTGTTCTTCTGATTTTTGACGGGCGAGAGGTTCCCCGTTCCCTCAGGTTTCTTTCCAAATTTAGATCTGAACTGACCCTCTTTGGGTTTTCTAAAGAAGCTTTTATGTGTCAACTCATAGTCGTCAGCCAAAACTGCAGCTTCGTGTAATTTATCTGCCTTACATTCATCCAGGTAGGTCTTAATTTCTTTTGCAATGCAACCTTTCAAATCTTCTACCAAAATAAGTTCTTTTTCTTCAAATTTTGGTACTAAACATGCATTCTTGCCTACATCAAAAGATCCTGACTGTGCTGAAGTATCTGATCTAGAATGCCTAAGTTCGAGCTCTCTGAGGTTTAACTTGTGTTCTCTTGCCTCTGTTGCTAATTTTAGCTCATGCTCTCTTACAGCCTGTGCTTCCTCTTCTGCTGCTTGTGCTGCTTCTCTTGCTGCCAGTGCTGCTTCTCTTTCACTCTCAAGTTTTAATTTAGCTAATTCCAGCTGAATTGCCTAATTTTTATCCTCTGATCCCTCATCCTCAAGGAAACTTTCTTTAATCAAATGTGAAATTATCATTTGTTTCAAAGGTCCTTTCCGGACACATGATGGTACTTTTAAAGTCAAGTATTTGGCCACATTTTCCAGGTCGTCCTTTGACAATTTATCAAAATCTTTGACGGTTATGTCCTCATTAGCCAGAAACACACTTTGATCCATTGACATGGTGTCCTATTGTCTGTATATGGACCAACAACTATGTTTATAAATACCAGATATCCTTTGTTGAGTTCAAACTGTAAAATTCAGTACTTAGAAACTTCCGGAATTTTTCAGATTATTCAACCACCATGTGCTTATTTCAAAAAAATTCAATATTTCGTCTTGAATTTGATCCCCTTTGTGGATTGTTCCCAGAGAAGCCCCCACAATTGGTTATGACGCCCATCTTTTGAATATTAGCAGAACTCAACAAAGAATGACAACAATGATATAGCTTTAATAATAACGATACATTAACAATCAAAATCAGTACAAAGTAGATAAACTTATCTCCACTGGTATTTCAACAGTCAACAGTCTTAGGTAAAGCCTAATCTTTGTTGAGATTATCCGCAGGTACTGTCCCACAGTTCCAAGTCCTATGACAGGTGCCAAATGACCTGGTAAAAATTCCCACAGAGGTACAGTTTGGGTCCAATGTGGTACTGAAAGGGGTGGTGCTGATCCAATCCCACAGAGGTATGGTTTGGTTCCAATGTGGTACAATATAACAGTCCACTCAAAGACAATGTCTACACTCCACAGGTACAATGTAAACAATGGCTCACAGTCCCAATGGCTTGATGACAATACACAGTTTCTGTCAGATCCTTCAGAATGCTGTGTCTTCTCCTTTTCTCTGCTCAGTCAGAAAATTATCTGCTTTATATATGTACACAGAAATCTGTAATTTGTTCCAGAGTTTTCCAATTAGTCACACATCCATTGAGACCTGTCTGGGTCACCTCATATGAATGTAGGTCACCATTCTAGCTTCTTCCACCTGTTTACAAGTTACATACGAGTCACCCACAAACAGGCCAACTCAGTGGCTCTGCAATGACCATGCACAGTATTCATTGAACTCAATGACCCGGCACACACTAAATGAACACAGTGACCTGTCCAAATGAAAAAAAAAACCAGCCATATACATTTTCCTAACAATGACATTGAAACAAATTGGCAAATTCGGAAATTTATGCAACTCATGGGCGAAATGAAGAGAAAGCCCATTCTCTTCATGAAGACCAGGAGTTCCCAGTTTGTGACGTTCATTTCTTATATATATATATATATACATATATATATATATATATATATATATATATATATATATATATATATATATATATATATATATATATATATATATATATATATATATATATATATTAACAGATCCTGCAAAATTTTATCGATAAAGAAGCTTTTTTCCACTTTTCAAACAGCCATGAGTCTGCAGCAGCTTTTAAAGATGGAAAACCTGCTTGAGGCCCCAGTTCTGTTGCTATGCCGCGAAATTTTAGATCACACCGCATCATGATTACGAGGCTATCTCTTTATGGGCCCGGTTTACCTCCTCATGCGGGTATACAGTGCCTTCTCGTCCCTACTAGTAATGCTATAAATTATGGCCAAATTAGACCCATTATGTAAAATGTATATAAAGTACACTGACCTATAACTGGTTAACAAATCCCGACGGGTTTACACTAGATGCCTTTGGTAACAGTCACGGGGGAGTTGTGACACGTGTGCATGTACGTGCTCCGCCAGGAAACAGTCATTGAAACCATGAAATTCAGCGATCGGATGTTAAATCTAAGGGCTCCTAAAATCATAGTCAACATTAACGTATGTCTACAAATTGTTGCTCCGGATGTACTCGACCATATTATGTTTGGAATTGGGTATTAAACATTGAAGGAGCTTACAATCCATTGCAAAACTACTTATATTTTCTGAACCAGGCGTGCCATTCCAAATATGGTCATCAGATCATTGAATACGAATGAAATATTCAGGCCTAAGCCGTACCTTTCACATCATATACATGATGCTTGTAAAAAGAAAGAAGCTGTTTGGCCAAGATCAATTAACAAGATGTCTGCGTTTTCAAATACAAGGGCGAAAATCGATCTCCAATTTGTGTATAGGTTTTGATCACTGACAACAGAGAGTGCTGGAAGCTATATTACGTGAGCGACGGACTTAACAGAAACCTGATGGGTGCCATATAATGAGCTATATACAGACTTTGTAGAGCTGAACTGTCATGCTCTCGTGTGTCCGATGTCCTGCTGCATGACTGAAAAATGTGGAAAATATCTAAAGCATGTAGAACTCAAACGGCCAAACAATATTACATTCCCCTGCTGTTACTGGGTACTGTACCTCAAATTAACTTGCTGTTATCAAGTGAACATAGAACACTATTTATGTATATGTCATCCAAGCGTCATCACGACACCTCTGGTGCTGCCTTAAAAAGTCAGACATCTGAGCATGCCACTTATTTAGAGTGTCATGTGGCACTCAAACTGCGCATGTTGTTCCAGGTACAGCTGAAGAGCCCCAAAATAAAATAGCCATACCCTGGCATTTACCCTGGCATATATTACGCTTTATCGCGTGAAAAAGCCAGCACCTTTGAATTGCTGAAGTCCACAGTCATCAGCATAAACTGGCGTACACCTATGTCATTTTCGGTTGACGTATATTTTATACGAAAAAAACCTGCAGTGCATTACCCTAGATCCATACAGCACATCAAGTACATAACATATATACAAATAAATGCAGCAAAGCAATATAGACTGAGCAAAACCCAAATATTTCACTTAACAAGTCACATATTTGTTCAGAATCGTTGCATAATCTCAAAATAATTGGTTCTTTAAAAATCATGCCCAGATCTGTAGTTTATTCTTTGGATCAGAGGCCCACACTACTAAGCAATTATATATTATTACTATTTAAGTCAGCTTACTCTTCTTTATTGAGGTTGCACGTTATGATGAAATAAACAGGAAAATATAAAGTATGCAGGAAACTTTAAAAACAACGACAATGAAATACAGTTCCCTGATTAGCTAATTACAAAAGTGAAACCCTAACGTTAGCTTTGTTTTGCGCCTAGAGAGACAAAAAGAAAGAGAGCCCGTGTCACTGCGCGTCTGGCGCTACACCCTGGGAAGTGGAATTGGAATGTCATAACGTTTTCATAGCCGTATGCTCGGATGCTCCCTTGTTGTTCTCTCTACCACCGGCTAATGTTTTCAAAGTATCACCCACATAGGCAGTGCTTCATTGTTATTGCAGTTTTTGAAAGCTGCATTGCAGTGTCTAATGGTATGTCTTGCAGTTTGTCCAGTGGCGCTATGTGGCTTCTGCTCCAATACAAAAGCTGGTAGCATCTTGCGGTACTTAGATAGCTCCGTATTTCCTGCGGTTGTTAGATATTCCTGCAGTTCCCACGGCAATTAGATATTCCTGCGTTTGGCGATATTTTACAAAAAGGCACAATGGTGCATTCCCACCTTTGGATCACAAAGACGACATTCACAATGCACATCTCCATTTCAATATGGGGTATAAAATTTTCTAAGAAACACGGATTTTTTTTCTGGAAAGGTTTACCAATACTTTTGTATGGTTTTCCTCTGTGTATCATGTTTGATACTGGCAGCACGCGAAAAGGCATGGGTGTAAGGTAACATTTCTTTAAGTGGACATGCGAATGATTTTTTTTTTATTAAATATGGACCTCCCTTTGCATTCATGCACTACAAGCATTTCTCAAAGAAAACATAATTTTACATCACCTCTGCATCTCATTATACGAACAGTAAATATCAATTACGCTTTATATGTTTTCAAAGCGATGTTAATCTGGCCAGGGGTTTATTCTGCTCTCTTTCTTTCTATCATGCATCAAAGACACCACTTCATTTATTATTGCTTTTCCAGCTTCAAATAAGCGCAGACCATTATTGATCTTTGGTTGTTTTTTTTTTTTTATGTAAACAGATAGAAATCAAATACCGGCCGGTCCGGGTTGTTTCGAGCTATAAATTAGTGGCAGCATTGACTATGACAGTGTTCAACACATGTCATCAAATTACCCAGGGCTTTCATATCATACATGTACACAATAAAAAATCGCTTTTATCACTATGGTTACTATGACGACTTATACTTATCTTACTGACAGTAACATGTCACAAACACATTGATAGCAATATATCACTACCGCTAATCTTAATCACAATAATATGACAACATATATTAATTTTACTGACAGTAATAAACTAATACAAAGTAATGTCCTATGAGTAACGAATCGGCATATGGTAATTGAGCAGATAGAGATACTGTGATCACGGGGTATCAGCTATGCCTGATATTTGTGCACCACATCGTAGATACAGTGATCAATACTTATGACCAATCTTGGTGCTCCTGTGCATCTTGTAAATAGCGATAAGGCGTCAGAGTTAATAGTAAGGCCTTTGTATTCCATAGTAGCAACAGCAGTCAATACACATGACCTGATCTTGATGCTCGAGTATGGTATTGCAGATACAGGGACCAATGCGTGATATGTAATTTTGATGCCTTTGTATTCTGCTTTAGATACAGTGGTCGATGCCTATTATTGTAGATACAGTAATTAATACCTAAGGTATGATCTTGAAACTCGGGTTTCGTACTGCAGATACATGGGATAATGCGTCACAGGTAATTATGATGCCTCTGCATTCAATATTAGATACAGTGGTCAATACCTATTGTCTGGTCATGATGCTGGTGCTTGTATTGCGCATAAAGTGTGTCAGTAGTTTATCCTAATGTGTTTGTGTTCTATGGTAGATACAGTACCGAATGATTGCAGGTTAATCCTGATACCACTGTATCACATGAGATATACAGTGTAAAAATCTTAGATATACTCAGAAGTACTCATGTATATTTCAGAAATGAGATAAAAGTATCGTTATCGGAGTACAAGCGCCATTAGTGTTTCAGAGGACCTCCGGTTACGCGTGATTGTAGGACAATGAAGCATATGAGGCACACTATTCAAACCCTTCCCTATGTACGTCAGATGTTTCCTCTCCTTTATTTCATTGGATAAAGATCTAATACGTGCTTCCTGTCTATACATTCTGTTCGTAGAAAATTATGTGCACTATACGATTGACGCAGATATTTTATCAAATATTTAATGAATACAAAAAACAATAAAACATCCATTTGATCATCCAGATAATTTCTATCAATTGTGCACGTTACGTATGACCGTGCAACGCTCATGAATTTTGTATTAAGGTAAATTGTCACGCTGCATATGACAATATTAAATAGCTTCCCCTAAGTAAGTCTATGAATAATGATACTTTTGGTGCTGCAGTCATTTTATAAATTTGTGCCAACAAAAGTAGATTTTACGCTCTCCAGAAAAATAGCTTTCATGATAAACAATCATATAAAGAAATGTAAAATCTGATATTTTCATCGACTTGATAAAAGGGAATATTCAATTCTGATCTAAAGTTGATGTCATTTTGCATCTGCTTGTTGTGCTGTAACCTATCAGGTGTCTATTTGTCGTCTGCTGTTTTTCAACGTGACGTTTTGATACACATAGTCATTTTATTGACTTGATTATATGGTTAGAAATAAGAGCCAGAGGATGCCTGGCCAAATTGCATGTTACGATACGTTTCAGATCTGGAGGCAGCTCGAACCTCGCACCTGACTGTGACTCTGATGAATTCGTATTTTACATGTGACACATTGCTCAGAGAGACAGACGGACAGTCACACAAGAGGCAACAAGGCGGAAAACGTATTCAATAGAAGGTGCATCATGCAAAACGTGAAACAGGTTATTCACAGGGACCAAGTAGTATCAGTGACTGGTAAACAGAAAGTACAGCTATCAGTTGGTTGCTGAGAAACCTTTTTCCAAATATCCGCATGATTTACATTTCTCAGTTTTAAAAGATGTAATTTGCCACGAAATGAAACATCTCCTAAGCATGTAGGATCATTTTGGATGGTACGAGAAAACACGTATTTTAGTGTAAACTCTGAAGTGATAGGGGTGTCACTTCGGCCTACAAAACATAGGTGACAATATATTTATTGTATTCACTTTAAAAGGCGTGTTCAATACAATAACACTAACTAAAAGCTTTCACAATTTTCAAAAGAGAACACAGAGTACTTTTATTCGTCACTGCCCCTCCAACAAATGAGTTCTTTTTACATTTGATTATTATGACTTCGTGATTGACATTGGTCCAATAAAATTAATCAAAAATGAACTAGTTGTTATCAAAAAGAAAAATAAGGAATCTTTGTTGGTTCACAATATCAGTTAATCTGTTGGGAGTCTTCTTTAAATATTAAGGCACGGACCCAAATATTGCTTGCGATCAACTAATTACTATTTGTCCATAATTTATAAAACTATACGTCATTTGGCACAATAAGTTTCCCCTCGAGCGTCTGCGCAAGCAAGCGATAAAGCGCAGCCCATTACTCCAAACGTTTAATATAGGTGTCTGGATGTACAAAACTCGGAACAAAAAATTTGGTGCTTTTTTTCTTGAAGACACAAAACACCATTCCCCACTGACCCTTCGTGTTAACAGCTGGATTTCACAAATTCCCACAGCTCAGATTAAACATCCTGCCCAAGCAGTTTGTTATTGATGAACCGTCTAAGAAATGAGTCAACAGCTGTCCTCAACACTCTCTGGGTCCATTTGGTGAAAAGTGTGAGGAGGGAAAGTGTTACTAAACACCGACTTCAATCTCTCTAAGGGTAAGGCAATAATTAAACAGTAAGCAGATTAACTCTTAAAGTGCCAATTTTTGCAGAGTCAACAGCTTTTCTCTGGATCTGTAGGCATGCTGGTACTTGAATGAAAGGTCTTTTTATGCGAAACACGAATTTGAGATCCTAATGATAATTCAGACTAGTTTTACTTTTGTAGGTAGAGTTTAGACGTAATCGGCACTTAAATAGTTAAGAAAAAACAGAAACGTATGACAGTCCTTCCTCAGGCTTAAATCTAACTTCGAATCGTCGCAATAAAGTGCGGGCCGTTTTTGCAATCCGAGTGAAGCAGATACAGGCAACTAATTTCTGTGCAATGGCAATAGAAATCAAATATCCCTGATCATTTCAACTTACCAGCTGTTTTTGGCGCCGGTTAAAAGGGTAATCGATTTGAAATGAAGCAAAATGGAAATACCTGAGTGCATGCTGCTTGAGATCAGCTGCTTTTGGATGATGTTTTGATGGAAATTAATAAATCTGATTGATTATTTGGTGTCTTCAATATTCGACAACATATCTATTCGGTGACAAGTGTTTTACGTTCAACGCCTTATTTATTTATTCAATGCTTTATAGTATATTTTCGATACCTAGCATATTTATATGACAACCGGCCTTCTATGTTCGACACCTGATACATTTACTTGGTGACTGGTCTTCGATATGAGACACCTATCTTTACTGATTATCAGTGAGGACAATCAATTCACAATCTTTTTTTCCATTATTATCAGTATTTGGATGCACTTCTTTGTGCACTCAAAACGGTCATTGGAAACCAGACCACAAGGCTGATTGATGTTTTATCGAACAATGTAAATGAATTAAAATGTATAAACATTCAAACAAAACTTTTGGAGTGTTCGGTTACAAGCATAAACAGTTACAACAGATATTTTTAGCATGGTAGCTTTGATTTTATGAGAATAATCAACTTATTGTTATTTTAAAATCGTTTTATTATTATTATTATTATTATTATTATTATTATTATTATTATTATTATTATTATTATTATTATTATTATTATTATTATTATTATTATTATTATTATTATTATTATTATTATTATTATTATTATTATTATTATTATTATTATTATTATTATTGATGAGTTGATGAGGCCACTTCTGCTAAAAGGGATGCAAGAAACCGACAAGAAACCTGATTACGCTATGCGCATCTCGGTGCTAAAAGAACACTAAATCATTATCAGTTACATCGGGTATATAAAGAGTTGCAGCGGAAGTTACAACAAGTGAAGGATCAGCGATCAACTCCACTCTGTGTTTGTTTATCTATCTGACATTCTTAGTGTGGACAGAATTAGTCACTAAATAAGTAGCTAACTTAACTTATTCCATTGAACCGAATCGATTTTTCAGCAGATGCGTGGATCAGATGCTGAATGGCCTAATTTGTGTCACCTCGTCAGGATAGATTGCTATATTGAGGTGTTGCAGGAGGAAAAATAGCGTCAATGGTTAAAACGGTTGGAAAACTTGCACTGTCGTCTGTACCAAAACATCTGCTGTTCGAATTCTGCACTCCCAATGCCCATTCCAGCCTCTGACTATTACCAACTGCATCAACACATACGTTTTGATGAATTTTAATTCTACTTTACTGCTTTCAAGAGGTAAATTTGAAGATTTGCTACATCAGCATAAATGATAATCACGAGTCTTCATCGGAACCTGGCCTCAATACATTTTTCTGATGACAACTCCTTGTCTCAGTTAGACACTCAACTGTGACAAGTCATATAAAATTTACGGAATTAGAACATGTGCATGGACGTGAAATTAATAGAAAATACATCCATACAAGCCCTAGCGTATATATAAACACAAGTTTCGCAGCAGAAATCAATACTGTGCCATTTTAAATCTAAAAATTTGCAATGTACTAAATAATAATGATTTCACTCTACCTGCCATTATGATGCACTGAGAGCTCTGACAGCCTGTCTCAACTTCAGGTGCTAGCTTGAAGTTTTTTCAGCCTTAATGGCCACATGCATAAAACTCAGCTTCCGTGTCCATAATATGCCAAACGAAACTGGCCGATTTTTATATTGTATAATTGGCTTGCAGTTCAAAAAATCGAAAACAATTCGGACGACAAAGGAAGCATTTAGATCAGCGTGAACGGTAATCGGCAGCGTAGGATGGAGACAGCAAAAGAAGTCGTCGGTCTGTGACATCTGCGCATCTTACTTGCACTACATTTGTCCACATCTGAAAACAATTTGAGTTTCCAAGATATGCACCAGGTCCTGTCAATTACCATTTTTTTTCACCAAACTGTTGGCTCTGATGTACATATACCTTACTTAGTAGTATTGCAGAAAGTGTTATTAATTGCAAACAACAATTTGACAGCGTTTTACACAGAACTAGAAATCACGATTTTCTTGCACTGCTTACAAAACAGGCCTATAATAAAAGAATTAGCTACTTTACGTTGAGATTTAAATAGTCACAAGAGAATATATGTGTTAAAGCTACTTTTTCAACACAAGTACATGAGTACATATATATATATATATATATATATATATATATATAAATATATATATATATATATATATATATATATATATATATATATATATATGATAAATCTATGAGCAATCTGAAACAATTGGACGTTTAAAATCGATAAAATCTCAAAGTATCTGCGTAACGCTGTTTCCAATTAAAAACTATTGCTACCTTATCTATTGTTGTTATTATGAACAGTTTTTCCGCAGTGGATAACAAAGCCTTTGAAATTCTGATCTTCATTTTTTTTTTTTTAACTTCGTTTGAATATTATTTATCAAAAGCAGTACAATATTTAGGAAAGCTTCGATAAATATTTCGTTCATGATTTACGAACTCATTCATAAGAAACAGTTGGAGAAACCCGATTTCTGAAGTTACACTCATTCGCCATCTTCCTCGAAAATATGTTAGGTTCAAAAAGACTGTACAGATTAGATGGATAGATAGATAGATGGATAGATAGATAGATAGATAGATGGATGGATGGATGGATGGATGGATGGAAGGATGGATGGATGGATGGATGGATGGATGGATGGATGGATAGATAAATAGATAGATAGATAGATAGATAGATAGATAGATAGATAGATAGATAGATAGATAGATAGATAGATAGATAGATAGATAGATAGATAGATGGGTAGATAGATAGATAAGTTTTATTTTACATCGGTTTTAAAAACATACAACATTAGCCAATGGCTAGTATCACCGATAAGGGAGGTAGTACATCGAGATGTAATGGGGGCATATACATAAAGAAACAGGAGGTAAAAACATAAAATGTTATAGAACATGATAAATGAAAATGATGACTAGAACATATTAAAAGAAGGACTAAAAAAATGTCCATGTTACTAAAAAAGTTCATGTTCGAGCTTCATATTTTGTCCCATGCTTTTAGGAAAATTTTGAAACCAGAGAAATCAAGGTTTTTAGCATAATCAGGTACTTTGTTCCATAAGGCTGCTCCTCCCTTAGAAAAAGATTGAAGACCGTACTTTACAGTCTGACTATGTGGTTGGCAGAGTTTGTTGGAATTTCTAAGGTTGTAAGGAATATCTCTTGGTAAGAACAAGTTTTTTATATAAGGAGGAGCAATATTATTTACCGCCTTATAAATTTCAAGAAGGAGAGTTCGAGTCCTTGCAAGTTTCAAGGTAGGCAAGTCTGCCTTATGTAATAACTCTGGGTAAGTCCGGTTAAAGTCCTGGTATACAAATTTTAAGGCCCTATATTGTATTCTTTCTAATTTCTTGGTATTTGTTTTACCACAGTAATGCCAAGCTAAAGAACAATACTTAAAATTTGAGGAAATAAATGATTTAAAAATGGCCATTCTCGAAGAAATGTCTAAGGTCTTGGCCAGTCTCTGAAGAACGTTTATTTGAGCTGAGGTTTTTCGACAAACCTCACGAATTTGATTATCAAAATTCAAATTATTATCCAAAAGAACGCATAAGAGATTTGCAGAGTCACTGGCAGTAATTTCAGTGTCCTCAAGAACCACCTTGTCTTCTCCCCTGGCTCTATGTGGTTGAATGAAAATTGCATGGAATTTACTTGGATTAGCCTCCGTTTTATTGTCAGCAAACCACTTGGTAGCCCTTGAGGACTCACACTGAAGAAGATGTAACATATTCTCTTTGGAAGAAGCACAAGCAGACAAAGTGTTATCATCTGCATAGTTAAAAAAGTTTAGTACCCGTTATCACATAGTAGAGGTCATTGATGAAAATATTGAACAGCACCGGTCCAATTATAGACCCCTGTGGCACTCCTTTAGAAAGGAGGAGCCAGTCACTGACAACGCCATTGATTACCAATGACTTATCTTTAGAGAAACGGTTAAAAATTATTCATTTTTTTACTTCAAACAATGAAGTGAAATTGGATCTACATTGGATTATTTTGAATAACTCTGTATGCTACTTACGTTTGACATTTTGGTATAAAATTATTTGATCGACAGCACAATGCTCTTCAGTACATGTAATTAATGTTATCATAAGATCTTCTGAAAACACTACATCTTTAGAAAACGAAGTGTGCACTTTAACATTCTGCCTTAAAAAAATTGTCGATATTTTGTAGGTTCAATTGTCGTCTCTTTCATCTATTTCGCTTGAACAAAGAAAGTTTCAGAAAGGACCGGCCAGACTAATATGCCTGAAGTCAACAACATTGCTATCCGGGTTCCAGAAACTACGCGCCCAGCATGCGCCGGGAATTTGTTGCCTCAGTCTTTAACAGCGAAAAGCCATGCTCAGGTGGGAATTGTGGTGAAATGTAGTGTATTAAACTTTCAAGATAAACATCTGACGAGCTGATTGGATGCAGTGATCAAGCGGAAACACCGTAACTGAGGCGTAACTACACGTTTTCATTATTCAGCATGACTGCAAGAGACTGGAATGGGCAGGATCCCCGGTGTATTCACGTTGACACCTTCAGTCAATAGACACTGACATTTGTAAAGCGAAGCGAACATCAGCAAAACACCAGAGACATCACGGGATGAAAGAGCCACGGAGTGAAAAATACATAATTCACCGCAACTTGATCTGCGATTGCTTATAGTCCTTTATTAACCTTTCTCAGGTATAGCAATTCTGAATAAACACGTTTTCTCATCGCTAAGTGGCCGATAAAATCCATTGCTTCTTCAACTTTTGGTAGCGCGATCAAAGAGACCCAGGTTGTGTAATATTGTTTCAAAGTCACCAGAAAGGACACAGGTATCTTGAAACGCGTTTGTTGTATTTGGTCTGCTGTGTCTCAAATCCATGTGAGGCATAAACATCTGCATCTGAAACTGTAGTGCCCTGAGTCATACTTCTCATCGTAAATCCAAAATTATCTTTTTAATTGTGCTCCCCGTTTCACAATTTATAATCAGAATCCAGCATTTCGATGCCAGAGGACATTACAGATTGTGACGTGGTGTGTGGTGTGGGAGTATGGCGTGGGTAGCGACGTGGTTTATGATGTGGTGTGTGAAGTGGGGGTATGGCGTCGGTGGCGACGTGGTGTGCCATGGTGAATGGCAGGGTGTGGTGTGGGGATATGGCGTGGGTAGCGACGTGGTGTGTCGCGTGGGGTATGGCGTGGAGCTTTAGCAATGAGCCAGCACATCAAGTGGACAGTAACACACCTGCGCGGCCCTCAAGATTTACAGCCTTCATTTAGTCCATAGACCGCGGGGATTTTATTAGCTATTTTCACTATTGAAAATGTTGTGTATCAATTTAAAAATATATGTTATGACAAATGTAATGCCTTGTAGGAATTGCTGTAACAGTGTATCATATGTGCTGATATAATATTTTCACACACATTAATTATTAAACCAAATCAAGCGGGCAAGCTACATGATAACATTTATCTAGTGTAGAGTTAGCGGTGAGGGAACAGATACATGTGACAATATGAAGAAGAAGAAGAAGAAGAAGAAGAAGAAGAAGAAGAAGAAGAAGAAGAAGAAGAAGAAGAAGAAGAAGAAGAAGAAGAAGAAGAAGAAGAAGAAGAAGAAGAAGAAGAAGAAGAAGAAGAAGAAGAAGAAGAAGAAAGAAATCCATTGCCGTGATTCTATCCGGTTTGATACGAAGAATTTACAATAAAAATTGTGGATGAACCTGTAGAGGGCGTTCTTTTTGCTGCATCTTCATATAAGATTATAAACACTCGTAGCTTGATCAACTGATCCTGCCCCATGCAACACAAACGGATGCTTTACGGACTTTGACGCACAGTAAGCGGGTTAAATTAGTACACAGTGATGCTGGATTTTGGGAGCTGATTGCAGGGCTTTTGCGTCCTCAAATTTTTATCCAAATAGAAGCAATGACTTTAGAGATTGCTGCAACCTGTATCAGACACACTAAAAACACAAGGAGACACATTGCCAAAGATATATGACTCGAATAAATTACAAGTTACTGACCGTCTGGAATAGGATTCAGTCACACTAACTGCGGCCCTGCTCTGCCTTCCTATGTTGCTGGGCAGTGAAGCTATGCTTCCACCATAAGAAGCCAAAGCAACTTTGACATGGCACTCAATTTTCTAGAAATAATACTATTTTTACAATAAAATTTAAAGTTCTAAATATATTATTCTGTCAATATGTCTGAAAAAATGTGGGAATAACACAGCTCTTGATCCCATTTTTTCTCCTGTTGCTATCTTTGCAAGATAGAACACTTTTGTCCATACGTAATCCATGAATCTGCCCTCCTTTCTGTCAGATTTTTGCTGCGGGATAGGGCGCACAGCAAGGCAGCAGTTAACATTAATGTTTCCTGTTGAACGGTTTGGCATGACAAATGGCACCCGTCGAGTAAGAATATATCTATGCAAGAGCATCAGAGCTTTGGTTTTAGTGATATATCCCATGTGGGGATGGAAACAATGAATAGGCAGGTTAACGTAAATGTGCATGGCTTTCAGGATGGAGCTCTAGCTTACTCTGCGAAAGCTTCGTGCTTGCATCCAGCACAGAGCTCACCTGATAAAGACTGGTTCTATCAGGCTCACGCTGCTGCAAACCATGGAGGACACGTTAGCTTCCAAAGTACACATCAGATTCGGATGTGCATTTCACATGAAACATGGGGAAATCTTGCCACATATTTGTCTGGTGAATTTGTCGATATTAGAATTTGTCAGGCTATACTTTAATTACAAGCTGGCTAGAATTACAATGTGTCTGCCTCGGTGGATAACAAATAAGGCATTAACAGGTTATGCCCGCTGAAGTACGTGGCGGCGACATGCCGCTGTTTACTTACTTGTGGCAGGTGGGACATGAGTTTGTACAATGTATGCATGCATTCAGCATCTCATTGACCTGGTTGTCATTTGTTGCTGGCGGCTCAAAACCACACTCTCAACTTCTGGTCACTGTTCTCACAATCAGACTGCTCACAGCATCTTAATGCTTTGAATGCATATTTATTCAGTACCGATAGGTTCCAAAGTGCAGCCAAATTTGTAATTCTTTGCAAAGCCATCTTTTGAAATCGTTTTTTATTCAGTTTGGTTCCTAACACCGCGTGGTTGAAGCATAACCTTCATCCCGGTATCTTCTTGATGAACAGAAGTAGAAATTACAAACGTACTGAGCGAGGGACAGAACTAAGCGTGTCCTGCACTAGAACAATTCCTTGGAAAAAGTTACTCGCATCCATATAGAAGAACTTCATGCAAAGTGGCTCAGGAGGACTAGGCACTGGAGAACATACCCACAAGTAGCGCATCAATCTAGACTGGATGTCATGGAAACACCATCATTTATAAGGATCTCTTTTAACATTTAATCGCATTTAGTGATATCGCTAAATGAATTGTGATATCCCTAATCATCTAGCGATATCCTTAAAAAATTAAGCGATATCACCCAATCAGTTAGTGATGTCTCTTATTCAGCCAACGTCATCGGTAAATTATTTAGCTATATCTCAAAATGTCTTTATTTAGCGATATTTGTATTTATATTCAGCGATATCGCATAAGAATGATTAATCATGTTTTTGGTAATACCTTTAAATCATTCAACAGTATCTCTAAATGAATAAGCAATATGAATAAACATTTTCGATATCAATAAATGAGTCAGTTACATCATTAAAACATTTGGTGATATTTCTAAAATTATATTAAGAGATATCGATAAAACTTAGACATATAGCTAAATATTTGGAGAAATCACTTGATATTGCATGGTATCGCCAAATGATTTCAAGATATCGCTAAAATTGTTTAAATGTTGAAATGGCTTCAGAGTTGCTAGTTATCAGAGCACAGAGGCAACCATGGGCGGAGCGAATTTACAGGCTAACCCTGCCGGGCAACGTCACGTCTGCGGTCAAGCTGATGGTGTATACCAGATAAGAGATAATATACGAAGACGGATCTTCAAGTTCATGTCCAGCTCACGCACGTGATCATGACTATAACCCTTTCTATCCCAGGTTGCAAACGCTGCACCCCCAAATTTGCCACTTAATTTTCTGGAATACACAGATTATATAATAAATATACTAAGATGTTTTTCTAAAGAACGTTCCCTGCAACACTGGTCCAAACGACGCATGAGCGGGTTCTATCACAAGTATCAAATCAGGATTGTGCGAGTGGTTAGCAATTCCAAATAGGATGGGGTTTTAGAAAGTACCATATAAAATTGGAAGACGTACACCTACACAATTATGTTCACCTATGGTTATGTGTGAAGGGCGTTTTCATATCATTTTCAAGATAAAGACGACCCTTCCAATATTGAATGCTCAGTATTCCTAATAATATTGATGTTTAAATATAGAAAAAGCAACGGTAATATATTTGCATGCTTTCTGTGGGTACAGTGGAATTGCATGAAAAAGGTTTGGAAGTAAAAACGTCGTCAGCGTTTGTAATGAAATAAACAATGAGTACACATCAGAATAAACAAACGGGTGCGTGTTTCGCTTCCTGTTGGTGCTCATCCCAGGTAACCATCCGTGCTGGGGCCTTGTGACACTTGCCTCGGGCCTTGTTTATGCCGCACGTAACGTAAATCTCACTTTGACAGTCCGCCCAGTATAAATGTTGAACTGTTGTTACATAGCCTTAACCTATTCTATGTAGCACTGCAGCAGTCTGATCAGTGTTTTTTTTCTTCACTGCCTAGTAACTCATGTTGCATCTACTCTTCCAGCTGCAGTAGAATGTCCTACCAGGCGATGCAAAAACCACTGACTTTCGATTAAGCAGGTAGTACTTATACTAGCTGGAAGCCTTTTTGTGTGAAATATCTGAACACACAACGGTCGTATTCATCCGTGCTAATTATACAGAAAATGTTGTTTTGATATGGATAGAGTTAATTGTGTCGACGAGATATAAAATAAGGTTTCCTGACCGTACATAATTCCTTCTCCCTGTTGCTTTATCGTACGCAATTCTTCCGGGTTTTATGATGAGCAATCTAACATCGTCAAAAAAAAAAAAAAAAAAAGACAAAACCTAAGCATTTCTAAATACTTTGTTTCCCGAAGACCTTTTTGTTTGCACTGGTGTCATTTATCTGCCCATACTTACCACTCAGTCCAATAGCAGGACGTACAAGACTTGAGCTGATGAGAGAGCCCTATCACCTGCCGTAACTGAGCATATGCGGTTGTTATCCAATCTTACAGTAAGGTTGAAGGAAAAGTCATACCACATAAAGTTGTGCACTGGAACTGGCAGCTAAATTTTCGTTTTGTTTTGTTTTTTTTTTTTTTCTTTCTTTTTTCCTTTTGCTCTTTTTTGCGTGTTTGTTTGGTTGCCTTTTGTTTTGTTTGTTTTGTTTTGTATGGCAAATATTTGTATTTGGTCATACCGGCGAAACATAGTGTTTTAGAGTGACAGAGGTACAAATCTGCTAAACAGTCACTATTTTTGCATGCTCTGCAAGAAGATGCTACCACACGGACGCTACCTCACGGACGCTACCACACGGACGCCATACACTTCTTTAGGCACAAGCGATTCATTCAGTCTTAATTTTGAACACTTTGTCACCAGATGGACTGTGGGACCGTTTGACAGATTGTGTTCTACTTGTACCAAATCATGCAAATAATGTCACATGCACACGTATGTATATATATATATATATATATATGGCTGTCACTGTATATAATTTTCATCTTAATTGGTGATATCATGAACGAACAGAGCGCATTGTAGTGAATGAAGTGAATGTTCAAAAAGATATACAAACACAATTATGTTTTATTTGTTTCTATCTGGTTAAATAAGAAGATCATAACGGTAAACGGAGACACATACGCAAAATACACTGAAAAGGTTAAAAATACAACTCTGACTTTTCCAGTATGTTCAGTTCAGAACAACCCTTCTAACATTAATTTTAACATAACAGTGTGTAACTTCTGAATGCATGTTAAAAGTTTGAATTTCAAACGTTCTAAGTATTTGAGCATGTGAAATTAAAAAAAGATGATCAAGGTGTACGTATTGCTTTGGCGTTTGGGTCAAAGTCATTCAGATACAAAACAAACACAGATGAAAAAGCCACATCTGGTTTCAATACAGTATTCCAAACAGTTCTTGCTTACACTTTCGGCTTGGAAAAAAATACCACACATGACAGACAGTTAACTTTAAAATGTTCCTTTGACCTTGGCCATTAATCACAGAATGCACTGAAAGAACATCAGAATTCAAGTGTCTATTTGACCTTGGCTCTCGATGATAAATATTCATATACTGGAAGAAGGTCGTACATGAATAAACACTTGAGCACAATTGCTGATCGTGGCTAAATGGTTAACGAATTGATAATCCATAAACCAAATTATAAATAATTGCATAATGTCACCTCGAACATGCGAGAAGAAAGGTGCTATCCAAATGAATGATGACCCAAAGTCCTAGGTTAAATTGTCTTTGAACTGTCATCCTATTCACGTCGTAAACAACATTAATGATGGACCAAACAATTTGTATGGCTGTGGCGATTATTTTAGAAGCTACCTAATCAGTAAATTCAGCAAACTTGGGTTTAGGATGGTTAAAAAGGCATGTAAGTACCTGACGAATAAGTTAAAAACTCCTTAATACAATTGTGATGTTATGGCTTTAATTTTGCGAGAGAACAACAAGTCTTCTCTGAGCAGACCATCCCCTGTTTACCATTGCCTTTGGCCAGGGCAGGCGCAAAGGTGGTCACATAAAGCAGATGGCGCTGTGGAGCCTGTTGACGTGTATTGTCATTCATTTAATGTTCACCTTTCAGACATTTTAGGCTAGCTTGTTTTCTGTTACGTTAAACCCAAAGGGGCTATCGGTAGTAAGTAGCGGCCTACGACAGTTACAAGCTTTCCAAATTGTACTCGATATCTGGTTAATAAATATTATATTTTCATTGCAATCTCTTGACTGAAATACAAATGACTTTCATTCTTTTCTGACATGCCCTATAATTTTGCTGTTAATATCCAAAGATTATTAGAATGTTTGGCCACAATAATTTACAGTTTTTAAACTAGTCTGTTTTGCTACTTAACTTTATCATTTGGCATCACTCTGTTTTAATATTCAGTTTCAGACATTTTAGGCTTACATGTTTTCTGTCAGGTTAACCCCCGTGGGGCTATTGGTAGCAAGCAGCGGCCTACGACAGTTACATGTTTGCCTAATTGTACTTAAAATCCTGTTAAGGAAAATTGTTTTGATAATTTGGTTTTGGCATAAATGCTAATGACTTTCATTCCTTTCTGACATGCCTAAATGCACATTTACTCAATATTGAAAAATTACTCAAAATTGACAGTATTTTCTCAAATGTAACAAACCTGACACATTACGTTGAGACATTGACTCAGGGTTGGCAGTGACATAGAGCTTAATTCTAGACTTTCAAAGTGAGGAGTAGGTGTCATCATGGAGTTTGTTTTACATTTCTGGTGCAGGATGTCCATTGTTGCAGTCCTTGTTTGGATTTCCCTTGGTTTGTACAGGTGGTCTAGCTGCAACTGTTTATCTTATAATCACTGGGACTGAATATAATGCCCCCCCCCCCCCCAGCTTGTTTCCACTTCAGTTATACAATGGCGGGTGGAAGCTATCCAGCTAGAAATGGTCCATATTGATTCAGGGGTAAGTCAAATTGTTCTTATCTGAACCTGTACTATACAAATTTAGTAATTATGGTTTGTTTGAAAGGTATTCTTCCTTCATAATGAAATTCTGCATTTATAAGCAAAACTTCACGTATTTAGCTAATTTATCATTTGCCACGTTCATATTCATTCGTTATTATGTGGGTTTTCTTTGCTGAATATTAAGCTTATTAAAGGCGCCGCTGCTCAGAGAGACATGTACGGGTAATAGGCTCCGAAACATGTTCTGAGTAGCTACCCGCTGAAGACCCTTTAATTTATTTGGGCCAATACAGCCTATGTCAAAATTTTACAGAGGAATGTGTGCAATATGGACAATAGAACTTCTTTAATGTATATAGGTTAGACAGGGACAGGTTAGCTTATGGAGAGTAAAGAGTTCGAACTGCGCAATAGGGTAATAACTACTAGGAAGTGGTTCTGGGCAAAAAAACACAAATACAATTCCACATTATAGGCTTAGACCTGGTTACTTGTTCTGGAAAGAATGCTTCCACAAGCAGTTCTAGCATATTAAACTGACCTGTTCACCGAACTGCAGATTCGCCATGAGTTTGCGAAAATATACAGGAAACAAACTCTCGGTCTTTACTGATCTCCCTGTCACAGAGACCAGCAACTGGCGCCGTCCCGCAAAATTGGGGTGTTGGGGTGCCGCGATGCAGCACGGGATTTGTCATTCTCAATAATATGCATACTGTTACAATTTACAAGTTTCTCATGCATTCATGGGTTCTCTATGTGGTGTCTCACCAGATTTTTTGAGGAGCTGATTATACCCTTCTTTGGAGATAGGGCAGTAATATTTTTATTAAGGCGCATATCAATAAACCTTTATATAACACTCAAGGTTTGAAATTTATCATTATTAAAAGGATGAAATAAAAACAAAAAGCGATTAGTTATTAGGAAGGTCCACACAAATGAGTTGCATTTCTGACACATATTTGATGAAGTATTCGATGAACGTCTTACAAAATGACTAACGCCGTGAAATTTATGCAGATAAACGGACGATGCAAGGGACAAAGTAAATCGGCGCCAAGTAATACTACAGGAAAATTGGGGTCAAATTGCTGGAACTATTGTCTGTGTACATGTACATTAATTTGTGCTATAGACTTTTCAACTATAAAGTCAGTGGGACTAAAAATTACTCAGACTATAAGTCATGTTATAGTTAAAATTGCTAACAACATGTGCTATCATTATTATTATTATCATCATCATCATTATTATCATCATCATCATCATCATCATCATCATTATTATTATTATTATTATTATTATTATATTATCATATGTTGAATAAGTACCAATTGAATCATTAATATATATGAATGTGAAGAGTCTTTGTTTCTGTTACACGGTCTCTGTATTTAACATTTGCAGGATTGTCCAGAAATATGCCTTTAATCAACGCCATGTACGTTAACGTAACCGCAGTGCGAAGTACTTCATGGTATAGGACCCGGTACACAAATCAGAAGAGCAACCCCGTTGTATTACGTCATTATGACTGAAACACCGTTTAAATTACTATGAGTGGACGAAAGGGCCATCGGTAGAGGTTATAAATGCTAAGTATTTGGCATCTTTGCAGCTACAATCTTTTTGCCATTGGCTTGCCGCGTGATAAGAAAGTGTAATGCATTGATCATATACAGTTGAAATGATGATTATGGAAGAATGCATGTATTGTTAAATGTTCTCTAAATAATAAAGTATACGAGTGATCACGTTGGTCACAATGTAATAGACCAGTGTCTCTTGGCACTTAAATGTATTATATCGTCTCCGAGGTATTACAACCAAAAAGCTAAGCCCGAATTACAGGTATACGTCATTGGCTCTTACACAACCAGGGTCTTCTTACTAGTGTCAAATACTTGTGGCCTGTAGAAAGAAATAGTTCCCTACAATACGCAAGCCTCCTAATAAGTCACCACACTTAAATGTTTACATTCTCTATATTTCCCAACATTAAGAGAATAGGCGCTTTCGTTGTCTTGACCATTCCATGAAGAAATACATTACACACGCCAGCCATGCAGCCCCATCACAGTTTCATGCGCCAGGACACCGGGCACTACTTTTTCATTCATAATTCCTGCACGCCCTCTCGCGGATAGACACATAACTGTGAAAATATCATCGGCAACACATTTTTTTAATCATATCAACGCCACTGTACTAGCATATTCATCAGAAACTCATATATGGTTCACACCAAAACCGTAGTGCAAAAGCACTTTCTTGGGTTTTTTGGCCTGAAATCTGCAAGCGTCGCAAAGCTTGCAAGCCCTATGCAGCACATAACGAGCAGCATCCATCCAATGGCATAATCTAAGGAGCAAAGGTTAGAGGGCAGCACTGGTCAATAAGAGGTCACCTGACCTATTCTAGCCAATACTATGGTCTCAGGAGGTCACATGACATCTCTTGACCAGTGCTATCGTCTGCTACTTTCTGTCCCTGAACATATTTAATACAAAGAAAAACTTAACAAACCTAATTCTGTAAGCCCATGTACCGTTTGAACACTATCAAGTCCGATATTCTAAGAGCAAAGTCCTATTCCGTACCATTCACTGAAAAACTTTATTGTTCTAAATCATAATAGCAACTTAATTTATGAAAGGAACAAATCATATTCATGGATTTTGAAATTTAGAAGAAAGTTTTAGGCATTATTAGCCTTTAAAAAATCGGGTCATCAGCGGGGAACCAGCGCAAGACTTGTTTCGGTGCCATTAATCCCGGACAAGTCATTCTGCTAACTGGCGGCACCATGCTTGCATTTCCAATACAAATATCCCGAGCTCATGTATTACGGAATAAAGCGAATATGATGTTCCTTTGTTAATAGGCCTACTTAAAAACGTAGCCCACATGACATAAATATGATGAAACTACACCGAACACTCATGATTAGGCCTAAAAAATGAATAATAAAATAATAAACCATCCCACACTTACCTACAGCGCCTGGTCTTACAACAGACCCGACGAGGCCTACCTGACGGACTGATCAGGTCAAACAGATCGAACCAGCTCTTCAACTTCAAGTAAAACGCAAATGTAACGACGTGACGTAAAAGAGTCACGCTATAAATTGCGTCACATCTGAAAACTGGTCAATTTTACATGCCATTTCTCAATGATATTGGCTTTGAGGCTCGTCACATTATGTTCACGTCTGGTCAAAGGGGTGAGGCTTCGCTCAGATCATGCACAAGATCCTGACGCAAACCTAAAAGACCTACAAACTGTTTCCTCCCCCATCACCCTAACAAAACTCTCTATATACCCCTATAGGTTCTCATTCTGGCCCATTTCTATGGATAATCTACCTGGAGTAGTATTAGTAGGCCTAATGTTGCCCGTCACGCGACTGATTAAGTTGCCATGGTGTACATTGGAACTAGGTGTGAATATAAAGTGTGGGTGTGATTTAACATTTTCCGCTCAAATCGCCAAAAAGCTCCCCGATGTAAAGTGTTGCCTGCTGTCGCCTTTTTCGAAACATATATTCAATGTTTCCATAAAATATTTTGGCTGACGACCGCAAATAAGACCTATCATGGTGGCACGCCCCGGCTTTTTCCCGGCGCAGGTTGGCGGCATTGTGCTCAACCCGCGCCGAGGAAAGCTGTTCAGTCAGTCTTATTGTTACCAGAAAAAGGACTGAGTAAAAACTGGGCCACATTTTACAGAAGTTGATCTAATTGAAATCAGGTACATGGCAAGTAATTTGAGACATGAGATAGGCTGGTAGTCTTTCGACATTTACTGGAAATGTTAATATTCTCAGACAGGACATACTTTGCTTGCAGTTGAATGTAAATACAAAATTAAATTACATAATTCATACAGGATTTGTTGAATCCTTTAAACGGCTTTCTTCTATAATTTGAATAGTCTCAAAAGCATGTCCGGTCCTTTCTCAGTCAATGGTTTCTCTAAATTATGTCGAGAATGTATATTTTATAAGATCTTAATAGAAACATGTTAGAAATTTTCTCTGTGATGGGTTTCGTGGTCGAGGCTATAAATGGTAAAACCATGTTTATCCTGCAGACACTGTCATTGACATTGAAGCAGACATTCATGTAGAAGCAACATATGTGTAATACATAATGACATCTGAAGAACTGTAGCTAAAACGCGTCGTGTAAAACAAGACAGAATGCATTCAATACTTGTGAAATATTTTTTATAGAACGGCGGTTTAGGTAGAACTACTGATACAGCATTATCGATTCGCGCCAGCCGGCCGGTGTCATATCATAAAGTATATTTTTCTCATGCCTGCCAGCTGCGAATGTGATTGGTGTAAAGGATGCACTTTTGAATCAACAGGGTACTGGAAACATAACTATGGTATGGGGAACTGTATATGTGAGGGCGTACATACAATTCACGATACAAGAAAGCTGAGGTAACATGCATCACACAAACACAAAAGGTGTCATTCGCACCTATAGGTGTACAATTCGACTGACACATGAAGAAAATTACGCGTTGTACTTCTTGTGAGGGCGATCGTGATTGCTATGAAAAGTGTCAGCGTAATAGAGGTTTACAGAAAATTAAGGTGACTACTAGAGATTATTGATCTGAGCCATTCAGGTAGAAGCCCCCGTGGGAACGTCTAGCCAGGATCCCGGTCTTGTGTGGGCGTCAATTATAGAATGTCATAGCGGATGAAGCATTGCGTCACGGTACCTGGATCCTTGTCTTGTGTGGGGGTGAACTATTAGAATGCCGTGTCACATGGAACACTGCGGCAGGGTACCAGGCGGAAAGAGCACCAATGAAGGCCGTAGTCTTGAAAAAAATCTTAATGCTAGCATAGGTCGCAATCAACAATGACTATCACCGTCATGTTACAAAACGGAAATAAAAAATGCAACCCATACATTCTCTTATCTTGCAGAATAGTCGGGAAACGAACGTGAAGGAATTTTGTGTGAAACACATTCATGTCTCGTCGGGTTCCATGTGGCAAATGAACATGATTTCTTAATCACACAATTAATTCCCATTGTACTATATAAATGACAAACTTGGCTTGAACTGTTTGTAGCGTTTCGACCCAAACGTCACAAATTTTTTTCGATGGTGTCGGTATAATTCTATGCAGATTTTGATTTGCTTCTAAGCATACGATTGCCAAAATAGGATAATCATTTATATAAGGACCATGTTTTCTACGGCAAAAACATTTGCCAAAAACATTTTGTTCATTATATAGTTTGGAGATAAGAGAGAAAATATTAAGATTGAGCAAGCCGTAACTCTTGTCCGCTTAACTGTTATATATTGTCATCATCGCGAAAGACCCTTTTCTCATATGTCGGCTGTCCGCAGAGCTGCGACTGAGCGGAGAGCAAATATTGGTGAGCTGATTATTGACAATTGAGCCGGCTCAGTCTAGCTGAGCTATACCCGTGACTAGCTTACTCAAGTTACTCTCCGTCTGAACACACAAAAGGGTAAACAATTGGTTGGTGCTTATTACAAGTTCTATCACCAAGCTTCAACTGAAGGGAATATGTAACAATGTTTTACTGAAATCTGAAGTAAAATTTAGGTTCCTAATACAATACAATAATATACTACAGATCTCCACGCATCAGTTATTCAAAATACTACAACTTCCAGGAGCCAGAAGGTCTTCGTTTAATCAATCGCAGGCCGAAAAAAAACATTGCATTTTGGTAGTACCACAGATACCCTTTGAATCAGAAATTAATTGCACAGGGCTAATATAGGTGTACGAATAACAATATACTCGAGTGTCTTTTTCCATATAATAATACATAATACGCCAATTTTTCTTTTAAATGATGCTGGTGCGTGTTAGTCATATCTATTTGATCCTTTATGTTTGGGGCGGAAATGAATTGTGTATCCATCTGGAAGCAAACTGAAGGCTGGTCATTACACAGAGCTATTAAGCATATGGCATGCTAATAAAAGACTAGGATATCAAAAAGACCTGGATGATTGCCCTATTATGTGCACCTCCTATCCAATCTTTATTGTGGACGTAAAGTTTATATGAGAAATGTCATAAAATGGAAAATATAGGAAATGTCATTAAATGTTTTCTAAGATACTATCAGGTAATAACAATTACTAATTTATTTTTCATGACTAATTGTTGCTTTTATGGCATGAGTGTAGGGCACACAACACTATGACCTAAGAAAACACAGATCTAGCAGATGACAGACAGACAAAAGAGACTAGCGTCACATTTCCGTTAAAATTGAGAGGTTAGGCGACACTGTGTGACGTGAAGTGAGAGGTTTCTGATTGGATCAGATAAAAACCAATCTATTTATCCGATTTCTTCACCTCTGGATGCATGTGAGAGACATTGATTTCCTACAATCAGCACAGCGGGGTATCACTTCCTCACCCTCTCCTGTAGGTTGCCATATCATCCGCCTACCTTATAATCTTCACAATTTGCCTTGTAAACTGCTGTCGTCGTTGTGTACTTTTTATTTCAAGTATACGATAATGTCCTTGTTTCATAGATCACCTCACCAAAAGGATTTAGAAGAATGGAAAATGTTAAAAGACATTTCCCACATTTCCGGATATGTACCACGCGTAACCATGCAATGCTTAGTTGATGATTCAGAGAATTCGTACTATTTTACTTTATGGATACAGCAGTCAGGTATTTTACAATATGGATACAGCAGTCAGGTAGTTTACTATATGGATACAGCAGTCAGATATTTTACTATATGGATACAGCAGTCAGGTAGCCTGTCGAGGTTTGATTTTATACTTTCTTTCAGAGATATTAATAACAAGAGAAATTTTATCCATTATCTGCGGTGCGTCTTCTGGATATTTTGGAGGTGATATTCTCACATTTTGTGAAATCAATGCACTCCATGTAACAGATTTGTAAAGAGCAAATGTAGCTACAGACAGACCACAGGATTCATGTCAGTGTGCCAAAAACAGACATGCCTTCTTTCCAACTGCCTTTTTTCTTTTGTTTATCTCTTTCTTTCTTTCTCTCTGTCTCTCATTTGTTCTCTGTCGTTTTGCTTCATTCATTGTGATATGGATTCGTGTATGGGTTTTTTTCTCGGATACCTTGTTACCCATAGAAACTCAAATTTTGGCATCACTCCGGCTACGTAAGCCTAGCGAGATACATACATATATATATATATATATATGTATATATTATTGCAAAATAGATCGTTCTGAGTGTGTGAAGTGTCATATGCAGTGGACAGGATATCTTCTTTCACGTGGGATTCTGGTAACTTAACAGGGATTGATCACTGATTCAGAGTGGGACGGGGGAAATTTTACATAATACTCCCTTTGAAGCCTACATTCGGGCCTCTCAGGTGATTGGGCGGGTCAATTCTTTATATAGAAGTGTGGAATGAGCCATGGGCAGATCCATTCGTGCATGGATTAGCATTGTAAAAGCATAGAAAGCACATTTAAAAAAATTACTGTGACAACATGAACATGTGCAATGCTCACATTGTGCAAAAGTAATGGACAGACACAGGGATACCGTAAGCTGAAGGGCCCGCTTATCATTGGCTTTTAGCGCAGTGCACTTGGATAGTCATTGCCCGGAGTCATTGGCCTCTGTTATATGCTTAGATACAAGCCTGATTTCACAGGAACAATGTGACAGATACTTATGTGCGTACAGTATGTTGTGAAGACATGTACAAAGAACTAAGACCATTCACGAACTGCATGTTAAACATCTGCACTGAGTTACTGCATATATTTCCAACACGAAATGATTAACAGAAACAGTTCTCATAATATGGACAACCAAAAGTTCTTCCTTTTTTAAGATGGCCAAAGCTGTTGAGTAAATGACATGAATAGGGTTTTCCGCCCAACTCCTCACCGTTCACAAGAGAGTGACAGAACCCGAATACTCAGGGTAACGACTACTTTCTGTCTACTGTCTACAGGTGACCTGAGGAGACGACCATGGCTGCTTTAAAAAGAAAAAAAAATTATTGAAAGTAGTACATGGTGGGTTTTTTATTTGCAGTATGCACGGGGTAAAAGCTTGTCGCTTCATAGTCTGGACGTTTACAACTCACTCAGTGCTGCTCTGACAGTATACACACACCATGCAACTCTACATAGTACAGATGGTAGCGGCACTGACGTTTACTTGGTTATAACCGTTTATACAACTTGACCATATTTTAAGTGACTTCTCATCCAGGAAATGTATGGTTGCCTTGCTGCCCAGAGCCTTGTAACTATATGATAGTTTGATTATAAAAAGGATTTGGTTTGCTTTGGAGCAAAACTTTATTGATGTGAGTTTTTACCTTGAGTGTGCGGACCATCAACAGCCGATGTCGTTTTGGGAAGTGACTGAATTCAAGATCTCATTTCTCGTGGCGTAATTAAATTGGATGGGTTTTTTAATGTCTTTCAACACTTAACACATAACATTTCGAGTCATTAAAATCCATTCTGTATCTCTTGCTACAAGATAGGAGTCTGCGGATATCTTGTTGAAAAGCATCAGCCAAAGAATGCATTTTTAGTCATCTGGGAAAAGGAACATGGTTGTGTCTGGAAAATTTTGAAGGTCATTGATATAAAGTTAAAAGAAGAAAATCCAAGGCACACTGCTTTACTTGATTTCTCTTGTCTAGGGACTCGTCTAAAGAGTGCATGCACTCTATCATTTATGATTTGCCCTTTGTTACACCGCATTTGAAGATTTACAGAGAGTCCTTGAGGGTTAGATACGTTCGGTTTAATATATCCATCTCAATAACTTACTGGCAATGCAAAGCAAGGACACAAGTATGTAGTTCTCCAATCACTCTCCAGCTCCTTGCTTGTAAATGGAAGATCACATTGGCTTCCGTACATCTAGAAGAAACTTTGTCTTGTTCGTATATTTAATAAACAACATTGCAAGGAAGGATCGAGAGATTCCATATATTCTTAGAACTATCTTCCAGACAAATTATTCAGATCAATTGCTTCTATTGAGGGTACATTTTGCAACATTTTTGTTATCTCATTAGTCAAAAAGTAGCACACAGTAACAGAGGATATAAAAGTAGCACACAGTGACAGAGGATATAAAAGTAGCACACAGTAACAGAGGATATAAAAGTAGCACACAGTAACAGAGGATATAAAGATTGATAAATATCTGACGGCTATTATGATTTACAGCTAAATGAAAGTACCAGCTGAAAGACTAATTCTAATGTAACAGGCGCCTGGCCTAACCCTTTGACGATATTCGGTAAATTATTTGCTTTAATTTTCCCTCTGGAAAAAGTTTTGGGTTTTCGTACAAATTGGTTTGAGCAACTGTACGACTCATGTTCATATAGTGTAACCAATTTAACAAAGAGTGGACAGAAATTGCGGGAAAGTGAGAATTTTTGTTTTTGTAAGTACAGACTTCAAACGTACCCCTAATACATCAAAAATAACATTTTCGTAATGATACAGCGAGGCAAACTCAACTCCTGAGTGCATAATACTGTTATGAAGGAATCTATTAAATCACTGACTTGATACAGGAGTTAACCTATAACTTGGGTCAATTTAAATCGATGCTCTCACTTTCAAGCTAGAATCAAGAAAATTTTAACAAAATGAGTGCTCAAATTTTCAATTCATTTTTTGAAATATTCTGCTGCTTTCAGTCTCAGGTCACTCGTCAATTTGTGTAATTTAGGTTTCACATACCGAGATACGTTTCCTTTCAATGTCGCATAGACCGGGTTACTTTGTTGGCTAAGTGAACAGTTTCGTTCTTGTTCAACCCAGGTACTGAAGAATTTCGAACCTTAACTTTCGAAATAAGATTATCTGCATCATTAAAATGTTGCATCACCATTGCCAAGATTTGTCAGGGTTATCCTCCATGAAAGCTGTCTCATGAGGAGTGCAAGATAAACATTCACAGTCAGTTTTATTGATATTGTCTGACGAATTTGTCAGCTCAGGCAATGGATAATCTGAAAGATTTAAAAAACTTCAACGATGAGCAAGTTAGATGTGGGAAAGTATTGTACCAGTTTATAAGGAAGGTTGTAAATCGCTAAAACACACACACAGAAATAGATAGACAGATAGAGAGAGAGAGAGAGAGAGAGAGAGAGGGAGAGAGAGAGAGACAGAGAGAGAGAGAGGGAGACAGAGAGAGTAATCTAGTTGATGATTCCGAGATAACAAAATCACAAAGTATTTCCAGCATTCTGCACAATGAAATAGAAACCTCGATGAAAAAAATCACTTACGTCTGGTTTGCAGGCATACATTTGCCAACATCTGGTATCTCACGGCTGGCCATTTGATCATAAGTACACCAACTAATTTACGACATATTTGAACACTGTCTTGATTACTTTAAAATACAATCATCATGGCTAATATGCCTTGACCAAGTAGGAGCAATACAAGAGAGATACCATGTGGTCAAACCAGTGTAGACCATTATCCTAGGGTCCCATGACGTAAGAAACCATGTTGCCTGAATAGTATTGTGAGAAGGAAATCGGACGGAGCGAAAACTGTGCATTTTCAAACCAACTGAAATCAGTGCTAACCATTCCTGATCGCAGGGCCAAGGCAGAAAGTGTAAAAGAAGAGAAAGTTCAGATCGTTTAGTACTAACGACGCTCAAGGACAAACAGTAGCTTGAAAATGCATTCTGGGTAAAACCTAAAGAAGTGATTATGTTCATCACTTGCTCTGAACCAATCGGGGGAGGACCGGTCGACTATTACGATCTATTAGTTGGTCCAAGTCAGCCTTGTCTCTCGGGTTACGACGTCTTATACACGCTCTCATACTGTAGCAACTATGTAAAAGGGGTCACCTTGGCTACGTGCGTATTCTCCATCATAAGAACTGGCGCTGGAAAGGGTTTCACTGATACATGTATTTTTTACGCAAGAAAGCCTTTTCTCTTCACGTAATGCTAGTAACACGCCGTCAATTTGTTTCTCCAGGGAGGAAGATCTTGCTACAAACTCACAAACATGCTTCTCTGTGACACACATAGCAAGTATGATGTATTGCTATCTCGCTGCTTGCACTGACGGAAAGAGAATGAGAAACGGGATTATTTCTTGCCGAAGATGCTCAATGGAACTCCGATTATATTGATTGCTTATGGAGGCATAAATATTGCCGCATAATAATCAAATGAATATAATTAAGTTGGTCATACCAACAGAAACATAGAGTTATTGGATAGAAACCGATAAAGAATTGCGTAGGCATGAGATACAACCGCTTTTCCTACATTTATTAACAAATTATACGAACTAGCCTTTTTATCGTAGGTTGCGTTTATTGTGCTTTGACCTCAGTATGGTCTTCCTTGCAGTATCCTGAAGGGCGGACTTTTTCCCACATTGGATGGACATTATACCTTGACCTCCATGTACCTGCTTCTTATTTACCATGGAGGAGCTATGCCCTGAGCGTTTCCTTCAGAAGTATTAATGGAAAACTAAATCAGAACAAAAGCCCCCAAAAGAGAAAAAAAGGATAAATATTTTAAAATAAATAAGCAAAGAAATCACGTATAAAGAAGGCACATGTCTAGTCAAACGATTAATATCGTTGCCATCACATTTTATAAATACTCTGCGGTGGGAATACCCCTTCTCTAAAAAGCCAGAATGTCCGTTTCCCTAGCTTTTGATTCTTCTTTGGGAATGATGTACACAAATACCATCTTCTATAGGATGCCTGCCAATATGGGCCTTAAAGTGACAAAACGTGTCTCAAACTCATATTTAACTAGTTCTGGGGCATGAGAAGTACATGTTAGACTTGTTGCGATTGAAAAACACATAGCAGAAAAGGGGCATCGTTTTGATGAAATGTTTAGCTGCCGATGAGTTAGGGTGGGTTTCCATGGCAAAGAATTTCAAAATGGGCATTTTTCCACAAGTGTCTGTCAGTGAACGATAAAGTGACGTGTCACAATTTTTGTTAAAATCAGGTTTTGAGTGGTGGAGGAGAAGAGTCTGCAGCATTTAAATGTCCACAGAAATGAGACAAGGTACTGCACTAAAGTAGATCTAAGGCTTGCGCCTGTAAAAGGATATTCTGTACGTCACGACGCTAATTTTCATCTAAGCTTCCCAGTCGAGAACGCGCAGCTATTTTGTGTGACGATAAGTAGCTGTCGAGTAAGCAAATGCTGGTAATGAGCGGTAATATCTATTGGAGTCTGGGCTATCAAAACTGTCCGTACACATCGTGGGTTACAGTGGCCAATCCACCAATTTCTCAGAGTCTAGATTACAGCCTTTACACCTTGCTGGTTGAATGGTTAGCATAAATGCATTTAAATTATTGCGACAGGACTGCGGTCTGAGGACAGCGTCGTCTGCATTTATCTGACTGGACGTAAATAGACACATCCGTGATGTTCCTTGTCGGTGTCTATTACTATGGATATTTGTTTGCTTCGTTGTTGCCTTAATGACTACAGGACACAAAGTAGACATAGATGTACATGACATATGCGGTCTGTAGAGGTGGATACATTATGAAGTTTACGCTGACTGTCATACGTATCTTCTGTCAGCGAGCCACAGCAAGGTGTAGGGCCTGTGGCTGATGGGTATCCGCAAGGCTCCTACATTTGGCCTTTCTCACGCGAATGTGTTCCAAAGCAGATTTATAACAATAAACTGCGTGTGTATTTCCAAGCCTCGTGTTTTTTGTCCCTGTAAGCGGTAACCAAAGAGCACGACAGTCGCTTCGACCGCTAAAACAAGAAAGTCTTATAATATTGACATTTGGTGCCACGCTGCTTGCCGGGCGTCCGAAATTTCTTTAGATGGAGATGACTATGGTCCAAGAGTCCTCAATTTCGTTACAGGCAATGATTATGGTCCAAGCATCCTCAATTTCTTTTCAGGGTTCTGAATTTGGTCCGGTATCTAAACAAAGTGCCCTTATTAATACGTTTGCCTGACTAATCTCCATCTACCGGGTCCATCGTGCATATGTATCAGGCGTTTTATTTCCAACTATGATTACTCTAATCTGAACCGATCTTCATTCTATGGCTCGTATTCTTCATACACATTGAGTGACGTATTTTGAAGAAATAAATCGCAGGTCATGTCAGCCAAATATGAAAAACAGACCAACGATATTTATTTATTCTCAGGAAAACTTCCCCTTTACAGAGGGGCACCGATGGAATGGGGTAAATTCCATGATGCATCCAATATATACGTGCAAGTAATCCGAAATCCTTATTGACACAGATAATATGTATACATTAAAAATTAAGTATCTATAATTATAATTCGTGATTTGTATCCTCTGCACCAAAACTAAAGGTAAACAACTCATTGGGACAAAACTCTAGAAAGCGTAAGGCCAAGTACATTATACATGTTACATATATACAATGAAGAACATAAAGCTTCCAGTGGTATAATCATTGAAAAAGAGGCACACGTTAAACTACAACTGTGATTAAACTTATGTGGCTGCCAATCTGGAGATCAACGAACGTCCTGGCTTGAATATGATTAACTGGAAGATTAAAAGGTGTGTAAATGCAACATTTTGCGTTATGTACCTTCGTTTCCAGAGACGTACAGACGTTTGGGATTCCAAGAAGGCTGATTATCGTTTTCAGTGTGCAAACCGAAATGGGAACAACATTTTGTCAGAGCCACTACTCAGTACTTTGTTAAGGCAGCCTCTGCTCAAAAATAGGTCTTGGAAAACCGAAAAAGAAGTACATCTTGATTAAATTTGATTCGATTCGTTTCGATTCTGATTTGGTTTGTATTCAACCGTATCGTGGTCTTAAGCAAAAGACCGTGCTACGTTAACTAACTCCTGATCGGAAGAGTGAGTGTGGTCCTTTTAGCATTAAACCACGACAAACTTGAAGTCAACCATAAAAAAATCAAAGCAATGTACAACTTACTTTTAAAGCCTTGGAAATCAATGTTAGTTGTATTAGATAGATAGACCAAAACAAGTCACGGTCTATATTTTCTACACGGCAAAAAATGTGAGTAGCGTTGTTTGGTGTCGTCTTTGTACTCAGATGAAATGCCACTATTGCTCTACCGTGTTTTCACGGCTCATTTTATCTTTTTATCCAAACAAGATCATTATGGGTCTGTTGAGTCTTGTGGGTTTGTTTTGTTTTTTTTATTTTGTTTTGTTTTGTTTTGTTATTGTTTTTGGGTTTTTTTTAATGTGGTTTGGCTTGTTCGTTTGCCTTATTATGTTTTATGGAGGAAAAATTATTTTTCGGGTTGTAATTTGTCGGTTTTATTCTCATAGCTAAGGAACATTGTTCGGTTAGAATCTCTGTTGTAAGCAAAAGGAAAAGGTTCAGTTGCATTCCATTGCGTTCCCTGACCAAAAAGAAACTTTTCAGATGTAGTCATAGGTTTCATCCTTCAACCGAAAGGAAATGGTTCGGCTTAATGCAGAGCGAAAGTCTCTCAAACAAAAAGGAATGGTCCCGATGTACTGTAGGATTTGATTTATCCTCTTGTCAATAGGAAAGGTTGAGTTGTGTCTTAAACATTTGCAAAAAGAAGATGGTTCAACGGCAGATTCATCGCCATACAGACTACATCTAGCTCAGTTGTGTTCTTTCCTTTCATCTGACCAACAGCAAATGGCTCAACTGTGTTTCATCTTCTCACACAAAGGAAATGAATTATAGTATTCTTTTTTTTTCACTGTTAACAAGTGTCTCCGGCTGGCCCAGGTAACAAATTAAACTAACGGCAAAGGAGGTAATCTGTAAAAGGGGGAAGAGCATCCACTATAAACATGGTACAGCAAATGTCCAAGCTACCTAAGGGCTAACAAAATATATGCTTGGTTCGGTAACCCGACTGACCCTACTGGAAAGGCCCGACCGTAAATATATTTTATGACACATAAAAAAAGTTTAAAGCCGCCCTTCCCTAATAAACGTTGATCAACCCTGAAAGATTTTTTTTTGAAAAGGTGGCCGTTGTGAGCCATTATTTTGCAGTTAAGTCAACTCAAACACAGCATTATATTTCGACTCATCTGGAGGGTTAAGATGGGCAGCGGAAACAGCATAGCTGCATAGCTACGGTTGTTCAGTGAACTGCTTAGGTCCAGCAAAGCTACGGTTGTTCGGCGATAGTTAACGTAATATTTCGCTGGGTTCCAGGTGTCCGTCCTGTATCTGTATTTGTATCTGTTTTGGTAATCCAAAAGGACCCCCAACAGAGAATTTTTGCTGGACGCCTGAGGCGGTACGCAGGAAAGGAAGACAAGTCTGCTGAAGCCTCTCCTGGAAGGATAGGAGGGTTGGTGCCGTTACTATACTGCTGGGTAGGCTATTCCAACCGACTATTGTTCGTGAAAAAAGGAACATATGTGCACATTGGTTCTAGCTGATATTGTCCTGAATTTAAAGGAATTACTTCTTCTGGTAAATTATGGGGCTGGTTGAAGATAGGTGTCTCTGTCAATGTCCACTTCTTGGTTTACTATTTTATACATCATGCACAGGCTTTGATTTTGTCTTCTTTTCTGTAATATCTCCAAAGTCAAATCTTTCAAAATGTTAGTGACGATACAAGGCATTTTTTCTCTATGGTTGGTTACAGATCTAGCTGCATGTCTTTGAACCATTTTTATCCTGTTGATGTTTTGTTGGTTTTGGGGTTCCAAGGAGAAACACTATACTCAAATATTGGCCCGACTAATGAGCTGTATGCCTTGATTTTAAATTGGCTGCTGGTTGCACTTAGGTTACCATGAAGTAGGCTCAGCACTTTGCTCGCTTTGTTGGTTACGTAGTTAGTATGAGTGTTCCATGCAAGGTCGATCTGTACTTGGATATCTAGATAGGGATAGGTAGATACTTTCTGTAAAGTTTTACCACATTACATATTTGAAGTGTTAATATCACACTTTCCAAAAGGCGTGAGAACTCCAAATTAATTCAGATGTACAAAATTGTTCATATTTTACGACATGTCCTTCCAAATATCCCGTTGCCTGATAAAACTTTCAATTATAACACTCGCGGGCGGCTCGATTTACCTTACTTTAGAGCTCGTACAGATCTGTTTGATAAGTCCTTTTATCCTTCTGCCACACAGCTATGGGATCTTCTTCCCTTAGATATTCGGAATGCCCCTTCCCTGCCATAATTTAAAAGAAAAATAAAGGCTCCTTCCTTATGCCCCGTGAAAGACCCTTCTCTTTATTATATTGGTAAAAGAAAATCTGCTGTATTACATGCTCGAATGCGATGGGCCGCAGCCAGCTTAACAGACATTTTTTTTTTTAAATCGGTGTTAAAGATTCGCCTGATTGTGTGTGCGGTACTGGTGTCAAAGATGTTTTGCATTTCTTTTTCTCTTGTCCCCGATATTTAATTCCTCGCAATAAATTACATTCAGCTACGATACACTTTACCCCCTTCACACTTCAAACTCTACTTTTTGGTTCTGCTGATTGTAGCCTTAAAAATAATACGTTGATATTTCTCGCTCTTCAAGACTATATTGATGAATTAAAAATGTTTCAATTTGATGTCATTATATAATTGTAGTACATAACCGGTTCTAATCATAAGTTCCTAAGATTCGTTTCATGAGTGCCCCACTATCTGTCTTGTCTTCGTTATGTTCCATTCCTTCATTTATTGTTCTTCAGTGTAGTGTCCGTTGTCCTCGTTTTGTAATGTTTAGCTATATATATATATATATATATATATATATATATATATATATATATATATATATATATATATATATATATACATATATATATATGTATATATATATATATATATACATATATATATGTATACATATATATATATACATCACTGTAAAAATCCTAAACAGCAGCGTACACTACACTGAACGTGTCTTGCTTCGTCTTGTCCTGTGATATTGTCTGATTTCTCAAGAGGGATTAATATAGGGCTTGCCCATCTTCTCAATCGAATAATTAAGTATTTTAAACATATATTTTTGTTATGTGCATAAGGTCACACTTTTTGGGGTTGAAACGGAGTTGCCATTTCCGTGACCAGGTAGTAAGGACATCTAGGTCGGCATGGTTTTACATATCATCAGTACTTCCTTCATACGTTTGGATGACGTTGACAGACAGAGAAACGTTGGGAAAACGTTTTCTTCGGACGTTCACAGTTCCTGTAACATGACGATCTCTTTCTGTCGTTCGGCAGCCACAGCATGTCAGTAAAGTATGTGGACAAAACCCTGAGGGAATTAAACAAATCTGCATTTTCTCTGAGATACTCGTTTGTTTCTTAGACAACATATTCTAAATGGACTTGATCGAGTCCATGTTACATTAATCAGACCTCTCATCTATTATTATTGCTGTGTATAGTCAGACCTTGCCAGTTTTTTCCTAACGTCTTTGAACTGGAACATACATCTGCACCACTCAACTGTTTGTGTGTGGATGCATTAGTTTAACTGTGGAAACCTTCAGCCATCGATCATTGGGAAGCGTATTTTTTAAGGGATTGGCCGTTCACCTCATTTTTGTTCCCGTGTTTACAACCGCATCAAAACACTTCAAGTTGCTGGTACATCCTCCGTCACAAATTATTAAAAGTAGGTATTCATATTAACTAGGATGCCGTGGTGCCACCTAGGCTGTAGCAAACAACTTGACAGGAAGGCCGGCAGATTCGTGTATTAAGCATTAAAAAATGAGCTTCTTGGTAAAAGTAACAAATTGAGAAAATTAAAAACTTAATAGAAGTCATTCACTCAGTTTTAAAACATACAAGATTCTTAACATTTTTAGAATGCTTCATCTGCTTGTTGGAAAAAGGTATTTTTTCTATATGGTAAGTAACATAACTGCTACAGGTACTCTCACCATGGTGGAACCATAGTCCGTTGCCTAGCAACTGAGGGGACAAGAACAGGTGTGCAGTTAATACAGTTAAATATGAATACCCCTTATGGTAGTATGACCTGGTGCACGAACAACCAAGCGAACCTATGCGGTACATGATCTATCAGGTACCCATCTTATGCCATCGTACCCTTTCTCAGGTACAGACTGTTTAAGCAGTTATATATTTTATTGGTATTTGTTTTGAAAAAGTCGCATAAAGACATTTTAAATTTGGATATGGTACGTATCGACCTAATTTCTGCTGGTTGAGAATTTATAATTTCAATACCTGGATATCGCGGAGAATATTTAATTATATCAGGTGGAGCGTTTTTCAGACACAGTATCATACATTTATATTAATTTCCCTCCAAAGTCGTGTGTACTATCGCTAGGCAACGTACAACAATAAGTATACACCATGGTGTAGGCTTGCTGATGGTCAAGACAGCGGTGGCACCAACATGTCTGGACATAGATAATACTTAACTTAAGGATGAGAATGATTTCAAGCTTGGCCAATGTTTTAGGGAACATAACTAGGTATCTCCTTTTCCGAAAGAAAAAAATCTAAGTGCGTATACATGCAAGAGCAGCGCATTTTTCCTTTTTTTTCAAGACCTGGAAGTGACCGGAAGTATTGATTTGGTAACAGGAAGCACCCTTGGATGAGACAAGTTGACTTGCCATCCCTGTACTACGGTGCAGAGCGGACACTAGGTGTCAGTTCCCTATAGGACAGGACGGAGTAAGTTTGCAACTGTTCCGCGATGTTCATCGGTTGTTGACTAAGGTATCTCTATCCAGATCAGCCCTCATTAAAAATAGGGACAAATCGCTACTATGATCTGGAATGGATAAAACAAATTTCACCTTTCATAGGAATTATAGATCCCCAAACCATCATATGAGGTATAACAATTGTAAAACCGCCCAAGTGGAGCATACGAGTCACCAAAATGACCGAGTGCTTGCACGAGGCTAGTCTGTAAGAAGAGTATGCTTCACTTGGCTCGTTTTTACTTTTATCTAATAAGTGGTTCCCTGTCCGTTTCCAATGGTCATACCACAGCATCACCGGGGGAATCAGGCTATCATGATCTTTTATATTGGAACTAGGAGGATATGGACAACTTTATCGTTCACTTTGCATTCTCCAGTTTTGTTTGGATAATGCGGCTACAGTTACTGGGTAAAATATGTGTTTTCCATGTGAATAGTTCGACGTTTTGAGACAGTTCCAAAAGCCAATCACAAGCAATTTTTCGAGTGCTTGTATTTCTTCGGCAGTGAAAAAGATGGCTGCCTGCACCATGGGCCAACAAAATATAACTGCACACAGGGTCGGCTACGCTGTCTAGGTCTATTTCTGCATTTCAAAAATTGTGCACGGAATCCTCAATGAAACGTATGAACTGAAATCTTAAATATATATATAGAGAGAGAGATGGACAGACACACTGACAGACAGACAGACAGACAGACCGACAGATAGATAGATAGATAGATAGATAGATAGATAGATAGATAGATAGATAGATAGATAGATAGATAGATAGATAGATAGATAGATAGATAGATAGATAGATAGATAATTTCCAGCCGATATCAGCACGGCATCAAATATTGCTTATTGTCAAAATAAGCCAACTGGGTGATTTACCACGTACCCAGACTATGTGGTGCTAGTCTATAGGTCCAACTGGATAGGCTGTATCGCAGGCATGGCTTTGCAAAAATAGGAATTTCACGTTTATGTCCACATCCAAGATTCTTGAGCATGATTTTCTTTATTTACTTTTTTTTTTTTGCAAATGTTTTCATAATTCTGTACCCTACGATAACTTAACGGTATCCAAGATCTCTATGACAAAAATATGTCGATTTACTTGCTAAATTTTCAGACATATTTAAATCTATACAGTGCTGTACACATTTGTCTATGTCGATTTGGACAAATAACCTTGCATGCGACTCATGACTGCGGTCTTACACCCTGGTAGTCATGCCCGTGCATATATTTGGTAAATGGTCCCTCCAATCACAGACCGGTCTCGGACGAAGTGAACAACATTGTAAATGTCATTCATGTTTACCATAGGGTCGGTACCATTCACCTTTCCATAAAGGATACAAAAGATACGCCTATTGGAAGCATGTACTCTGGCATGTGACGGGGTGCGGCTGCCATATTATGAGAACGGGAAGCAAGAATATGGCGCACGTTTCCAAGAGTTAAGCATGGAACAGACTTTCTGTGAGACCTCTATTTTCGAATCTTTTAAGCATGATCCTTAAGATGAGGTCGAGGTCTCATGTACAGAGGTCTGCGGATGCTGCACAAGGATAAAAGTCGTAACATCGATAAAGGCTAACCCATCTACTCTGTGTGTATCAACTTAAAATACGAGTGGCGGTCTGGGATTACCTGCTTGCCCGAGCATGTCTGCCTTTTTCCAACGTCATCCCACAGGTGCAGGAATGCAAACCTGCTGATGCTCAACGGCGAACGATCCATGCCATTTTTTCTCTTTTTATCTTTAGACAAAACATTGTTTTATTGGTGCTTTATCCGTAAAAATCTGTCTTTCTAGCTATCATAATTAATATCCATTCGTACAGTTCGCTTTTTCTTTCAAGGTTATCCTCGCAAGTATGCGTGATGCAAATCAAATGCAATAGACAAATTACCTATACACAATTATGAATTTGATTTCAGTCAAGTACGAGTCGCATTTAAGAACATACTGAACAAATCTGCAAATTACTATCAGCCACCGGGATTTGTTACTTATCGGCAGACGTCAGTCCCAAGCAAAATTTATGTGTACGCCAATCACCAGAATTCTCTTGCATCGTAATTCCTTGCATGTACAATGCATAAGACAGATTTATCATAGGAACATACAGGTTGAAAGATTTACCTTAAGAACATACGGGTTGAACTGTTATATAACCACAAAAGCCATAAAATTTGTATGGAATACTATACGTACTGCTCATACAGGACTAATTAGATAAGTCTCCCTGAATATTGAACCATCCAGTTTAAAATATACGCGTTAGGGTACGAGAGAGAGAGAGAGAGAGAGAGAGAGAGAGAGAGAGAGAGAGAGAGAGAGAGAGAGAGAGAGAAGACATGCAGTGTGGTTGCCTAAGAATAAGAAACAATAATATTGCCTTCTTCCAAGATGCCTCTCACATCAGATAGCTCACATTGTTCAACAATTTGGCTTATATTATTCATGCGCTTTGAGTCAGATATTAATGGCTATCACCGCGTGTGGGGATTGATGGGAAACTCACCATCAACTGAGCGATAACTCTCTATTTACAAAAGACATACATTTGGGTTAACAGCAAGTCTAATGGTGATTTGAATTGTGCTGTATGAAATAGGGGATATTGGTATGAAAAAGAACGACACCCTTGGGGTTTCAGATACATTTCTGTAGAGGTCATTCATTGATGCTGCACCTCTATTTTGCAGTAAATCTTTCATTTGCACCAAACCCGGAGCTTAATTACAGTGGGCTGCACTTTAGGGACACGGTCAAATTCCGATGGAGGTGCCTTCGGTGCGGACAAAGACATTTATATGCTATTGAACTTATACACTTCAGGCCATTCTGGGGAAATCAGTCCCTTGCCGTGTGACTTTCTTGATAATTTAAGAGATAAAATGAGTGGTTCAGTGAGTTATGGTAATATCACGGAGACATGTAATGCACTCCTGTACTTGCAACATTACAAATTATATCTGCCCAATCACACAACAATCATGGTCATTTATATATTATATTTAAAGGACAGGTCAAGGTAAATGTTATTATCATCAATATAAGAGATTATTTTCATTGGGCAGCAAATATGATATAATACGATGAATGCAACATACTTCACCTTGTTTATAGTTAAAAGCTTAGTTATTATTGTTTTACCTTTGCCCAACAATCCAGAAATGATTTGCGGTTCTGCAATGTTTCAGATTTATTATCAATATGTCGTGGAAGACTGCAGTGATACATTGATCCAAGTAACGAGATAAAGGATCATAAAACACACCGCCCCTCAGTTACTCGGCAGTATTGGTAATGCTTTCTTGGCAACTCTCACAAACACATAACTTCAGGTGTTTTTGAAAACGCACCTGCTTGTCAGCTGACATTGAATTCGTCCAGCATTGGCCGATGATGAAAATGTCCTTGTTCTCAGATCTTCCTATCTGTTATCATATTTGGCGTTGCCATCGTACGTCGTCCGTGCATTCACATTATTACATTGCATTTTGCACTATAATCGTCCCGTGTGTAGGATTGCCTGTGATTTTACTTTTTATAATGGCGGGTGTTACCAGTGGTCACAGCAAAATACTTGTAGGCATCACATGACAACAACCGTATTGTTTCCATTCATTGACAATGGTTAAAAACCTGTACCATGATGGACAAAAGAGTCAAAGAATGAATCAGAATTACATAATTTCACAGAAATTGTATATAAATTTTTAATATAAATGATAACGATGATGATGACTACGATGACGACGACGATGATGATAATGAATATTGATGTTTCAGACTCTTGCTATGAATTAATATGAACACACATCATGCTAACTTTCCTATTCCATATGGTAAACAGAATACCGTGAACTTCACATGCACTCACCAAACCCATGGATCCTTCCAGTTATCATCTGACCAATAGATACCAGGGCAAACTCGATCCTAAAATGATAGTTCATCGATTGCTGGTAGATCTTTCGTAAGTCCGCATTTTACACTCACGGTTTGTCATTGGTTTAAACATATTTTTATTGGCCACAATTACAAATCATTGTATACAGTAGCTACACAACGATTGGAAAAGAAGGTTGAACCGTATTTAAATCCCTCATCGTAAGAAACGATAATGGCACAGGACAACACAAGACTCAATTAAACACACGTTGAAGATCACAACACGGTTGTTTTGTATAAGTTTTGTTTGCTTGTTTGGTTTTTTGTTTGTTTGTTTGTTTTGTTTGTTTTTTTTTGTTTGTTTTTGTTTTGGTTTTTTTTTTTTGTTTTTTGTTTTTGTTTTTGTTTTTTGTTTTTGTCAAGAACCACTTCCTAGTATTCATTATCCTATTCCGCAGTCCGAACTCTTTACTCTGCATAGGGTAACCTGTCACTGTCTAACCCATATACATGTGGCAGTACTATAGCCCTGATTACGGAAGTTTCTCTGTAGAATTTTGACATAGGCTGTATTAGCCCAAATATATTGATGGGTCTTCAGCGGGTAGCTACTCAGAACATGTTTCGGAGCCTGCACATGTCTCTCTGAGTAGCGGCTCATTCTAAGCTAAATATTCAGCAAAGACAACCCACACAATAATGAATTAATATGAACGTGGCTAATAATAAGTTATCTAAATACGTGCAGTTTTGCTTATAAATAAAGAGCTTTATTATGAATGAAGAATACCTATCAAACCAAACATAATTACTAAATTTGTATAGTACAAGTTCAGATAAGAACAATTTGACATTCCCCTGAACCAGTAAGTACCCTTTCTAGCTGGATAGCTTAGTAAAAACCACCTGCCAGTGTAAAACTGAAGTAGAAACCCACTGGGGTATTATATTCAGTTTCAGTGATAGTAAAATAACCAGTTGCAGCTAGACCACTTGTACAAACCGAGGGAAATCCTAACAAGTGCTGCAAGACTGGACATCATGCACCAGAAATGTAAAATAAACCCCATGACGACACTTACTGCTCACTTTGAAAGTCCCCAAACAATAAAGCTGTGTTTCACTGGCAACCCTGAGTCAATGTCTCAACATAATGGCTCAGGTTTGTGACATTTGAGTAAATGCTGTTAAATTGAGAACTTGTTGATATTGAGTAAATGTGTACTTAGGCATGTCAGAAAAGACTGAAAGTCATTAGCATATAAGTAAAAAACATGTTATCAAAACTTTATTTTTCGCAAACAGATTTTAAGTACAATCAGACAAACTTGTAACTCTCGTAGGAAGCTGCTTACTACCGATAGCCCTGGGGGGTTAACCTAACAGAAAACAAGCGAGCCTAAAATGTGTGAAAGTTGAATATTAAACAGAATGATGCCAAAAATTAAATTTAGCGAAACATGCAAGTCTAAAGTCCGTAAAATTATTGGAGCCAAACTTTCTAACCATTTCTGCATCTTTACAGCAAAATTTGTGGAAATATTTAATGAAATGTACATCTTTAACTCTTTTTGACTCAAGTGTATTGTAAATAAATTTGGTTCTAGGTGCAAAGTGACAAGACAGACAGAGGGGCTATTAATAAGCCAATTCACAAACTACGATGCCAATAACGCCATTCCTGTCCACGTAAACCCATAAATTTAGCTCTGATTGGCCACTATAACAGCGGATTGTCATTTTCCGCACATGAAAAACAGTTGCTTAAACCTACAGCGATCAAGTGAAAAAAATATAGTAACGTTCTGATACGTCAACTGCCTATTTTAAAATATAAAGACAGATATGCTAATACGAGTGTACAATAACCACAAGCTGCAATTTTGCAGATGACATAAATTTCACTCTTTTCCAGCAAAAGGAAATAGAGACATTTCCAGGAAATGCAAATAGAGACAATGGCAGGTTGCATAGGAGGACATTGCTACACAATAGAGCTGTCATTTTTGTTTGAAACAAAATACATGAGTACTTTAGTTTAAAGTGGAAGCCCCCAGCTGCTGCGTAATGTTTCCTTGAATATGTTGACAGTAAAGTGGGCCAAATTCACAAAGGGTCGACAGATTTATGTCCGCATGCGTTTGTATTCTCTAATTACGCAATGGTTTACTCCCATTAAGCGTAAATTATATATTTCAATGTGTCTGTGAGTCTCGTTCTTTGGCAACAATCGACACTTCAGGACCATTAAACAGCGCAGCAACATTTGCCGTACGTGTTATACCGGAACTTTTCTGTGGACTTACATGTGGATGTGGCGTTTCTGTCATACTATTCCATTATATTTGACCTCTATCTCCTGAGTATTATAACTTCATGTTGGATATGCGTAAACATAGCAAAGGCACATTCCATTAAAGTGCTTTATCACCTCCATTCCATTTATAGCTCAATCGAACCCCCTTCAATCGATGCTTCGTCAGTTATGTCATCCGGGGAAGGTAACTTCTGTTAGGTCTTTAATGGCAATCTCAAGAATATGTCCAAATTTTCCTCAGTTATTTTACAAATTTTATTATCATTATTATTATTATTATTATTATTATTATTATTATTATTATTATTATTATTATTATTATTATTATTATTATTATTATTATTATTATTATTATTATTATTATTATTGTTGTTATCATTATTCACAAAATAAGATTGGCAGAAAATAGAGGAGCACAAAGATATAGTTAAATATGTAGACCCTATATAATATCTTTTTCTTGTCTCCAGTCATATGCGAATACTTTGTGTAATACGGGTCAATGATTTGTGTGTTCGTTGTATTGTAATTAGAATGTAATTGTATGTTTATCTCTCCAATCAAATTGGATACAATAAAAAATATAAGTATTATCATATTATCATTATTGCCTACCACACTGGGACCAGGTCGTATCAGTTGACTTCATTTTGGATTCTAGTCTTTAATAAGAGTAATAATCTCCCTCAGTGAGCTCATTTTCGAAGGGAAGGCACGCTTTGCACCCAATGTGTAAAAACAATGTATGATCCCAATTACGTGTTTCATCTAATGATCGAATATGCAAAATAAGTACATAAAGTATACTTCAGCCAATGATCCTTAGGAAGCTTCGGTGTCAAAGAGCAGGACCAGGGCAAAAGTGAAAGGTTATCCTTATTACCATATAACAGTATAGCACGTCACTACACCAAGATAACTGCCAAGGTCAAAAGATAATTGGCTGGGTCTCAGGACAAAAGATGATGGCTACCAGGGTATGTGGTTGCCGTGGTCAATTTTACGTCCTTCATACCACAGTACGTTATAAAACACCTGGTCGATACTGGCGATATTGAACATTCCATTACAAAAGCGAGCAGTGGTTGTGGGCGGACCATTGCAAACTGTATTGAACTGTGTCTGGCCAAGAGCAACCAACTCAAGAAAGAAACACCACTGCGGTAAAAGGAACATACCCGTGGTATTTTAAGAGTTTTATCCATATTACAAAACATACTGTCCTCTTTACAATGTAAAATGCAAGCATTACATCGTAGAACGTTATCATTCTGCACAACGAAAAAGAGAATAGGGTATATCAGATACCCTATTTTACCCGATTCACCATAAACGAAGCACCTGCTTCCTTTGTCACATGACATTTGCAACCAAAGAAGCAGCTTTTGTTAGCCTGCAGGTGTCGCCATCTGCAATAGGTGTATATCAGGGTGCCATCTACAGGTGGCGTACTCCATTGCGTCCGGATGACTTTAAAAATCGGTAGGCTACAGTAAAGGTCGAACATATGTCTCCACATGCCCCCATTCTACACATGGTTAATCTGGTACCATTAAAAGTGCCCTCTATGAATGTACCTTTAACTTATTTTGTATCATTGAAATGCACAAAGATGAGGAATACTATTTAAATATAAACAAGTAAATAGATGATAAGCCGACGTAGTTGAAATTTGAGAAAGATTGTTGTGCACCACAGTCCATTAAGTTAACTCTACCACGTGTTGCATTTTAACAAAACCAAGCCACAGGTAGAAATGTTTAAGTTTGTGCTCTATGAAATATACCAAATGCAACAATTCACAACTGAATAAATGAGCTGACAGCTGCGTCTAAGCGCAAACATTGTAACCATGGTGGTCCGGACAGGGGTCACCCGGTGCAAAAGGTAACCAGATAACCCTCAAGTCCAGAACATTGCACATTCATATTGGCATACTTTGGGCACCAAAATTGTCGGAAAAGTATACCCGGTTAATTCACGAGGTAAGGTACAGTATTTGAACGTTAATAGAAATTTGTACGAAGTTTGACATTAAAAAATAAAATTTAAAAAAAAAAAAGCCAGGCTAAAAGGATGTGCCAAAAATTTTTACACTAAAAGTTGTATATCAGAACTGCCCCATCAAGATTCCTTTTGGCCAAAGATTGTGTGATGTTAGAAAAAAATACGCCTGATTATCATTTTGTCACTTGATAAACTCAACACTGCACGAAATAATGCCCACGAATTGACAAAACGTTTTTGTTGCTTCACCTCCATATTAATCGTGATATGTCTATCTCATCATGAAATTATGATACAATGAATTAATTACAATGTCTGAACTGCGACAAAAGGACATTGTTTACCAGATATAAGGCCCCTCTTGTTCAAGATGTCCTGCAGTGAGGGGCTGTTGATATATTCTGTCTGAATAAAACAAGAATTTGATGCTTCTTTTCCGGATAATAAGTTCTCTGTCAGCATTTCAGGATTTTCCGGAATGACCGCAATGATAGGGGCGGCAGAACTCATATCTATGCACTTGCCTTGCCGCAGAATGTACAATTTTGAGTCTGACAAAGTGGAAATAATATCCTTCGAAATATCAATGTCACGCTTAAAGTTCTTACTTATTCGCTGCTACAAGCCACTTACTTCAAGTGACAACTCTTTTGTAAATATACTTAGCTCAAATCTTTATCAAGCTTCCACAACTTCAGATCACTTTACGGTAGTTGGTGATCTGAAAATGTATTGATCAGTATACAGACAATCTGGATCAAACCACTCACTTGACCTCTGTAACATTTTTTCATTTAAGCAATTTGATCAAAGAATCAACTTGTTTTCAAGCAAAGGCCAGTACCCTCCTTGACGCCATTTTACAAACAAACAAAAAATTTAAAATGTCGGGGTGCATTGATAATGACCTGAGTGATGCATTTATACCGTTATGAGAGATTTTAAGCTAAAATACTTTGCAACAGCGATCACCTGCAGGACATTTAAACATTTTGACACTGAACGTTTCTCATAAGATCTGCCTTATGCACCTTTCATTGTGCATGAAATTTTTGACAGTACTGACTGTTATCGGTTTTTCAAGAGTCTGTATGTCGATAATTTGAACTAGTATGCACCACTGAAAAATAAACAAGTAAGGCCAAACCAACGTCCATTCAGGAACAGTAATTTGAGAAACAAAGCCACAACGAAAAAGGCTTCATTGTGGACAAAATAAAAGAATTGCAGATCAAACATGAGTAAGCAAAATTTTAACAACGGAAATTTGGTCACAAAAATTAGAAGAAAATCTGTAGATTTACATTTCCCTGATCGTCGCAGCAACAGTCAAACAAAGAATACCAAGAAATTTTGGACAACTATTAAACCATTCGTAACCAATAAGGGTCACCACATGTCCGACATTCATTTCTATGAAGAGGATTGTCTTGTCACCGACAAATCAGAGGTTTCAAACATTATGAATGAAGATTTTGCAAACATTCCTATGACATAGGTCCTCCTATCGACAATATATCTCATCTTTCTGGAGAAGATTTGTCAAAGATTCCATACCGAACGATGTAAATCATCCAAACATTGCTAAAATGCAGGAACAATGTCAAAGTGATGATGATTTCAAAATCCTCACAGTGTCGCCCCCACAATGTCGCCCCCACAGTGTCGCCTTGGATGGAAAACATCTTGCTGCAATCTTGCTAATGGATCGATCCAAAGCGTTTGACTGTTTACCACATAATTTACTGGTTCCAAACCTTCAAATATATGGCAAAAGTCTTTTGATATTCTGGTTTTGATTTCCGGTTACATCCGAATCAGGTATCAAAGAGTGTAAAATCAAAGTTATTCATAGTCACTGGCTAAATCCGTTACCAGGGGTACCTCAGGGCGTTGTCCGTGGTCTTGCCCTGTTTAATATTTTTTTCATAAATGATTATATTTATTTTATTTATAATACCAGTTTGATGAATTTTGCTTGTGATAATACCTTGTGTGCTTTAAATAAATCTGTGGATATGAACCTCAGATTGCTGAAGAATAGACGACCTCAAAAAGTTCAAAGTAGAAATATAAAAGTGGGACGCACCTATATGTATATGTGCAACATGTAAAGCAACCTCCGCTGTAATCTGTAAGAACGCTTAAGATCCAACATGATGACAATGAGCCTTCAATCTGGATTGCAAGTGTTGAATTTATTGATGTATTGTTTTCACTCTTGTCAGCATTGTAAATAAACAACATATCATTATTTCTGTATCCTTTGACACGTTTTCGTATTTTAGTAAAGTTTCGATATTGTTGTAACTTTCTAGCTGGATCAGTCACAGCGCATTTTATCTGAGCTCGTGTTCTATATTTGATAAACCGACGGAATAATAAAGTTTATCTTATCTTGTCTAAAGACAATGACGACAGACAACCGTCGTCTTTAATGTATATCAGACCACGATAATGATTTTGCATAAATGCACTGTTGACAGAAAAACAAACCAACTGTCACCGGAGTAGAATTGACCGAATGTAAGACCCGGGCGGTTAATGAAGATGAATAACGTTCCAAGTAAAGCAACTGGCTCTCTTTTGACCACAAAGGAGTCGACATTGTTTGCTTTGGCCTGTATGACATAGGACACGTTGTACATTTGTTAATAGCATTGTAATTGGATTCTTTCTCTCAAGCTATTATACAAGCTCCCATGTCTTCATTTCATTGTGGTCAATTCCACTTGTTTGCACTTGTTCTGGTGGTGGCTATGTCAGTCGCCTATATTCTGCAGTTGCTCATCAGTTCGTCTTCGGCATATCAATGAAAGAAGCTCAGGGCCAAGCAAATATTATTTGATGCATTAAAGAGCATGGCCCCAGCAAAGTACCGAAAAGACACATTGCCAGCTTCTTACGTTTCTCGACCGTACACGTGAAAAGTTCAACCGGGCCTTTATCCCCTGCCTGTAGGTGTAGTGTTCAAAAGTTTTATCCGGCATCAGTGCCTGATGGCTCGCCCGCTTGTCTAATCAGATTAAATCCAACTGGCCCATAAGCCCCAGTTTTCACACATACATATTTCTATCGGTATCCGTAAGGACAACAGAAGTAGGAGAAGCTTGATATCCGTCCTACAGCAAAGCATCAAGATCAGGCAGAGTGACATATGTGTGTGAACATTGTCGATATTCCTGTCGAAACGATTGAACACTACCCATTGTTTCTAGCAAAAGCAAGGCAAGGCTGAGGTGCCAAAAGCTGACGAGGAAAAGGAAGGAAAGAAAGAGAAAGACAGAGTAAGAAAGAAAGAAAGAAAGAAAGAAAGAAAAAAGAAAGAAAGAAAGAAAGAAAGAAAGAAAGAAAGAAAGAAAGAAAGAAAGAAAGAAAGGAAGAATCACCAGGCAGCGAAATTTCTGGCTTTGAAGACACATACTTATTCATGTCGAAACTAAGTTGGGGCTACAAGTGAAAATCGAGCGGGCGTTCCTAAGAAAATGTATTGAAACAAATGCAAAGGCACAAAGATATGAGAGTCAGTCGGAGGTACAAAACATACTGCAGCTAAACGGTGGTCGATACCCGCAGGTCTATTGGTCCCCTGATATCACTTATTCCAACGTTCGACATTGTTCTGAAGTAATGACTCCCAATTAAATCACAGACCTTTGAGAGACACGCACTTTGTGAATCTCGCACAACAAAAGCACATGGGGACTGTTAATATGGTAAAACACCACACAGGTAAAGACTCCCTCAATTATTTTTGATTCTAAGGTGTATATCACTATTGTGTTGGTAAATATATATATTTAGACTTTCTCGTCTTTATCCTACACCTAGTCATCCAGGCTCATCTTTATAACTCATTTTGCGGGAAGCAACTGATGCAAACCAAGCAGTGGTGTATATTTTGCGGTAATGTTATTGTCACATGATATTCTATATTCTTAACATCTATATATATAATGTGAAGACTAAAATCTAATTACTACGTAAATATAACTGCTTTGAAGCAGTTTTTCATTACAATATCTGGTGTTTTTGTATATAGACTTCACAGATGTTGCTGATAGCTGATGAGGAGTTCTTTTAGCATATTATGCGCTGCTATCAAATTATGCTGTTTTCGTTGTAACTGTATGCAAACATGTATCAATAAATTAAATATTGTCAATTGTATAATATTTAGGCAAACGTTTTCTAGATCTCTGCATGAAATAAGCTTGTTATCCGAAAGAACAATTAGTACACTGCATGCCGAATCATGCTCACGGACATCCATAACTTGCTGCTTGTCAATTCCTGTATGATACACACGTGTTATTTTTGGTCTGGTTTTAACATTTATTACATCTGCATTTCAAGAAAATTTTTCGTTTTTGCAAAAAAAAAAAAAAAAAAAAAAAAAAAAATCTTTCTCCCTCTCTCTTTCCCTCCTTTTGCAGATCTACCCCTTCTCTCTTCGTTGCTTCCTTCATTCATTATCAAAATTATGTCCAGAGTTTTTCTTGTACACCGTCACACCTCTCCAAAATCCAAATTAGTCATGATGATGACCCTTTGTGTCAAACCGTTCATCTGGTGCAGAATAGTCAAGATGATGGCAATTTCTTTTGACCTCATTAGTTTTTTCCATGTGGTTAACATTGACGATGACTGAGATGATTGTATAAAAATCACGCACAAGGGTCGATAGAAGCGCGAAACACATACCACACATTACCAAATTGCAACTTATAACATGTATTAGTATAGTCTGTGTCTATTTTGTGTTAAAAACGCACACCATATGTTCAGTGTGCCGTTCCGTGCATCATACATCATAGATTGGGACTTGGATGAACCCTTTCACTTTGTTGGATAAGAGTATCGAATAATATATAACCGCAATAAGACAACAGTCTTCATTACAATTAACCTCAAGTTAAGTTTGATTCTGACATACATTGCAAAAGAAAATGTGTTAAAACTGGAGCTATACTTCTGAGAGCAAGCACAGATAGCCGTGAACGTAGTGAGTGCAAGCATAGATATCCCTGAACGTAGTGAGTGCAAGCATAGATAGCCGTGAACGTAGTGAGTGCAAGCATAGATATCCCTGAACGTAGTGAGTGCAAGCATAGATAGCCGTGAACGTAGTGAGTGCAAGCATAGATAGCCGTGAACATAGTGAGTGCAAGCAGATAGCCGTGAACGTAGTGAGTGCAAGCATTTAGCCGTGAACATAGTGAGTGCAAGCAGATAGCCGTGAACGTAGTGAGACAACTGCCTTGATCATGATTTGCTTGAAGTTTAATTCAAAGATTGAATACTCGTCAGACGACTGAATCCATCAGTCTATGTTTTCAAAGACACTGTTGTAGCTTTCAGCCTTAGCGTAAGATTCGTTGTTCCGATTCCGTGGAATCTCAAGATTGAACTTTTTATGTGGCAGCTCCTATTGTCCAATCTCTCTTTGATCTCTCTCAATTTCTCAACATACTCCTAACATACTCGTCAAAACAAAGAGTTCATGTGTCTGAACTGCCTGTTCATATATCTACTCCATTTGTAATTAGTCTGTGTCACCATAATTTTGCCCATTTAAGCGTGAAGAGACACCTGCCTGTAGCGTGGAACATAACTGAAACGTTTCTATCTTGTAGAAAATGGTTCCTTGTTCTGCAACTCCTGCGATAACACGCACAATGTACCATAACATGCTCAGCGTAGTTCCTAGCTAGCTTGGCAATGAACAGATAACTTTATTGGTAGCCGCATAACTCGTAACTCATCCAAGATTTAAATGACCTGTGTAACCTGACTCTAAACTAATCCCCCACCATGGATATTGGACAGATTAGGCGGCGATTGGCAGGGTATAGGGTAATAGACCCAACGGCCTCCGATACCATCTGCAGAATCGTGTCTGTGAAGAACTGTCCAGCTAGGGCAACCGGTATGAAGCTAAAACACAAAACGTGGGTTATTTGTCTTCTGCACGTTGATACAATATGGTACTATTCATTTTCATGACTTAAGACACAAGCTAGTGAACGGAGCATGAGTCAAGGGATTGCTTCTGTCCATTAGGCAATTAACCAGACAGGAACGTCAAGTAGTGACACAAGAAATTAAGGGCGCCCTGTGAATCTCCTATAGACTCTCCATTATTTTGAGTAAAGTATCCGGCTTTTTTCTCTTTTTTTGTGTGAGTGAAAAGTGGAATGTTGACACGCATAACCACGTGGAGCAATAGCATATGTCATGGTAACGCTCAAAAGATAAGTGACCTATGGCCGCCATAAGTTCCCAAATGACTGAATGGGCTTAACCGCCCCTTGCCCAAAGCTCCAAACAGGTGGTGTTAGCTAAGACATTTTGGCATACCAACAGTTTATGTTTTGATACAGATCTTCATGTGGCACTAGATGTATTTCATGAGTTTGGACTTGCTGACAACTCTGGAATCATTCCTCAAGCAGACCAGCACATGGGAACAACAGGTTATTTGTCCGTTTGCTTTCATGGATGCCATGCGTTCTCTTAGTGTACCAGATAACAATATCAAGCGCAACTTATGGATTTTCAGCACAAGCACTTAATGTCAAAAAGCAATAAACTGCATATGTGATACAGCCAGTGCACTTAACGGCACAGTGCCAATATGAAATCCACACGGTCTTTTCTGCTTGCTAATCTATGCTTGTTTATGCACTTGTGTACATGTAGCTGTCTGAAATGTACGTTACTGTGGTCTGCATACATGTGTATTCCACATGGTAGTGTTTAAGAAGTGGACAATTAAACGGCTAGGACCCAACATTTTTGTTTCTGGAAACTCAATCGATACTGAACTGACAGAAATGTGGGAATGAACTATTAAAAGGTTGAGAATGACAATGATTTGTTAGTCGTGGGAGGTAGGCGGTACATTGAAGGCCCCCGCCAACAACTATGCCTCGCCTCAGCGTAACACTTATTGGGGACGATCGATTCCCGACAATGTCAAACTGCTACCAATGATCTATTCATTGTACCGGTATCACTAGAAGTTGTGACTGTACGAATGGCGTACCTGAGCAACAAATCATGAATTGCATTGGGGTACAGCGTTACTGGATCACTGGGAGTTGCAACAATGGAGTTGGGCCGCAGCAAAAGCTTTCTGATACTATGCAGCACTGCCTTTTTGTACCCACCGTGAAGGTCAATCGTGTTATGGCACCACCGCCAGCATCGTGTGACCTGTACCTGGGACATGATTTTATATCAAAAGAGCATGCAGTAGAACAAGAAGATGCCTCAGTCCTACTTGTTGAACTTACTTGCTCTGTGGTTGTGCCATTCCAATAGATGACAATTCAGCTGCCCTAAATCTGTGCATGACTGAGAAGTTGTAATTAAGTACACGTTAACATAACAATGGATTTTGTTGGCTTCACTCTCTTTGTGAGTTCCAAGCGAACTCCCCTGATGGCATTATGTGAATTTGCAGATCAATATATCGATAGAGCTCTAATTCATATGCACGTGAAGACCACACGATATTTCTCTGAAGTGAACTATGCGTGTGTAGTGTAGCTGGAAGCCCGCATTAAATGTTGTATACAGTATTAACAATATGATGGTATGACGGCCCATATGGCAGTGGCCAGTAAAAGTGCACCAGCTCCCGTCACTGTGTCAATGTTATCTCTATTATTTTCACATCGTAAAACACAACCATACATCGCACACAAAAATTTCACCCACCCTAGCATACATGCCCAGTTAAAAAGTAGTGGTTATTCAAATCCGCGTACGTATGGTATATTTCCCATGCTGAAAAAAACATTTAATATTTTGAAGTCCGACATTCAAAACACAAAAGAAGACGACCAAAGATAAAAAGTAGGGCATAATTTACCTATGGTTGACACGACGGTCCCTACAAAGTAGAATGAACCCGCGTAATCCCATCTCTGTCTCCTGTCCTGCAGCAGGCCTGCTGTATGGGCCTCGGCGTGCTGGTTCAGCAGCTCACCAAGTTCCGTCTTATTGACAGACGGGTACCTTTCCAGGAACTGTTCTAGGAAATGGTAGTATTTGTTTCGGTCCTCTATTTCCTTGTCCCGCTCCAGCAACATAAACACTGCCGCTCCAGAGAGCATATATATCACCATTACAATAGCCAAAAGAATAAACCTGGCGTTATCTTCTCTCAAGTGAAGCAGAGCACAGCACCCTCCCCGCGGGGCCATCATAGGCCGCACCCACGAGATTCCGTGTACACTCCCGATCGGCGTAGAAGCCTACAGGTCCCGGTACCTCCCGGGTGCAACTCTGCTTTCGCACATCGACATGGCGCTATCGCGCTTCTTGCTGGTACAAGCTGCCCAACTCCCAGCAGCAAGGGTAAAGGCAACACCGATGCATACTTCCATCAATGCGCCCAAAACCATGTACCATTTGTATTAATGCCCAGCATTTTGGAAATGTTGCGCCCAAACACAAGTTGCTAGCCAATGTATCATGCGATGCTGCAGTCGTTTCCACTATTGTAATTCTCTCCTCTGTTGCTGATGTATGCTTATCTACTATCCAATAAACATATCCATAGATTTTGCTAAAATTCTCTATCCCACTTTTCACATGTGTAAATTCCCACAGACCACAAGAGAATGAAGTAGGAAAAGTAAGACCTTTTCCGTGGACGAGGGGGATGACTGAGCGCTGCTGGTGACTGGCTGAGGACAAGACCCACACGCCAAGCTGTTCAGATGGCTGTACCGACACACACTAGTCATACAGCCTTTGACAGCTTCGAATGCATAATGTAGCAGCTACGTCACTGATGCCAAACAATGCAGGTGTACGAAGCTAAGCCTTCATGTTGCAGCAGCCAATATATTGCATGCTACATGTGTTAAGACCATAGGCAAATGCTCTGAGAGTCAAAGTTCAAGTCATCATTTATACAACACAGAACTGAAAGCCAATACCGTGCAATGGCCTGACCAGGCTGCGCTGGCAGCACATGGCTTCCTATAACACATAGGTTAATCTGCTTTAGTACAATGCTTTACTTGGCATTGGTGCCAAGGGTGTACACTGTAGGTAAAACTAGACATACATTGATCACAAGTTACACAGGCTGTGTCATTCGATGGAAGTGTCTGATGAGCTACTGGATGCCTCTGCTAAATTGTAACTACTGTGATTGAAAACATTAACTTCTTGAATGCCTTCACCTTAAGTGGCTAATTCGAGTGTCTGTAGGAATGCATGTAGAATAGATTGCTCTGGCATTTCTGCTCTGTCCATTTTCATGCAAGCCTGACGACCAGACGTACTTTTAAATTGCCTCAGGTGGAAGGACCGGCCTCAGCAATGGAGCTGTTTGCTTGGCTTGTTTTCCTCTCTTATCGCATGTAGCACGGGCGGCTCAGGTGCATAAAATTAGATCGATGACCCGTTGATCGCACCTACAATTGAAAGTATGTTTATGGGTATTTTAAGTTACAGTCATTAGCGGAAGTAAAGTTTGACCATATCCTATGGAAATCTTGTAAAGTCATAACCACCGAACTGGCTATACTGACTGTAAGCCGTGGATAGAAATAGTTTTAAATGGCGTCAGTTTCAACAATTTTGACGAAATGGGCATCACACCAATGATAACGTCATCGAGGGTTGATGTACAAATTGGCCCACTTCACTTTAAAGTTTCTGGCATGACTGAAGACATGTCAGCGTATTAACTTCCTTCAATATTTTAATTTTCCCCCAAAAAACCACACACACAGTTAATGTCTTGTTTCCTGTTTGTCCGTTCTTTTTCTTGATGCCATGTATAGGCCAGACTGACCTCGTGCTTGTCTCTTAAAACTGTGCAAACTTGAAAGTCTATTATTGAAATATTGAAGCTAAAACTGTTCAACATTTTTTACTCAAAACAAGTGCAAAATACTGATAGAAGTGAATCATAATTCGAAGATAATTCGTTTGCTTCCAATATATAGTTTCTGTTTCAAGGAGCGGATTTACTCAGTTACTTGTGTTGCTTGGCACACGCATTTAAAGCTATTTATTGCAAGTATGCCAGACTTGTAGCGCGTGTTTACTGCAGTCGATAGCACAAGGGTTACTAGTCTGAAGATTTCACATCAGACAGGGCCAACAGTTTTACGCATACAGCCTGAAGTTCTGCATTTCATTAAAAGAACGATAATATAATCTGCCTTTCAATATTGGTACAGTTGGGAAACAGTTTCGACGCGTGTTAGCATGTGACCTATTTTTTCATGAATAATATCGTCTTTTTCTGCAAACAAATGTATTCTAGCACTGTTGATATGTGAAGCCCAGTAAACATGAAGTACGCGAGAAGAACTGTATGGAGATATTTTGACCAAGTGGCCCTTAACAATATGAATATCCTTATAGTCCACTCATATTGTGTTGCGCATGCATTGAGATGGTGTGCACTTGGTGAGCAGTATCATTATAAGGTCACCAGTTACATCATTACAATACCTGTGTAGGATATAGTTTCAAAATTTAAAATTTCCGACAAGCAGAACATGATATGCAATGCTATGAAGACCAGATGTTTCATTGGATTTCAAATAAAGTGAATCCGACAGAGAAACTTTTAACTCGTTTGACCATTTTTACATGTACCACAGGTCATTTTGTTTGAGGCATTTGTTCCGCTGTCACTGGTGTCACAAGCCCACGTCACAAAGTGGACAATTCTCAAAACTGACTTCAACCAACAGGCCCACGTGTGTGGAATATTATAGCCTAACCTGCCCGTACACACAGATTATGCCAATTACATATTCCCTTATGACTGATCTGTACATGGGATGGCGTTTCGCTGGCTTTTTCGTGACCGATCAAGATCATTGCTGTCCAATCAATGTATCAATCAATCAATCAATCAATCAATCAATCATTAAATAAATAATAAAATCTACAGGCAAGGCCTTGCCACGTATAGATCACTGCTGTAGCTGAGGATATAGTAGACCCTCATCTATCGCTATTACTGAATCATTTGATCGTATATGTGGATTTATCATTATTCTGTTAAGTGAGATATGTGTAAACATTCACATAGTTGCTTAGACAGTTACACAGGCCTCACTCACCAGCATGATGAGCTGTAACCAGTTCCTAATTGTACGATATTCTTTAGTGCGCTCACGCGTCTGGAGATGCTAAGTGTGCATCATGGATTGAATCATACGTCCCTGAGCATCTAAATCATGTCTTAGTACCATATTTCCAGAACATTTTTTTTTCAGTTTTGATGGGTCACATTTCGATTAGTTTCCTGTTCAAAAACCGCAAAGTTGTCGTGATTGATATGTCTCCCCTGTTTTATTTTAAAGGAAGTTATGCCTGAAGCAGAAAAAAACATATATTAAATTACATTTGGATAAAAAATGTGTTTACGTTTCCATCATTTTAAAAAATGTGCAGACGCATTTACTTTTTCCCTTCCTTGGTAGTGAAAGTGCTAAAAATGAACATGCGTTGAACCATCCCTAAGAGACAAGAACGGAGGAAGCCTTATTAGCCATTGCTAATGTTTAAAATTCACATGAAAAGAATTTTTCTCATGTTTAAAGATCGGTGATGTAACACAAGGACCATCCAATCTTTCACCTGCAGCCAAGTAACAGAGAAGAATTCCGTCTGGCATATGCAGTCAATCCAATCGAAACTTATGAACCGCAAAAGCTTGTTACCGTCATCTACAAACAATACGATGTGTGGAGTAAACGCACCAGTGTGTAATGTCATGCCTTGTCAAAATGACAGTCTCATTTTTAAAGACAAAATTAGCGGAGTTCAAATGACGCTGCCGTTCTTTGCAGTCTTGGTGACGCACAACAAGGAATACATCATTAAACTGATATTTTGTATCGTGCTTATCAGCCCAGACGTCGTGGTGTTATGATAAATCACCATTCGCATGCAGTCGCAACAATGGCAGCGACTGGGTTGTTGGCACGCAGTCCGAGACCCACCTACAGAAGCTTGGACCCGAACGTCTGCATAAGGCCTCAGCACAACTGTGTATACATGCAACAGATACATGTCCACAATCAAAACATATGTCACTATTTGAAAATACTGACATATTATAGAAAGAATAAATAGTCTGACACGACTGCCGAGGCACAGCATTATGACACTGCACGGGCGATGAAAAAAGAATGCATGATCAGTTTTCAGCTCGTGTGGTAGTTATCTGCTAAAACTAAGGTCTTCGCCCGCCAGGTTTCATAATTTGTACATGCACAACAAAACCCGGCAGGTCCCTCTGTCGGAAGATTGTGAAAACATCAGCCCATCCTTTTCACTAAATCATGGTAAAACGTCCACGTGCATTTGTCGCAGTCAAAAAACAAATAACAAAAACAAGAAAGAAAATTAAAACAAAACAAAGCAAAAAAAAAAACAACAACAACAACAAACAAAACAAAACAAACAAACAAAACAAAACCACAAAAAACCAACCAAACAGAAAACCGAAAAAGAAAAAAAATAGAAAAAAATCTTCTGGTTGTATTGTTGGCACCCTGCACATTGTAAAGCAGGGCCATGGAATGAGAATACCCCTGGTCACAGGTACCTCCTTCAGCGGTTCCAATCAGACGCGAGGTAGCTGCTCATGTAGCACAAAAACATCCGTATGAATTTGACACGACATTTGGCCAAATGTCCCAACATTAAAATGAATGGCGTTACTAACATATTTTCAACAATTTAAAAAAGAGTTATTCGAAAATGTTTCAGCATAATTTTTGTAAGCTTCTTAAAAAAATGTTATGTGATCCCTGGGTGACAGGAGCTTTGTCAAAGTGGAAACAAAATCCAACCTACTGAGAATTCGGACTGAGTAAGCTACAAGCTGGGACCCTAAGTTCACCTTGTCCTTTTACAAAAGGGAGTTTTAATTTTCTCCATCTGTAGGACTTCACAGCATGCTATGGTAAACAGGATGATACCGTCCCCCTCCCCGTCCCCTACCGTCACCTGGCTGTCTGTCAATATTTTTGTATGTAAGAGTTATTTCAGAAAGCTGGTACAGACACGACGTCGCAAGTGACTCATATTGCCTCGAATATCAAACGAAACACAGGTCATTGTTAATGATCCGTATGTCAGACGTTGCACACTAGTCCTACTATTTGTACCCACCCGACGCACCGGGGAAAAGAAAATAATATTCAAATCCAGTAGCACATAAGAGTCTTGAACCAATTTTCAAAAGCTTTGTCAAGTGCGGAGACTGTACACCCAAGGAGCCTGCATGTGATCTAGATCTTGGCTCCTCAGTACACCCAACCACTATTATTTATCCTCAGTTTATGACCTCACAAACAACATTCAAAATACAAATAGTATAAAAATGCACTTACAGGTACGACATAGATTCCACCTCTTAAAGCGTTCTTTATGAATTTGCGAAAGGCCACTATATTGTGATGACATCCTACAGTCATGAAAAATCGTTGCTACCATTTTTCTGATTTGAATTTAAACTATGGCGAGTTATAGTAGATACACGTTTAAACCAATAAACAAAAGACAGGAGTAGGTCTGAATGAAAAAGACGACAAAAGGTTGATGTCTACATAACGAAGCCAAACAAGCAACATGAAATAATATTAAAACAACATAAATTGATAATGAGCTACAAGAAAAACCGTATACCGTATAAAATTCAGGTGTAGATTTGGTTGCAGGCTGCGTCTGAGCGCCACATGAAAGAATTCAGTTGGTTTTAATTCAGTGTAACTGTTCCGCAATTTTGAATTAATACTTACTTTGTTTCTGTATCACATCCAAGACGTAAAGTCATTGACGAGCAAAATTTCCGTGGTACACAATTTTGCCCAGGCAGTGGTGTTCGTGTAGCGTACACGTGTGTTGTATGGCTTCAGCGTAAATCATTATGTGTCACGTGGCGCCGCCTTTGGGTCGTTTGTCCAGCGTAAAGGAAACCACCATGCTCTCAGTTTGAAGTTTATTCTGATTTTAGAACTGATAGGCGTTATTATTATTATTACTATCATCATCATCATCATCATCATCATCATCATCATCATCATCAGCAGCAGCAGCAGCAGCAGCATCATCATCATCATCATCATCATCATCATCATCATCATACCAGGATTTATCTAACTTGGATTACCTAAATAGTATAAATGATACTAATCTGGTGTTTCTCCAATACAAAAGATACACGGGGTACTATGTACAGGAGACACTGGGTCAGAGCAAGCGGACAAGGAAAAGCTTGAATATGACAAAAGTTTGCCAAAATATGACACACGGTGAACTGCACAGAGCTCCCAGAGATGAACACATATATTGCAATGGTATTTGTTAAGACGCCAAAGGCTGAGCGTCTAATGTGAATACTTGGATTCTCTAAAAAGTAGTTTCACTTTCTCTGTTTATCAAATGTTCACTACCTTTTAAGATTATATTAGATAGAAGGTCACCTGCGTTAGGAACTATCAATATTGGGTTGGCAGCCGGAGCAAGACTATGACACATCGTATTCAGGATAGGAGCCCCCTGTATCGTAAGTCTAGGACAGGGCAAGAAGTAATCATGCGTATCTTCATGAGGATGTGAACAGGCACAAGACAAGAGAAAAATCATGCTTACATTTTTCAGACGAGCATTTAATCGGCAGTAGTCTAAACGCAAGAGCGTGTGGCATATACAATGAAAACTTGTTTTTTGACACCATCTGTTTCCTAAGAAATGTGTCAGATAACTGAATGTCAGATAAATGAGTCAAACAACAAAGAAAATAAACCTTTTCCCATAAACATTTGTGTCATTATATTGAAAATGTCGGGTATTTGAGTGTCGTTATAATGAGGTTTCACTTTATAAGAAACAATTGCCATGCTCGTAATAACTACGCTTTTCATCTACAGGTAGTAGTCCTACTCTTAATTTAGATTTGAACTGACATAGAGCATCAGACTTACGCGCATCGATGAAACAGTCTTATTGTTCCATAGATGGGTGGTTAAGGGTAGAAACGACTCATCGAATCGTTTCGTGGCTCGCGTAAAGCCACTCGGTTTCTAAGGACACGCGCAGTAGCAGATGTAAGAAGTACAAGTACCGCGACCGCAACCTATTGTACATCTTTTAAAACAAAATAAGTTTTAATATTTCCACCACGAGGCGTTGTTTGTTAACCCAGGTCATTCAGAAGGATGGGCGTGTCGAAAAGCATAAAGACATGTTCTGGCTTCGTACTGAACAGCCCCAAGGGTTTGTCACCAGTTGTCAGTGCCTTCATCAATGTATGTACCTGTATTCAGTACCATGTCTTTTTTTAAAATCCTTTTGATTAAAATCTTTCGAGAGGGTTTGTATTTTGGTCTACACAACAGCACAAGACCTTCATTGGCCTTGCTGATAATACGTGTTATATGTTGCTGTCATGGCATGCTATGTAAATGTGTAGTACCTTGATGTGTATGTTGATGGGCTTCAGGTATTGGAGTTCTACCGAAAAGAACTGGGTGATCTGGTTTGTTTCCTTTCGATGAAAAGATCACAGAAGTAGATTTGATAGCATTGGAGGTCACGCGCCAAAGCCTACCCTAAACGTGGAACCGTTCATGATTGATGTCATGGCTAGTCGACGTGTCGACTATCCATGTGAATGTTAATCCTTACCACCGATTCAGTCGGATTGTGAAGAATTTCTAGGACACTGATGTCATCAGCAAATAATCTTAATTTGTAGGTAATATTATCAATGATATTGATTACCATTTATATAAAAACCTGCCGGTACTTTCGGACCTGTATCTACTGTCGGGGCTACCTTCTCCCCTAAGCTCCATCTTTCACTCAGCAGAAGGGCTGGGCATGTCCGACTAGTGCTGCTACTTAATTTATAGCGGGGGATTGGGGCGACTTCAACGTCTGATACAAAATCCCTATTCTGGGGCCCACCGCTGCCCACAACTGGTGTCTGTACGGCGTTGTATTTACATTTTGCAGGAAATGCTCACTCTGGAAAAGTCTCATTGTATATTGTACATTACATTTATTCAACAAATAGAGCTTCCCTTAACACCAATCATACATATATTTTAAATATTACTTCTTTAAAATATCCAATCGGCTAGCCCACAGGCACTTGGCTGCCATTTTGTTTCTGCACCCAATGGTTTGTAAATGAGGCTAGTATTGGGACGATCTTGGGGGGTTTATAATAAATGACACCAAAAGTATATATTTTGCAAATATTTCAGCGCATCAATAATGATATGGTATATGGTCTCGCCGTGATTCACTTTGATATCCAAAACAATTGTATTTTTGTGCAACTGCCCCACAAACCATTGTGCTATGTTCAAAATGGTCAGTATTCGCCAACTGATTTGCCGGCTAGAACGAACACAGGGACCTAGCAAAATATTACGATAACGATCACCCATTGATAACAAGAGCTCCATGGATCACCGAACAACCGGTCTGAGTAGGTATGATGATGATGATGATGATGATGATGATGATGATGATGATGATGATGATGATGATGATGATGATGATGATGCTGATGATGATGATGATGATGATGATGATGATAATAATAATAATAATAATAATAATAATAATAATAATAATAATGTTGTGGCCTGTTTCATCGAACAACCGTAGCTATAAGCTCTGCGTTTTTCCCGGCCCAAGTTTAATAACCCTCCAGATCAGCTGAAATAAAATGTTGTGTTTGAGTTGACTTTAGTGCCAAATAACGGCACACGGCGGCCACTTTCTCGACAAAATTTTCCAGCCAGGGTCTATCAATTTTTTTTTATAGGGAAGGGCAGCTTGAAACTTTTTTTATAATTTTTAATGTTTCATCAAATTTATTCAGGGTCGCGGCTTCTCAGTAGGGTACGGTCGGGTTACGGGAACTACACATATCTCTTTGTTAGGCCTTGGGTAACTTGGGCATATGTTGAAACATGTTTAAAATGGATGTTCTTTCCCCTTTTACATATTACGTCAGTTTAATTTGTTACTTGGGCACAGTCGGAGGTGCTCGTATAGACTATTTATAAAAGAAGACAAAGGATAGAGCCTTTGGGGCACACTGGCCTTAACCGGAAGCCACGAAGTTTGGAATCCAATAATAACTTTTTGGAGACCTTTGGACAAACCTTTCTAAGAACATAATAGTGGTGTCTTCCAAGCCTTACTCTTTCAGTGTGCCAGACTCTGTCAACCGCTGCCTTACATCAAGCAATACCAAACAAGCTTCTTTGCAAAGCTCAAGGCCATTGTAGATGTTATGGAGCATGTTGACAAGGCTTGATAGTGGAATAATTTTTCGTGAAGACAGCTTTTTTTTTTTGGTCCAGAAGGTGTTCAGCTTGGCGAGTTTTCACTATTGATGTAGCGATAAATTGATGAATGAACATTATTTGCATTGCCTTTATGCACTTAAATGGCCTGCAAGGGTTCAAAGGTATTAGTCATGGAGCACGTTTGTGTACTATAGTATAACGTGCTCCGTCACATAAATGCCTGTCAATTTCTGCAGGTTATATAAACCCTTAAACACAATGTTAGTGAAGTTTATCGCTTATACTAATATTTTGCTTCTTTTTTTATACACTAAAACGTGAAAAATTTGAATTTTGCCTCTCCGATCTTCAGAAATTTGCTTAATTCTTCCACTAACACCTGTGAACTTATGGTCAACTACGTAAGACAAACTCATTTTACTTACAGTAAGGATGCTAGCGTCATGTTTATTAATGCATGAGCACAATGTGAGTGAAGTGTATTGCTTATATTAATATTTTGCTTCTTTTTCATACACTAAAACGTGAAAAATTTGAATTTTACCGCTCCGTTAAACTCTTTCAATGCCACCTGCGAACTACAGTCCAACTACGTAAGAGGATCTGCTCTCACTTATAGTAAGGGTGCTAGCTTCATGTTCCTTGTGAAATGTATGTACCAGCAAGTCTATGGTTCAAAACAACATAACGGTCCGGGTCCGGGCCAATTGCTTTGCTCGCGACTCTTTGGGCGCATTGCGCGCGCCGAGAAAAGCTGTGGACTCAGTCCAAAAGTTGGCGTTGAAAGAGTGAACGCTAAAAATTGTCACCAGATGGCGTAAACAAACCAATAGGATAGTCAAGAAAATAGTTGTCACCTTAATATTTTTATTTGTATCCTTCATAAACATAATGTAGAAACCAAACGTTCACGCTTCCAACATATAACCATTAACAAGTGTTACAGCTTTTATGAAGCCGAGCCGCAAGTCACCACAGCAAATAAAGTCTGGCTCCCATGAGCCTTTTGCTGTACGTTAAAAATGGCCGCCACCATGGACAGTTTGGGCCGCGTGGTTGGTTTATCTATGAAAACTTGCAAAATCTACTTGAATACGGTTGTTTAACACATATTATGCCTCTTTTATATAATCTGATGGATATTTTACAACATCGACAACATCATTCGTGAGGTGAGACGTTTACATCTTCAAACTTGTTTGCAAAATTGGCAAACTATGGTAGGAGCCGGTGAAAAGGTTCCTTGGCTGTGTACCCCTTATGACTCTGTGAAAATAAAGCTGACTCTAAACGTCCGCAATAACATCGAAGAAATCCAATAAATATGACGTTATGAGCATGTTATAGCTTGTGGAGCCATAGGAAAGTAAAAGTAAAATCAGGAATTACTGTGCATTGTGAAGAGGCCATTGTATTGTGGCTATGCACATAAACTTCATTTTATTTGATGTTTACATTCTCCTCATGATAAAACAAACCACGTGTATGTAAATACATCGATTTGATAATTATACATAAGGGATATGATAAAATACTGAATAACCTCCATTATATATATATACATACATATATATATATATATATATATATATATATATATATATATATATATAGTGTGTGTGGGTGTGCGTGTGGGTGTGGGTGTGGATGTGGGTGGGTGTGGGTGTGGGTGTGGGTGTGTATTTGTGTGTTCGGGGGTGGGGGTGGGTGGGGTGTGTGCACTCCAGCATCTGCGTGTAAATATACTATGTATACAAGCATGTCAAAACTATATAATTCATTCAATTTCATTTGAAAACTGTTGTATGTAGAATTTCCAAACTGGACATAATTCTACCTGCATGCGTATACAGTCGTGAGTTTTTGTAAAGAGGCTTGACGGTTTGGAAGATAATGCAAAGAGCCATTTGAAAATTGAAATTTCGAACATCTTCACAACTATTATAGCTATAGGTGCCAATCTAACTTCAATTCAAAGGTTTGTAATACTTCACTTTTTTTTAATTAACATGTAACCTCTAAAGGTCAAAGTTCAATGTCACTTTGCCATTATAATTCGGTCAATTTTTCATCCGGTATTGACCATGTTAATATACATGTAGTTAGCTGGATTGTAAGCATTCTTATTCTTATGTACTTGTTACAGTGTGTTAATGTGCAATGAATCAGGGAATGTGTCACCACATAAGATTTTAGAAAACAAGTTGGTGCAAATTGGTGCTAAGACATTAGGGGCCCCTTTAAATATTTCATATAAAATGCCATCTCTATCAGGAGACTTATTACGTTTAAGGTTTTTGACAGCATCCATGGCCTCATGTTCCTGTATGTTAAATTTTAATTCGTTCAACTATTTTATTTATTTGAATAAATTGATGAGGAGATTTATTACATGTTACATTTGGTGTGTTCAGTACTTTCTGAGAGTGGGTATTCCATGTATTTGTGTCAACGGTGTAACAGTACTGAGCACGAATGATGCTGACCTAAAGAAGGGCACTTTATTCGGTGACTTGATCGATAAGTGTGTGTTTTTTCTTTTTTCCTTTATTTCTTTTATTTTTTTCGTTTTTTATTTACTTTTTTTGTTTCTTTTTTTTCTGTTTTTTTTTTTTTTTTTTTTGTTTTGTTTTGTTTTGTTTTTTGTTTTTTTTTTGGTTTTTTTTTGGTTTTATTTTTTGTTTCGTTTTTTTGGTGGTTTTTAAAAAAAATTTTTTGGTTCAAGTTCCTCCAGCCTTTCAACAGGAACATCTGATGGTGGTATGTGTACACATGTACTTCAAGTACAGCTGCTTGAACCTGCAGACTCCTATGTTGGCATTCAATGAAGTGAACTCATTCGAAATATAATGCTTAACATTGCATCGTCCCCTGTAAGATGTGTTCACCAGGCAATGCACACTTGTTAATTTGCTTGTAGACATTATTACTTGAATATGCATTTTACAGCAATTGATGTAATTATCATATTATATGTACCGGTTAGCTGGAAAACAATTGTCAATGGCAATATAATAAAATCACCAGTAATAATACTGATCTTCTGAACCAAACTAACTGTTCAGTAGAGCAATGAAACAATTTCTTGTGTCAATTTTAAATTGACCTCAGATGTCACATTATGATACTAGCAGAACGTATATTGAAGATGACCTGACGGGACCATTGTGATATTGGATATAGCATATTTAAATGCCTTTAATCAGACGTGGAGGCTTCTTGATAATGCAGCCTCGTTTTTCTGCAGACAGAAGTTGAGCATTTGCCCATAAATTTGGTTTCATCTCCCTCCACCCTTTCAAAAGGAACATTTGGCGGTGGTAATGTTAGGTTGCTACTTCCAACACTTATATTGTCTTGCTCATGATAGAACAGTGCTTTTGTTCCATGGCAAACTCTTCAGTTTTCGATAAGTGCTTCCAGTCTCTCCTCAAGAACTTTCCAGCTCCTTTTTGAACTTTACATGAATTGTTTTCTGCTCCATTCAATATTCTTCAAAACACTTCATGAATTTTAAATAATTCATTAATTCCTATGTCTAATAAGATATTCCCAAGTGGCCCTGGTACAAACGAGGAATTAACAATTATATTTATTCTTACTTAGGAGATTCCCAAATGGGCCAGGACCAAGTGATTCTTTTGTGTGACTCTGTTTATTCTTACTCAGGAGATTCCTACGTAAGCAAGGACCAAGTGAAAATTCTTTATTGTGACTTAGTTTACTCTTAATTTGGGATATTCCCAAATTGGCCAGGACCAAAGTAAGATTCTTTATTGTGACTGTTTATTCTTAATTGGGAGATTCGCAAATGGGCCAGGACCAAGTGAAGATTCTATATTGTGACTCAAATGGGTCAGGACCAAGTGATGATTTTTAGTGACTTGGGATAATCCCAAGTGGCCCTTGCCCAAATGAGAATTTTAAATATTGCATTTATTCATATTTGGAAGATTCTCAAATGGGCCAGGACCAAGTGAGAATTTTTTGTGATATAGGTATTCCCAAGTGGGCCTGGCCCAAATGAGCATTTCAAATATTGCTTTTATTCTTACCCGGAAGATTCCCAATGGGCCAGGTCCAAATGAGAATTATTTTTATTGTTACTTTGATCGTCCCAAGTGGTCCTAGCCCAAATGTGAATTTTAAATATCACACCATATTTGGTAGATTTCCAAATGGGCCATCACCAAGTGAATATTTTTATTGTCATATAGATATTCCCGAGTGGCCTGGCCCAAATGAGAATGTTAAATATTCCATTTATTCTTACATGGGATTTCCCAAGCAGACCAGGGCCAAATGAGAATTATTGTGTGATTCCCAAATGGGTCGGGCCAAACGAGAATTTTAAACAATTCATTTATTTCCATTGAAACAAATACTCTCAGCCCAAAAGATAATTTCAAATATTTCATATACATGAGCTGTTACTCCGTCACCTGGAGACTCCAAAATAGAATAGGGCCAAACAAGAATTATCAATCAAAATCTTTGAGTATTCCAAACTCCACTTGTCCAAATCTTACATGTAATACAATAATTTGCTCATGAGCCGAAACTTAACTAAAATGACACATGCTATTTTTATTTGCTCATGAAATGAAACGTAACTAAAATTACAGGTTTTTTTTTTTTTTTTTTTTGCAGCCATGACAACTTCAGCAAGTCCTAAAGTGGAACAGTACTGAAGAGGAGAGAAGAAAGCATATTATCTTACATCTTTAATTCAGTAAAAACACATCAAATGTTGTTATTTTATTAAAACAGAAATACTTTTGAGATTGTAAGCTCAGTATTAAAAACATGTGCATCAGCTGTCCAGTGGCAGTACAGAAGGAAAATGCTGAGATAATTACTATGAATCGTTGTCTTCCAGTACCACGATTGAAATATAATTCTTGTGACACATTTTTCCGTTGATCCTCTTGCCCCCTGTAAAATTGTCGACCAGGCCACAATCACCTGACTTTCAGTAGTCTGTGTGAATCTTTTTGCTTAGACAAATATCCAGTAATGCCTGCAATGATACAAAGAAGACAGTGAAAAATATGATTCACTTTGTCAAGCTTTGTATTATTTGTATGCTCAGAGATGTAAATTAGTTTAAAAGCAAAAAAAGAAATCTTTTTATAATACCTGAAAGTTATACCTGTTTTGCTTGTGATCCTCAATCTAAATAGTTGGTAAACCAAGGGACATTTCTCCTCATCTTAATGGTTAAAAAAATGGGCATACTTATGCAATTTGCATCTCTGTACGCTGTACAATACAAGGCTTGCCTAGTGTGCCCCACGGGGAGGAGGAATCATAATGCACACCATTTATTTATGTTTTTTTTTCAATGATTTGCAATATAATCACAAGTGATACATTCATTCTTCAAACGCACTTGGGCATACTCTTTCACAGACTAATGTCAAGTGCATCAAGTACAATCACCACCTTTAATTTCACATTCAACAAAAACATCCCACCTAGGGAGTACCAGTCATCAGACTTTAAAAAGCAACATTTATTCAAAAGACAACATCTGTCCCATCTCCCTTATTGAGGTGAGGCACTGCCTGTTGTCATCATCTGTGATAAGACAATGGCATCCGCCACAATGTCAAGTACAATCATCATTTTTTTAATCAGACACTACATTTTTCACATTCAATAAAACCATTGCACACAGCAAATACCATTCATCAGAATTCAAAAGAGGACATCTGTCCCATTATTGAGATGAGGCACCAGTTTTCACCTTTCACAATAAGACCATTCCTCTCAATAACTGTCACATTTACATTATTTTTTTGAAACCACTGTAAGTAAAAACTTCGTTGTATCCTTTATGCACATCACTTATATCACATACAATAAAAACATTCCACACTAGTTTGCAGGATTTCTTTTTATTCAAAGAACACAGGCCATTTCAATAAAATATCTATTATTCCCTTGATTGAACATGCCACAGAACAACCTATGATAAGCAGCTATCACATACAATAGGTCTCTTTTGCAGTCAATGCTTTTGCTTTACTTCCTTCATGATTAACACAACCATGTGTCTGTTGTTCGGCCTGCTTTATTCCAACACACTAGCCATGGAACCAGTCTGTGCATCCATTGCAATACACCATCATACTGCCATCATACTGCCATCATCCTGCCATCATCCTTACGCCTGCAAGTGTACCACACTTCAGCTGTAGTCTTCTTCAGAACTCTCCTTCTCCTGAGAGTGGTGGTCGCAGGGAATGGTTCCAGGTTTCTGTTCTTGAGGCTATTGGCCAGATGTTTTCTCATCAATGACTTGTCATACATCAAGTTGACTGGATCCTGCCCAGCTGCCAGCGATGCTGCAAATGCTACAGCATCTAGGCCACAACTACTTGAGTCACACTGCCTGTCCACATGCATAACATCAAAACTTAGTTCACCTGACTTACACCGTGCTAAGTCACACACAATGGTTTCTGTTGCCTTGCCTGGTATCTGATGCATACTGTCATAAATGTTAATTTCATCTGGTGAACCAATATTTGAGACAACAACCCAGTGGTCGTTGTCAACATGAACTATCTGAACAAATTCACAGGTGGGCACTGACCACCCCAAATTCTGCTGCAACAGTGGGTCAAACAGACAATTAACATGTGAATTATTAGCTGTGATCAATTCGCATGCAGCTTTAACATGCAGGTCACTAAGCCAGGTGCAAGCATCCAGAACATTTTCAGCATCAGAGCTCCCAAACCAAGCCAGTGATGCTGTTTTCACTTTGCACACTTCGCCGTTTTTGCAGCTATTTTGAGGGTGACAGTGTGTGCTACGCTTAACTCCTTGCTTGACACATGGACACTTTTTTTTGTATTGAAAGGTCTGGTGCATGTGCGCTTCTTCAAATATCTGCTCGAAGAATTGGCCAGATGTGCTGCCTCAAGCAGGGCAGGTGCAAGATCCCCTGCTCTGTATTTCCCCCTCAGCTGGCCCCATGCACTTGCAACTTCAAATCTGATATCTTGCTCTCCATAGCTGGCAATAATCTTGGCAGCCGTTTTGTCTCACATGTTGTCCTGTCTGCTTTAGATATTCCAATCGTCACCACATCACCTACAGGGAATTCAACCTGCCCCCCCCCCCCCGTGTTTTTCTTGTATTTTTCTTTCATTCTCTCTGCATTCTTTTTTGTCTGCTCGAAAACCTTCCTTCTCAAGATCTCTCTCTTTGTTATTGGCTCACAATTCACATCTTTCCTACTATCAGTTTTATTCTGTTCTACATTTTCCTCATTTTCAATATCCATTGGCTCTTCCTCAGATCCTGTTTCCCTTCCAGATTAAAATACGGCCTGATGTAACAAATTCTCTTTCTTTGTCACTGTTTTAGAAGTGTTTTCTCCTCTCTGTTTCTGAGATGCATTATCAAAACATCCTGATTGTTTTACAGTTTCAGGTCTGGCTTCTGACTCAGTCAGATCTGCCAAACATTCACCCTGGCAAATTTGGTCTATATGTTTCTTCTTCCTCAATTTCAGCCTCATCATGCCTCTTGCACCAAATCTCACATGGCCTCTGTTATTTTCACTGCCATTAGTTACTGTTTCAGTAGAATCATGGCCTTTGCTTCCAAGTATCTCAATGTGTTCCTTGCTCACCTCATCATCTAACATGGTAGAGATCTGGTGTTGTATCCAAGGACTCTGGGCGATCCCACTCCAAATATTTGGCAGGTGTTTCCTGATGTACTTCATGCATCACTTCTACCAACTCATCTTCAACATCATCAGAGCAGTCTCTGACCTCTTCAACTCTGACTGTTTCATCACTCATTGCATGTAAACCATATGGTGATGCTTTATCTGCTGTGTCGATAATGTCTTCTTCGTCAACCACACCCATGCGTACACCAGCAAGAACACTGCCCCTTTGCTTTTGCCCAAACACAACTTCATATGGACAAGCCTTGGTGGTCTCTGAGAACTGCTTATTCATCATGTACATAACCCTCAGAAGCCATGTTACCCATGGAAATGGAGCCTCGTCATCATAACCCTGTTCAGTTTTGAGCTTGGCCATCTTGTCCTCGATCACTCTCTTCCCATTTTCAACACATCCCTGAGACTGGGAGTGACGAGGTTTTCCATTTCCAAACAGGGTGTCACCTCCCCAATGCTCAAACAGAACTCGCATCACACTGTTTATAAACTCACGGGCATGGCGTCTGAGTGGAAAATACGGGGTGCCCCTACATATGCTAGGACTCTTTCCTCAAGCATAGTTGCGACCTATTGAGCTGACTTACTCTTAAGTGGGAACAGGATATGAAATTTGGAGAAGTGATCTACAGTGTGACATATGTAATTATATTCACCATCAGGAGAGTGTCTCATATCAATCAAATCCACCTGCATCATATGTGGGAATTCTTCCTCTACAATAGGTTTCAAGGGTGGATGTCACGACTGTGGTTTTGATTTCTCACACGTAGGGCAAGTTTTACAAAACTGTTGCACATACCTTCTAGGTATACCAAAGCATTCTCTGTCCACGATTTCCTTCAGTTTCTTGTATCCAGAATGGACAGTAGCTTGTTGGTGCACCCTAGCAACTGCATCATACAATTTCCCTCCGGCAGGCCTCGGAGATAACTGGATAATGTCCCAGTGCCTTCTGCACCTGCAAAATAAATGTGTTGAAAAAAAAAAAACCAATGTATTGGTTGCACTAAAGCAAAAAAGTAACAATGTCATTAATAGTTGCCATTCACAGCTAATATTGAACATGCATACTAAAATAAAAAGCTGACTGATTTGTTATTTGTCTACTATCAGAATATTTTTTATCAATTATATTATAAGCATTTACACAATATTAGTAATACACACTTTTTCTGCTATCAGAATATTTACAACAATGTGTATTGCATTATCACCATACATGTCAGGCCATTTTTTTTACTTGGTTGACAGATTTTTGGGGCACCAGGTAAAGATAAATGCCTGAAACTAAATAAAACTGTCTTTTTTAACAAAAATTTTCTGCAGGTAAATTTCAAAGGAAAAAAATATCACTAGTTCACTTTCTAACATTGTACACCTGCAAATGTTTGAAATTTGTATGATTATTCCTTTGTTTAGCATCTGACTCAACTTTCTCTTTTTAATTAATACAAGTGTATAGCATAGCAAATGTAGTCAAGTCGGTTTAGCAGGCAAGCAGACATCAGTCTGATGAGGAAATTATAATTGACATGAAATTTAATTGCTAGTGTCGTTGTGAAATTGTGATATAACAACATAGCCAATTAAAATATAAATATATGCACAGACATTACTTGTCAATTTATTTCCAAGTGAAAGATATTATATTTGATATCAAACAAGACAAATTATGCTCACAAAACAAGTGATAAACATTCCTCCACCCCACCTAAAATCATTGATACCGATTAAAAAAAAATGGCATAAACGCTACTTTCTATATTTGTACCAGCAAAATAGGGTATCTGTTGATGCATTATGGATCTAATCAAAATCATAGGTAAACGAACAAAATAATATGAGCTTACATTGGATCAGCAGTCAGCAAACACTGGCGGATGAGCTACATATCGCAAGTATACAGCTTTTTACAAACATTTTTCAAGACCAAAATACAAAATGTACCCATTTTTCCAGGTCTGGAAATCACCCATGTAACATTCCATGACTTGCAGGTTGCGTGCGAACCTTGTTTACTGCACAATGTTAACTGTGGTTCTAACACATTTACCTCTTTCAGAAAAATAAATTAAATATTTCCCTATTTTGTCATTGTCAAAAAACAGATGCAGTTATGAAAATCCCTGATACATTTTTGCAAATTGAAAAACATGGAATTATATATATATATATATATAATTCCATGTTAGTCTTGTGTCTTTTGAGTCTCCAGGTTGACTCTGTTAGGACCAACAAATCACTAAATACATTGTACACCTAAAAGGACTTTTACCCAAATATATATTTTTAAACCTTTACCTCATATACATTGATCACACTTATGACATTGTTCACTACAAAAATTAAAAAACAACAACAACATTTGAAACTGCAAACACGAATATATCTGTATGGCCTTATTACAGATACAGAAAGCACTCATTACCACAGCCTACAACAAAACATGGCTGCCATCTTGAATCTGGTATGTGACTGGTTTGCATTTTAATTCCTTGAGTTATTAAGATCATATTTTCTCACCATTTCACCTGATTGCAGATGATTGAATTTCTAACGAGTGTAACATTACAAAAATTAAATAAACTCCCAGTGCATTATAAACAGCGATAAACTGTTTGACTTAAGGCCTTACCTGGAGGCTGGACATTACTAGGGTTTTTTTGTCTCAAACCTTCACATTTTTACAGTTATAACATGCAGGTAGCAACCACATAACCTGAACCGTAATCCTTGAATGAACTCTGCAAAATATAAATTGGCTACACAAAACAAAACCCTACCTTAATTTGGGACAACCAAGACATCATGCAGGTCTAGGTTTTCAAATGTATTCAGCCTCATGTCTTTCTGTTTGGTAAACCATTTTATCTTGGGTTGAGATACCATAGCATTTGGCTTCAGCTGCTTGATGATTGAGTTGTACTTTTTGTCCGTTACACCCACACTGTTGGATCCCCCTAAAAGAAGATTGTGAAGATAATTATTAATATGTTTGCCATGTACATCCATCTTCGGATCTTCTTGGCAACCATGTCCGATGAAACAACACACAAAATTAGAAATCGATACAATAGTACATATGGCCTACAAAACCTAAAAAATAGCTACACGCTACAAAGTAACTAACACGAAGCACTATTAAGAACAAGTATAGAAATTCAAAGTAATGAGGCAACTAAGCTTTCTGCTGCAGAGAAACAAAAACACATACAGTCGCTTCGAAATGTACCAGAACTTTGATAACTATATTGGATATATATTTGCAATGATGGCGGTGTTACTGTCTCGCGAGATTCTCGCTTGGACGCGCCGCTTGGGAATTCCTAGATGGTGCTGCACTGATAGAGGTTTATTCTAAAAGGGCGCAGGTTTTCAATCAGTGCGGATCAATATTATGTTTTACATACTTAGTCTTTAGGGTGCATACATATTCTAACACCACCATTGCTTTTTAATCTTAACAATACTGTTTAGCCACTCAATCGATCCTACAGTTTTTCAATCATCCCCAAGTTGTAATTCTAATTCTTCCTTCAGCCTGTCTTTCAATGCAATTGATATTTTCCTTGCTGCATGCACTAAATGTATTGCATCACTCTCCAGTTTGCTTTTGTATTCTCCTGGTAGACAACCAAGACCTTGAAATAGGTCCTTATAATCTGTAGCAGTCTTGTTCTTATTCACTGTTTTGGCTTTTGTGTTTTCCTCTTGTGTTACACTCTCAGTAGCCTCTTACAACATTAATCACTTGCACCTTAGTCCTATTTATTCTTTCCTGTAAGTCCCAGTCTTACACAGGTTTGAAAGACTAACACAAATTGTTGATATTCGGGTACCACAATGAAACGCAGGATACATACCTTTACAACACTAGACTGATGTACGACATGTTCCGGTAACATTGAGTTCTCATTCTTGCATACATTCAGTATGTTGCTCCTATCTAGTGATGACATGCATTGCAGACTTTATGTCGACTACATTGACATGTGCACCACTCGCACATGTAAGTAAAATAAGAAAATAACGACAACTTTGATATTTCGGTCTTGGATTAGTGGATACCGGTAAGGGAAATAAAATATATTGTTACAAACAAAATAAGAAACTTACAGAAAACAACCAGACAACTGCCAGATCCAGTTCTGAAAAATCCAGAATTTGTTAACTGCCTCCAATAGATGCACGAGAAGTATGTTTTTGCACCTGCTGATAAAGCACCCAATAGTATCATTGGCATGTGCAGAAAAATGTATTTTATGGTTCTCATTTATGAATTAGGCCTCTTGACCAACTCGAATTCTCCTACATACGGATAAGTAAAAGAATCATTAGATATTTTGAACAAACATCAATAATTTTTATCTTCATTTGGCCTGAAATGTTCTGATGCACATGCCCATTTACCCAGCATTTACTCACTTTCGAAACTGCATAAATATTCTTATAATTCCGATGCATAGCAAGTTCCAAACTTGCTCCACTAGCAAATTGTCGGTTTTATTTTCTGAAGGTTGATGAAGGAAAAATAGTCTTGGTTTAATTACTGTGGCCAGATGGAAAAATCTTCCGGTATTAACAGGTTTTGAATTTCATCTTAATTGAAGATCCAGTTGGAGCAGATGAACGGTACTAATAATCATATACCTTTTACACAGATTTTCATCTCGGTACTTCTCCACTTTATATGCAACTATTCCTCATTCCAATTTGAAAGAGTGTATGTAAGAAAATAACTTTCGAAGCATGATCATATCTTTTAATATTACATATTTTGGTAATGATGTGAGGAGTGGCCAATCTGTATATGAATATGATCAGTTCGTTGAGTTCTTGCACTTTTTTATTTAGAACATATATATCAATTTTGGAGATTACATCTTAAGACAGACAAGTGGTATTCCAGTGGGTCCCAAATGTGTACCTCGTTAGGCCAATCAAAACTCATTTAACTATGAGTATAAGTTTCGAATAAAGCTGTTAAAGGAGAAGAAATTTCGTGATTAATGTTTTAGTTGACATTTAGATATATCGATGATCTATTAAGCATCAATAATAAACACTTTCCAGAATATATTTCACAAATATACCGTGATGATTTGAAATTAAAAGATACTGCACAAAATGACATGGAATGGTCATTTCTGGATATAATGATGTATAATGATAATAGTGAATTAAAGTTTTAATTATTTGAGAAATGTAATGATTTTGATTTTAACAAAGCAAATTGCCCTCACATTGATACTAATATTCCACATATGGTGTCTGTATGTCAAGGTTGATTGGGGTTGCTAGAGTATACACCTATTTTGACAACGTTGACTCCTGTCATTTACTTCTATTTCAGAATACTTGTGAATCAGGGATATTCGAAAAGGAAATTAAAGCAATACGTTTCTGGGTGAAAACAAAAATTATACAACGTCAGGTGGATTAGACATGTTATATAACTGATGTCGTAAATATGTAAACCTACCAAAATGGACTTGATATTTCATACAATGCGTGTTTGACGCAAGATATTTCTTAAAGTTGAGAGTTGCTAGCATTACATCAATTTAAACGTTTACTGTTACCAGTCTCAAGTCAGGAGAGAGATGTTTCCCTTCATAGTGCATTTCCTATTCCTTCACTGATACATAAAAATATCAAAAGGTTGTTGCTTTGTCTACCTTGAACATCTGGATTTCGACCTTGCTTCTTTGATGACTCACGGGCTTTGATCATAGATGCTTTTTGTGTACACGGATTTTTGGTTTCTCTGGCATTGTGGAAAACTGTTGTCTGCTCCTATTTTTGATGACAGTCACTATTTCTATGTTGTCAATATGAAATCTGACCATCTTTTGTTGGGTTGAGATTCATGAACGTGGGTAATGTTTTTCTGAACTTTTAAATATTCAATAAATAATGTATTGCTTGGTGGATATTCAGGTCTTGCTGTTACATATGGTTATGTTCATGTTGATGGATTTGTCAAGATTTGGACGGTTTTCAACTTGGAATAGTTTTTGACTATGGTATTGATGCATCTCATATTACAGTCAAGGGGATTGTTTTTATTCTCATTCTCTTCTAAAGGAGCAAACCATTCTTTTGCTTCCTTGTTGCATTTAGTAAGAGCATCTGTGAAACAGATGGCGTCATCATTATCACATTCCTAGTCACTCTCAGTGGATTGTTCCTGTCTGACTTCATGTACGTTTGACATGTTTGATCGACACACCAATGTGACCTTCCCGCTTTTTGGCATTGATCAGGTGGGACACTGTTCACATTTGTGTGATGTGCCACACCTTCCACAGTTCTTTTGCTTTTGGTCATTTTTCTTTCCATTTTCCAGTTTCATATATCCCATATTGTGCATTTTAATGCCAGTTTTTTTCTTGTCCTTTTTTCATTTTACGAAAATGGCTTTTTTTTTTTTTTTTTTTTTTTTTTTGGTTAGTGTGTATACTTCTTCTGTTTTGTCACCAGCATCTTGAAAGAGACAGCTTCGATTTGTGCCTGTGCTACTTCACTGGCCTGGCACAATAGACTTGTTCTTACCGAGTTCTACCGAACTTTTCCGGACCGTTATTAATTATGCATTTCATTGTTGGCCTAATTGTCCAATCAGCAAGTGGGCGAGTCGCGCCCAGGCCTTCATATGTTACAACGGATGAAGGGCAAACGCTGGTGCCTACAGCATGGATTGTGCTGAGCATTGCAAATCTTTTACCTAAATTGTCACATCAATGGTGAAACGTGCATTTATAGCTTGCTGACGGTTTGATTTTTCGTTAAATCCATGCACATCCTGTGTTTTACTATATTATTATTGCTCGTGTAATCCGGCCAGCGTGGTCCAGCACAAAATGTAAATGAGTCCTATGAACTGGTCTATTGCTTGGCCCGATTGCCACCCTCACCCTGACCTTCTCTGACCAGTTTTCTCTTTACAGTTAGATCCCTGATACATACAACCATTCATCCTCGTATCAGTGAGTCTATAAGATAGCACATGAATGCACAGGTTTGTACTTCAAGACGTAAATTTGTGATGAAATGGTCTTATCTGTCACCTTCCTCTTCTACTCTTGTGCTGAGAGCATATTGTTCATATATTTCAGTCTTCTTTAGCATGCAGTAGGAGTCAAATTTCTTTGTATTAATGTCGGCATATTTGTTAGGCGACTCCTCGGATGTATAGTTCCAGATATTGTACACCTGTATGGCATCTGGTCCAGCCACAGTGAGTTGCAACGCCACTTTGCCTCTGTCACCTAGGTTTGCCTGTGGCATTCACTGCCTCCAAGTAAAGCTCAAAGTGTTGCTTGAACTTCTTCCAGTTGTCATCCATATTTCTTTGTAGCACTAGTCTATTTGGGCGTTTCATTGCATCCATTTTTTGGTGATATTTGACCCGGGTAGGTCAATTGACAGATCAGGTTGCATATAGTATGTGTACAAATGTACTTCCAGCACAGCTTTCGGATACTGCAGACCCTTCTATTGTCATTCATTAAAGGTAACTCGTCGTAAATATTATGCTTAACATTGGAACCGGGGTAAATTTTCTTTGAAGAGGTTTGTGTGCTCATTTGGTCATACAATTTTTGAAAAAATGCAGTACGTTTTCGGTCTTTCAAAGTTTCCATCTCATGTGATTACTTTCCTTTCTAATTGTTTGTATATTGTTTGCGCTTGTTACGAAATTAGTACAGCAGCTGTGTGTTAAAGGGCTGTTCCCTAAAATTGACGGCAATATTTCTTAAATCCTGTTTAACTGTCCGTAACATACCATTTCTAGAATTTTTTCATTTGTTTGTACGCCTTCAATCTAAAACATGATCTGTAATTTTCGCACAAATAAAAGGTTTGTGTGTGAAATTGGCACTCACCCTCGCCACCTGGTGCATAATAATGGAATCAACGGACTCTGTACTCTTGGCAAAGGGAGACAACCCAGCTGTGTTATTTTTTTGCAACACACATGCATGTAGTCTCTCTCTCTCTCTCTCTCTCTCTCTCTCTCTCTCTCTCTCTCTCTCTCTCTCTCTCGTGTATGTGTTACTATGTGTGTATAAATGTATGCATTAATGAAACGTCTTTCACGTTTCTATGAATAATCTTGCAACTTGTACCCAAAAGGTTACACAGGAAGACGTTTTTTAATGTTGATACTTCACCATTTTATGAAGCTGAGTTCCATTTTGAAATCCCTGCTTACATTTCCACATTTCCGCACAACGACTTTGCAAAATCATTTTAAATGTTATTTTCTACTCCATACACTGTGGTGTGCAAGTTGTCTTTGCACGATTGTACATTATTTTGATGCTGATGATTCGACTTCAAAATTGTCTTTTTCTAATATTTAGGTCCATCAGATATTTTCAGGATGTCACGTATATATCGTCTGTAGCGCAGCATTCAGGAAGTCTTTTTTTCAGAAGTCCGGTTTGCAATTTCATAGGATTTGACATATATATATATATATATATATATATATATATATATATATATATATATATATATATATATATATATATATATATATATATATATATATATATATATATATATATATTCCAAGCTGTTGTAACTGTAGAATGTAACTTTTGCAAGTTTTATTCTTTAATTTAAAAAATGAACAATGCTTCCAATAGTGGATACATGGATAGATGATGTTTACATAAGTTTATCAAATAGACTGCCGAGTAAAGATTTGAGAGCTTCAAAATATATATGTGTGTGCCGGCCGGTCAAACAAGTCACTCAAGCGTGAAAATTAAATGTTCCAAATGTTCGATGCCAAGCTATAGAACCAACAAAGTAAAAGTCTGCTGACTCTTCATAATGTACCATGTAAATTCTACAGAAAACTGTACTAGCTTTATCTGCAATTTAGAGGGTGTTATTATGGTTCTATCTGCTGTTTTTATATTTGATTAACGTTGTGTCTCAAGTTTATGACATTTAGCTCATGTAAAACAGTTTCAATTAAATTATTCAGTTGTCTGTGAGTGAAGAAGGTGAGTATCGGGTTGGCCATAGGTTTGTTTTATGTAATGCAATGTACATTCTTTTCATACTTTTGGTATGCAATGAGTTATCTAACATGGATTATATTATGATAGGTTGCTGGTTCGAGACCCGGCCATTCCATGGTCACAAAACATAATAATAGCATGAGCTTCATATTGTGGATTGCATTTGGCTGGATTTGTCATTATGGTATCACGAGTGCCGAATGGCTATCCGGACCGGAGTGAACGGTCATGAGGATTGACCATTAGTCACTTCGGTGTTTAAACGTACATCCAAATTTTAATCACATGAAAGTAATGTCAGTTCTGTCACTCGGTTGATATACTGATACTGCATATCCTAGGTTATCAAGACGAAATAATATAAAAATTGAGTAATGATTTTCTTCGGATATTACAATATTTTGGGGTACGCCTGAGGGAATGATACAAAGATTAAAAGATTTAGCGAATACAACCCTAGTGCAGTGATCTAGCCAAATTAATAAATAACCACGATTACATTTTAAAATATTGTTAAATGTAGGAAGATAGGCTGGAGTGATTGATCTGAACCACCTAGGGACTTGTTGCCAAATTTAAAAATTACCTACTTATCGATACAAATCCCTCATGAAGAATTTCAGTATCGTACAATTAAAGCAGCTTAAGGTTTCAAAAGCAGTGAAAGAACTACAAAAAGATTTGTAATCACTAACATTGATTAGGCAGGTAACAGTTTTAGGATCATCTGCAAAAATATTATCTAGATGTTTTGAAAAATGAATGTGGCACAACAATATTTCAGACATAAAAGGAAATGACGTGTATAAATTCCACAAACAATCCATTGGTAATTTGATAGATACACATAAGGATGTGATGAACAGAAGTGTTAATATCAAGATTTCTGAAGAGGACTCCTCTATTCCACTTTTGTTCTCAATACCGTAATTACATAAAAGCCCTTTTAAATCGAGACTCAAAGCTGGTGCTTCAAAATGTAAAAACAAAAACAAACAAAAAAAGAAAACAAAAACAAAAAAAAACTATCAAAGGAAGTAACACTGTTTGATTGCAATTAGGAATCTTTTCCGTAAATACTGCAATGAAATTTCTAGAAACTGAGAAATTAATTGTACTTGAGTATTAACGAGTTTGTATCTAAAATCAAAGATTTTAAAGCAAAGTGTCAAACGTTTTGATTTTTCTACACTGTACACAAATCTACCCATAGCTGAAGTCAAAAGATCTCTTTCAGAATTAATCAGCAACATTTTTTAAACTTAATGGTAAACCATACACAAATGTTAATTCACATTCAAATAAAGCATTTTGGTCGCACAATAAATTTTCAAAAAGTAACATTAAAACTTACACTGTTGAAACTTTGATATATGCTACAAAATTTCTCTTGGATAATACTTTTGTTCAATGCGGACCATTGGTTTTTCAACAAATAAAAAGCATCTGAATGGGTAGCCAATACTCCCCGTTACTCGCTGATTTATATTCAACCTGCCTTGAATTGAAGTACATGGATAAGTTGATGAAAAAAAATTTCATTTGGCTTCAAAATTATGAAACAATTCACGGTATATTGATGATATCGCTTGTGTAAATAATGAAAATGTTAATGAAATTGCTAAAGAAATTTACCCGAAAGATATCCCTCTGGAAAGTAACCATTCAAATGATTTCAGAGATGTGTTCCTGGACTTGGACATTCGGGTCTCAAATGACAGGGTTGGCATTAAGGTCTATGACTAAATTGATGAATTTAACTTTGAAGTAGTCAATTTTCGTTTCCCTGACAGTAATGTTTCAGAAGCTTTTGGATATAAAACATTGTTGTCCCAAATTTTGAGATATGGTCGTATTTGTTTGAAATTTGACATTTTGCACTTTGCATCCAGAACCAAATTTATTTACAACAAACTTGAGTCAAGAGGATACAAGCATATATTTTTGATCAAATACTTTTACAAAATTTCCTGTAAATATCCAAAGATTGTGAGAAAATTTGGTTTAAATAATTTTAGAGATTTAAGACTTGCCTGTTTTGCTACCTAATTTTACCTTTGGGCGTCGTTCTGTTTTAATTTCCAACTTTCTGACATTTTAGGCTAATATGCAAGGCCACATTCACTCAATGTAAAACATTACCTAATTCGGCTGTCCCACACCAGGGCCAGGAGTCAGTCATAGGCTGTCCTATAAACTTGGTCAAAAATTGCCAGTATTTATTCAGTTGTCACAAACCTGACTCATTCTTTTGAAACATTAACTCCAGGACCGGGAGTCAGTCATAAGCTGTCCCAAGCACTTGGCCAGATATTTGCAGGATTTACTCAATTATCACAAACTTGATTCATTCTTTTTAAACATAAACCAAGAGTTGACAGCCAAATAAAACTTGATTTTTTCGAGACTTTCATAGTGAGGAGTATGCACCATCGTAGAGCTTGTTTACATTTCTACAGGATGTCCATTGTTACAGTACTTGTTACGAATTCCACATGTTTTTATATGTGTGAACTTGTTCTATAGTATAACTTTGGTAATTAAGTTTGGTTTGATAGGTATTCTGTATTCATATTAAAGCGCTGCATTTATAAGCAAAACTCCACTTAATTAGCCCCTTCATTATTTGCCACGTTCATATTTATCCATTTTTATGTGGGTTGTTTTTGCTGAATATTGAGCTTAGACAAAGAGTCGCAGCACAGAAAGACATATACGGATACAAGCTCTGAAACCAGTTCTGAGTAGTTATCGGCTGAAGACCCTTAAATTTATTTGGGCTAATACAGCCTATGTTAAAATTCTACCAACGAACGTGCAAATGGTACATGGTTTAGACAGTGACATGAGTGTAGACAGTAGAAACTATGGAAAAGGGTAATGACTACCAGGAAGTGGTTCTGGACGAAAAGTCACAAATACAACTTGTCTATTTTGATGCATTTTCCTTTATCATATAGAAAGATAAATTAAGATTAAATGTTTATCAGAATTGCTCTGTCTATTTTGATATTTGGACAGATTTATGGCAACCGAAAAGTGGCAAACATTCAACTGATTATATTTATTTCAGAAGGTTTTAGACTGTTGGGAAGTGAACGCAAAAATACGTGAATTTTAGTCTCGTTTCTTCTACACATGTATGTTTGTCATATATGTACATAGTCTCATATTTGATTTCCTTTAGTTTCATATAGAATATATTTCAGGCCAGAAGCCTGACATACGAATTAGTGCTTGTCCACAGTTTCTCCGTGCCTCTCTTTATCAAGTCGTGTCAAAAAAAAAATATATGTATGTATATATATACATATATATACATGTATGTATATATATATATATATATATATATATATATATATATATATATATATATATATATATATATATATATATGTATATATATATATACATTGGTTTCCCAACCTTGAGGCCCTAATATTAGTTCTTCCAATATAAGTCTTCCTTTTTTTGACACGACCGGATATAGTATATATATATATATATATATATTCTTTTAAGGACAAGGCAAAAACCACTATTAGATGACACTGGTAGCATAAAGGAATCCATTGTAAATTGTTAGATTAATAGGTAATTTTAAAGATAATAAATACTAAATACACGTAAGACCTTGACTTCACTGTCCTCTGTACACCTACTAGGTGCCTAACTTGGTGTAACACCTATTTGTCTTCACGCCCTTGGAGAGTATTTTTTCGGTGTAGACGGGGTCTTCACCACAGTTACTTATGTAACTAAAAAATAAAATGTTTTACACAAATGACGTGACACAAATTTATGTTACACAAGTCATATAACACAAATTTATGTAATACACAAGAAGTGAGGTTTCATTTTACACACACACAAATAACAATACACATATTTGATTTACATACACGGAAATGATGCAACGCAAATTGATGTTTCATACACGTGACGTTTCACAAATTGATGTTACACACACAAGTAATGTAACACCAAGTGATGATATATCAGTTGATGTTACATACAAACTGATGCTTTTTTTACTTCCCTTTTATTTACTTTTGTTTATTTTCAAAGGTAACATATCAACAAGAGCTCTATAACAGAATGATAAACATATTCCAGTTGTGCTCAAATATAAAGAACGCTTTCTTTTTAAAATAAATAAACATTTCCACTTGAAAAGATCACAATAACATTGTATATATGACCAACAATATGCATTCATGCCCTATTTGTTTCGACAAAAGTTGAATGAATGCAATACAACAATATAACATCAAGGCATCATTTAATTTCAGTTCCTTGCATCTCTCATTAGCGGAGGAGCACGGAAGCCACCTGAGCAGGTAAACAAGGATACGATTCCTGTACAATTTGCCTGGCAGTGACATTGACTGAGCTCCTTCGTAGACGAAACTTGACCTCACAATTGACATATCTTGAGATGGGGACATGGTGAAAATTGCTTGCGTGGCTAATGTGCCCCCTATTTTCTGTCATATAATAACAGTGTTCTCGCCTCTGTGTTTTTTAGCCCACTAGAGCTGCCCGTCAGCAACATTGGCGGCGCAGGAAGCTCCTTTGGAGTCAAGACTTGCCCTAGCACTTCATTAATAAAATTCACGGATTTATCCGCAATCTAACAGCAACAATTACAGCTTTTGAAAGGGCAAAATAAGCCTACCTCTTAGAGATTGATCACACACGAAGAAAGCAAGTACCCTGGCAACTTTGTTTTTGTTTTTGTTTTATTTTTTGGGGGTGGTACTTTTTTAAGACCTAGTACTGTCTGCATGAACTTCTCTATTTGGTCTTACCATTCGGCTCTTGCAGTCGTGTATGACAACTTTGTTCGTTTTTTACGGTAGGTTAGGCTCCACAGTAGCCCTGTACCATTGAACCAATAATTACTATACTCTTTCGGCATTTGGTAAAACGTGGGCTTTTTCCCCTCGTTCACATCGACATCAAACTTTCCTGTGACATTGGTCCGGAAAACCTATTTGTGCCACGCCTAGCAACTGAGTGAAGACGAGCACAGGAGCTATATGGAACAGATATGTCTGACACAGCACAATGTGCTTGGTAGTAGGTTGACTGATCTGAAATTCCCAGCACATGAGCACAGGCTCTCTGCCAACCAAACTTATTATCCGCAGGCCAAAACCAACCATTTAGGCATAAGAAGCATTTAGCCCTGTAAATCTTTGAATAACTTAAAAAGTTTAATTTTCATGTTCAACGCCAGTCATGATGTTTTAAATTCATATTCATAACCTGGGCTCACGTGTTGCATTTTGGTTGCTCGCTCCTAAAAAAGGCAGGTTTCATCCTACTTTACAAGTCATGGCGGACCTGATTGTTGCAAACTAGCATAGCAGACTTTTAGGCTTGCTGCTTTTGTAAAATTGCCAGGACGGATTTTGCTCCAACACGGATGAATCTGAAATTCTATCCATGAATTGACTAGATTTCAAGGTCACTTTAAGCTGACCGAGGCAACATACAAGTAAAAAATCTCGTACGCTCGCAAAATTTTATGCGTTACCTCGAGGAAAGGTAATATATATATATATATATATATATATATATATATATATATATATATATATATATATATATATATATATATATATATATATATATATATATATATATATATTTATATATATATATAACACAAAACTGTTGGGATCAGAATCATTATTGCGAGGGAACGACTTTTGTTCTCTCATGCCCCCGCTGGGGCCTCGTAATTTCGAACTCTAAATTCAGTGGCACAAAAACTATATTTTGGCCACATCGTTACCTTAGAAGCAGTTTAATAACAAATGTTTAATGACAATAACATGGCACATTATAAGTTACTCTTCCTCTGTGTATAAAGTGAAGGAAGTATTTGGTTATATTATGACCACTGGTGTTACAATAATTTGCATACTTCTGGATTAACCTGCATGCTTCACTGTGTATTAACCTGGCCTCGGTTTTTGTACCTATAATGTTGTCTGTTCTTTTTTATAAGAAAAACCAGCCGCCATGTTTAGGGTGGGATAGTCCTGTACCTTGTAAACACACAACGTATGATTTCCAGGGCCGTAGCCAATGATCAATGGCCAAAGGGTTGCAAAATGAGATTGTTCACCAAATTTGAAACACATCCTTTTCACACTACCACATGGGAACAGTTGGTATCACAGTAATAAGGAAATATATGACGCACACTGGGTATCAAAGAGTGCCATATCTCTGAACATCACAGAGAAAATAAAATGCAACGTGACTCTTCGTCACTTCACACGGTTGAAAAACAGACATTTCGCATCGCATCAAAGGAAAGTACAACATGACCTTTTTTTTTCAGAAGAAGAGCTTGGCACTGGCCAAAAAGGGGGAATAAAGTGCAGCAAGACGTTTACCTTCTGAACAAATTAAAAAGGTAATGGTATATGACAAAATAAAGCACAAGATGGCATCTGAAATTAGAGTCAAATAAAGAGCAGCATGGAATGGGACATTAGAATAAAAAAAGGGCAGCATGGCATGGGACATTAGAGTAAAATAAAGAGCAACATAGCATGGGACATTAGAGTTAAAAAAAGAGCATGGCATGGGACATTAGAGTAAAATAAAGAGCACATGGCATGGGACATTAGAGCAAAATAAAGAGAAGCATGACATGGGACATTAGAGTAAAATAAAGAGCAGCATGACATGGGACATTAGAATAAAATAAAGAGCAGCATGACATGGGACATTAGAATAAAATAAAGAGCAGCATGACATGGGGCATTCGGGTGAAGTAAAGAGCAGCACAACCTTTGTCAAAACAGGAATATAGAGTGCAGACTGGCTCTGGACAATAATGGAAAGTATAGTGTAGCATAGCATTTGACATTCACGGAAAATAAAGTGCAGTATGACACGGGACCTTAGAGAAAAATAAAGTACGGCATGGCATTTTGACATGATACGAAAAAATTTACATGCAATTTTTAGAAATTCAGTTCCTGATATGTCACATCATAGTTAATTCGAAAAATATTGCAACACTCTGTACCACAGAAAAAGATGAGTGCAGTCTGACGCTTATATCACAGTAAGACTAAAAACAACTAGAAACGAAGATTTGCTTCAAGGCAAAGCTGCCTGTGTGCATTCAAAAGTTGTAAATATTAAATGCTACAACTTTTATCATTTGGTACTTCACATTACATTAAGCTTATGGCTGGGTGCAAGTTTCAAAGTCCAAATGACCATGACCTTTGAACTTTAGAGGTCACATGTAAAGTGCACTGTGTTACAATACCCACAATTTAAGCCCAACATGAACCAAATTGCATGAAAATTGACCAAGTTATGACAAGATGAAACTTTCAAAAGGCCAAATGACATTGACCTTTTCCCTTTTGAGGGGACATGTTCTTATAAAAATGTACAGTATTACAATACCTACAATTTGAGTCCAACATGACCAGAATTGGATGGAAATTGGCCAGGTTATGACTGGATGAAACTTTCAAAGGTCCAAATGACCTTGACCTTTGACCTTTTGAGGTCACATGTAAGTTTCAAAAATGTGCAGTATACAATAGCTACTGTTTGAGCGCAACATGATCAAAATTGGATAAAACTTTATTATGTTATGGCTAGAAGAAAGCCACCACCGAAAGTGGCCTTTGACCTTGAAATGATCTTTGACCTTGAGATGATCTTTACCTGAAGTGAACCTTGACCTCAAAATGACATTTTGGCTTAAAATTGACCTTTGACCTTGACATGACATTCACATTTGAGATGACCTTCACTTTGCTATGATCGAACTCCGATACACTTGAAACCACATCTACTGTAGTACATAAGATATTGAAGATTTAAAACTTTATATAGCCCTCATTTGCATAATTTTGAAAAGCATGACCTCTCATTATAAAAAGGCCAGACTTCATCCTTAGAAGTATAATTGTGCCAAGTTTGGAGTTTCTAGGTGTAATACTTTTGAAAGTAAATGTCGGACAAATTTGCCAGTAAAGAAAGAAAGAAAGAAAGAAAGAAAGAAAGAAAGAAAGAAAGAAAGAAAGAAAGAAGGAAGGAAGGAAGGAAGGAAGGAAGGAAGGAAAGAAAGAAAGAAAGAAAGAAAGGAAGAGAAATAAAAGAAAGAAAGAAAGAAAGATAGATAGAAAGAGAGAAAGAATTCCTAGAAAAACAGTATGTCTGTGTTGGCACAGAGACATAATGAGAGGAAGAAAAAACATTGGTTAAAGTAATAATTGTTGATCAATGAGATGCAATGTATATCCTGTACGCTCTCCATCCCGCTTTACTTCGGTTTACCATACACAGTCTATCTTTTTTATTTTGGTCTACCAAGAGTTGTAATGTATCCTCTGTATGTTCTCCATCCATTTTTGTCTACCATGACGTGTCATGTATACTCTGAATGTTCTCCATCCCTTTTTGTCTACATTGACGTGTAATGTATACTCTGAATGTTCTCCATCCCTTTTTGTCTACATTGACGTGTAATGTATACTCTGAATGTTCTCCATCCCTTTTTGTCTACATTGACGTGTCATGTATACTCTGTATGTTCTCCTTCCCTTTTAGTCAACCATGACGTGCCATGTATATTCTGTATGTTCTCTGTCCTCTTTTGTTTGCCATGACGTCTCATGTATATTCTAAATGTTCTCCATCTGTTTTTGTCTACGGTGAAGTGTAATGTATTCTCTGAAGGTTCTCCATCCCTTTTTGTCTACCATGACGTGTCATTTTCATTCTGAACTTTTCTCCATGCTCTTCCTCACTGTTCGTCTACCAAGGAGTGTAATGCAGACTCTGAGTTTAATGCACACTTGTGCTTTGTTCACTTCTTTTCATTTTTGTTTTCAGTCATTTTTTATTCTGGTTCGTCGTTGCTGAGAATATCACCCAGTTTCTTTGATCTTGATGAAGGTCGGTGGCAGTGGTTAATTATCCGTCTTTGCAGACCAGAGGATTTCTTCCTCTGTGTCATCGCTCTGCATGAGTGGGTAGCCCTCACTGTCGTTGTAGTCTTTCTCTTCCTTGTCAGTATAGCCCATACACCACACCCATCTGCAAAAAAATAGCGTCCGCGGTTTTCATAAAATTTTGGTCACAAGATCGTAATTCAAACTTCACAAGGAATACAGATGATCCTTGAATGGAAACGAACCATTCAATTCTACATACAAAAACGCGCCTTGTTTACTAAAAGCTATAAGTTAAGGTACATATATTCTCTTTGTGGTAACTACATTACAACATAAACATAACACAAGACAGTAACACTCTACTTTCAATACACCGGTTGAAAAGTAGTTTTTTCTACAACCTCATTATATTAACAGGATTTGCCAGCATCGTATTTTTTTACTTCTGAATCAATTTACACTTACATAAATAACCCAAAAGAAATTATTATTATATTACAAAATAGAAGATTCTGTAGATTTCTAGCAAAAGAACTTGCGAACATAAAGTGTACACAATGATATGCAGTCATGAAAAAAAAACTTATTTGGGGGGGGGGGGGCAAAAGTATGATTTAAACAAATAGTTTACGAAATTATGAAATTTGAACCAATGGATGTGCCTTAAGACACTGAACAAAGAAGAATCCAAACTATTTGGTTCTTTTGAAATAATCTTGATTTCAAAACGGACCCTGGCTTTCGATTTGAAAATATCCCCGCCATTTTGAACCTCAAAAGAATTTGACTTTTCATTTTATATTCTTTAAAGTTGCCTTCTCATGTGTTGTTTGATCTTTTCCATCCTATATACAGTAACCCAGGATTGCTTGGTGTTAACTTGCTTTGACCCTTACACTGGCTGCATTTACGCCAAGTTTCAGCACGATCTGAGTGATGGTGCTTAAGAAGAGGTCAAACGTAGGGGAAACACAAAAATCGCGAAAAATGGACACGCCACCTGTTAAACATATTGAAATTTAGGGGTTACGGAAGTGTCCTTGTGCACTTTCGAACCAACTGGCCAAGCAGTTTCGGCAAAGCGTTTTTTCAAAGATTTTGCTGTAAAAAAAGACAACTCATTGAAATGTCCACAAATCAATTAAGAGTGACCACTTGAATAAGCTTGGCACTGGTCCACCCAAGGTGCATTCCCAGCAAGTTTGAAGAGGATCAGGTAGACGACTTGGGAGAAGAAGTCGAAAATGTCAGGCCGAGGAGGCACGGACAAAGCCTCACCACATGACTTCAGCTGCTTGAGAAGTCAGCTGAGTTAAAAATGAGAATATCCTTTTTCATTTGTGTCAAAACAAGATGTGTATTGGAATTGTTTCTAAAAATAAGAAAAATTTATAGATATGCACAGCATCTTTTCGAAATTTTCTTTCTGGCTTGCCAAAAAAAATCCTTTATCACACCTCGAAATCTTAATTTCTTCTTTTCAGGAGACCAAGATTTACATTTCTTATTGTTTGCAACTGTTTCGTCGGTAAGAAACTGTTTTTACAATATGGTGCTAAATCTACAAAATTGCAAATATGGCTTGTCATCTTTAGCAGCCACAAGTTCACGTTCACAGCTTAAAAACTCAATGGCAGTTTGCCTCTATTTTGTGCATAATAAGAATTGCCATGGATGTCATTTTATAAACATCTGAGCTGATTCAATGACGTTTTCTGTTTGGTTCTGTTGTCATACTTGTGCATTTTTTTGTGCATTGTTTTCAAATTGATAACTATTTTCAGGCCTACCAGCAACCTATTGACATAATGTTACGAGTAGACTGCCAACTTTGAACATATAGCTATCAACAAATTGGCTCGAATTGAACACAGAAAGTACAGATTTAGATGTTCCAAATTGTCGATTTTAACTCGGGTACCGAGGTACTGTTGACACGAAAGCTGTCAATAGACTTGCAAAATTTAAACTGATATTTTAGTTGGCTGATATTCCATGTGCCATACTTCAAACTGAGCGTTTGACAAAAACAGCTGTTTGATTGAAAATATCAGAAGTTAAACACATTGTAACAAAGCAGCTTGGAAGAGAAGCGGGAAGAATTCAAATAATAAATGGATGTCAATTTCATGTTAAGGTAGAGGTTTGTCATATTAAGAGATTAAGCTGGTTTGTAGAGACGAAATGTGACAGTCATATGCAAACATTTATTCATATGCTAACGTTGGCAATAAACATTCCCTGAACATCGCTAGGCTGACAACTGATAACATAGGGCACCAAGAGCTTTTGTTTGAAAAACTGTGACAGCTGCCTGCAGACTGGCTTCATTCAAACTGGCTTGGCTGCCAACATCCTGGCTCGCTGACAGCTATATATTCAATGCTGGCCAGCCCGCTGACAGCTATATGTTCAATGCGGGCAAGCCTGCTGATATTTATATGTTCATTGTTTGTCGGCCTGATGGCAGCCTCATGGTGGCCTGTCAAATCACATTGTAAATTAATACCAAGTTCATGCCATGTGACCTTGTTTATGAAAAGGTTCAAAGTCCTCAAAAAAGGCTTTCTGGCCTCCTGAGGTCCTAATGCAACCGTTATATGTTCAATGCTAGCCAGGCTGTTGACAGATATATGCTCAATGCTGGCCAGCCTGCTGACAGATAAATGTTCAATCTGGCCAGCCTGCTGACTGCTATATGTTCAATGCTGGCCAGCATACTGACCGTTACATGTTCAATGCTAGCCAGTCTGCTGACAGCTATATGTTGAATGCTGACCAGCCTGCGGACAGCTATATGTTCATTGCTGGCCAGCCCGCTGACAGCTATATGTTCAATGCGGGCCAGCCTGCTGATATTTATATATATATTGTTTGCCGGCCTGGTGACAGCCTCATGGTGGCCTGTCAAATCACATTGTAAATTAATACCAAGTCCATGCCATGTGACCCTGTTTATGAAAAGGTTCAAAGTCCTCAAAAAGGCTTTCTGGCCTCCTGAGGTCCTTATGAAACCCCATCAACACTCCGTTGGCAGTATATTTACAGATTGTTCATAGCAGAGCTTCATAACAACCCTTAGCAGTTATATTTTTCAATTAAAGATTTTTTGGTCAAAAACCCAACAACTAGAATTTCAGTTATTTGACTACACAATAACAAAAAGACCCCTCGCTTTCAATTAGTTTGTTTAAGCAGGTTGCCAAACAAAGTGCCTAGGCATTTGGGTGTCATTTTCAATGCCCATAAGACAACAACAAAGTCAGCAGCTATCAAACTAAACTTTCGGTGGAGTAAAGATTATACAGAGGTCCGTCTGCTTTGACGGCAAAGTGCATGCAGATTTGCCTTCATCACAGTTCCAGGCAACTTCATATGCTCCGGGACCTATCCGTTACTTCGTCTCACTTTGTTGTTATGTATAAGTAAAGTGTGGTGGTTTACACATCAAATAGAAAGATTTCTTACTGTGGTTGTTCTTCAATAGACCAAGATAAGCAAGAGCCCGGTTTAATATTGTATATTAAGTATATATTGACTTACAGCAGCAGAGCCATAGGTACCACGAGGATTGATCCAGAAGTCAGAAAGGTTAGTCCCGGGAAGTATTTAAAAGTGTAGGCATAAGCGGCATTGTGAGTCAGGGGCCCGAGGAAATTGACCATAGATTGGATACTGTGAATTAAGGCGTAAACAGAACCTGAAAAACACAAACATCATAAGCTTTGAAACACAAAATGCCAAAACTTCTTCCGAAAAATGACAGATTATTTTTACGTTATGGCATAACGAGGTACATACCATACAGCCACAACGTTAAATCGCACCAGTCTTTTCTGGCACTTAGGAATAGTGCTTAATATCAACTTTACTTTTAATTTTTATTTTATTTATCTGACATTCATATCATACCGTCATGACAACACATATTAGAGACCACATTGGTTTGATGCAACAGATATTGTGTGGTACAATAGATATTTGGGCCAAATAATGCGAAAGAATAACAGGTAATATGGTATTCAACTTTTACTGACAGTTCAAACCAGAATCCTCATTTTCACAGAATTGATAATCGTGCTAAAATCAAAATGATTGCCTTAAAGCATATCAACTTATACACGCAAAAGTTTTCTTGGTTGACGGCACCGGATCTTGACGATGCTGACAGGGAACACTTTGCTTTACTTTGTAAGCATAACTGATCATTATATTCCCGCCTTTATAATTGTGTCGTCTGTCCAGCCGTGTTTGTCACAACAACATTGCGTAATTGCGTCAGTCATGTTCCGCTTGTTTAGATCATTTCTAATAAGCATGTTGATCCATCGCTTCATAGAATTTTCCAAACGGCTATGGGCATATTTGGTTCTTGGGGTTAACAAACACTGCATGCCGTCACCATTGTATTGTTGTTTACGTGTTCGTTTTTGGAATTTAAGAGCTTCACAATGTTCTATTTTACGACTTGTTGTTCAGGGCATATTTTCGAGCTTGGTTTTTTTACATCACTCCCAGTGGCCATCGGCTTGTAATCGCCTTTGTATTTTGTGTTTGAATTTAGGGGGTCATTCCTTTGTCTCTGAGACAGGTTTTTTTTTTTTTTTTTAATTAAGTATTCTCTATTAATTTTAAAACAATATATGAAAACTAGCCTTTCGATAATCTAGTGATGTATCCACATTCATCAACACCTGCACGACAATTTGTTGGGTGTTACCCGTAACTTCCTGCCATGTGCTTCGTGATCATTGGCCACGATACGTGTATGCACAAAACGATCAACCGCCACGATGCCGTGTACGTACTTAACGATCAATGGCTGTGATACCGTTATGTACTTATTTGGCATATCTCAGCATATAGCTTCACTACATCATTTAGTTTTTTTTAAAGGGAAGAGAAAAAGGTAACCTACAAACTCAGCGAGCCTAAATATATATTTGTGTCTCCAATAAACTTTATTCTGTAAGTAATTTGATTGTATGGTATCCAGACAGTCGATCTTAGACTTATGTACAAGAGAGTCACGAGTTGATACAGTGTACCACATAATCTAGAATCCATGAATAGTGATACTTTCTGTTTTGTAACAAAGTACCAGAAACAAAGATGAATGTATGAAATTGTATATGGTGATTTTAAGAGACCAGAAAAAATGGTCCGTCCTTGATCAATTCCTGCACGTAGCATAAAGCACGCAAGTACCTTGCTCGTCGACGCCGACCTGCTTGGACGCTTCCGACCGCGCTACTGCATATGGTGCCAAATGGACAACTTGAACAATAACCCCTGAAATGTGAAGTAGAAATGAACTGAAGCTGCACTGAGGAGTGGTGTTCAGCGTGTTAGGTCATAACAAAAATGGTATGTCTGATGAATTCTGTGAGAATTCATATCGTCGCTGGGCTGTAGTTTCTGCCCAGTCTACTTTTAATTGGTTATGCTCTATGACCATGGGTCGAATTGTTGTTAAAACCTATTTAATAATTCATTTCTAAATCTAAGCTGCAGAAAAAAACATCCAAAACTTAAAGATAATTCAAGGTCAGCTTTTTTTTTTACCCAGGCACTATTCAAACATACATTCAGGTGAAATTGTGTAAGAATATTTTGCCGTGTTTTATATGGAATCGAACGAATTGATCAATGATTTTTTATTTTGCGGAAATATGTACAAGCACAAATTCTTCTAAAATTCTTCTTCAGTGACATTTTTCATTTTTTTAATTACTTTGATTATGCCACCACGTCCTCGGAGATTGAATTACTCTGATAATGCCGCGAAATGCATAGACACCGCATTACTTTCATGATGTCATTACACACTTAGAGACTGTTATTTGTCACCACATCCTCAGACATTAAATTACTTAGATATTGCCGCTACGTCCTTTCAGATTTGGTTAGTTTGATTATGGCACATCCTTGAACATGATATTATTTGGATAATACCTCGACATCTTCATAGACTGAGGTACTTTGATAATGCCAATACCTTTTTAGTTGGATTACTTTTATAAAGCCATTCCAATTTTAGAATGTAATTATAATTTTATCACAAATAATTACTGACTTATATCGACATTTATGGGGTGGATGCTTAGCGGTCAACTTTCAATTGTTTATTCAACAATTAACATCACAGACACCCAGATACGGAGCATATAAATTCTTTGGAGTATGACGATTACACACATATATGATTTATTATTTTAACGCAAATACATTTTGAGCTAGGATTGATTGAAGTGGGATTTATTTTTGGTGTCTTACATGTCGTTAATTGCTTTGATAATGCAAATACCTCCGTAGACACTGAGTTACTTTGATAATGCCACTACATCCTCAAAGACTGAATTACTTCGACTATTTCATTGGAGACTTCTCAGACGCTTATTGTTCGGTGACATTTACTCTGAGACATGGGATATTTTTTATTTACTGCTTTTAAGTATATACCTGCATATGCGGAGATGTAGTTCTTGGAAAACGCCAGAATAAGAGAACCTGCTGCCTTGGACGCCAGAGCTAACATGAATATAGTGACGTCACCACTGCATTTCTGCAAGAGTGGTATTCCGGGATAGGAGCCGAAGCCGGCCACAGTCATCAGAACAAAAAGTATAAGTCCTATTTGCACTGACGTCCAGCAAAATGGCGGATTTGACAAATATAAAATTATAGTCCTTTCTTGTCCCTGTTGCACAAAAACGTATAACTGATACGCAAAAAATAGCACCCAAAATTTTATACGAGACCTACTACTGCAGCTACATATAGATAGGATGCTTTTTGTCTCTACCCATGAACAAGTCTTTTTCTTTTCTTCAGCAGAATTTGGTTCGTAGAGGCCTATGACTATCACAAAAACTGTTAAGAGAGAACACGCGAACATGAAGGCGAACGGCTGTAGGAACCCCGTGGCCCCAATCCACAAGCCAGTGGCCAAGTTACTGACCGCAAAGGTAACTCCAACGATGAGCTCTACGATAGCAAGCCTTTTGGTCCTGTGCTCCTCAGAGTCAGTGTCAGAAATAAAGCAGGCATTGCCCGAGAAAAACAGAGCCATGTTGCCGCTCAAACCAGACAAAAGTGCCCCGCCAAACATAAGTCCCATTGCATAGTCTGCAGGCACGTACATGGTTAGCATAAAACACAATCCAAAGGCAGCGTTTCCTAAAGCAGGAAGCCACATCAGCACCTTCCTTTTGCCACTGACATCGCTCCACGTGCCAAGAATAAGAACCATTAGTACTGCGGGGCACAACTCCGCTACGTTAAGGTACATAACAAGGAGGGAACTTTCTTGATCCGCTTGCAGACGCTTGCCGGACACACCCGTCTGTTTCTCTGAACAATCCTGTCTCTGAAACGCCTTTGACGTTTCCGAAAGGTTGTACTGCCGTTGCGTAAAAGTCTTGGCATATTCTTGCACAAGAGGAATGCTGATTTGTTTAGCGACAAAGTAGAGAGCCGTAGCAATGTCTAATATTATTCTCTGTGCCGTTTCTCTCTTCATCATAAGTTGATTGTGGAATTTGAAAGCTCAAATTTTCTATTGCGGTTAAATATGGTCAGTCTATTTCCACAACATCTTTGAATTATTAATCTCCGTCGACACTTTAGATTTAGCCAGCACATTTGCAGTAAAGTATAGGATTCAGCCTGCAAAGAGAAAACATAGATCTATGTAGCATATAGTGTATATCCCTACTACCGTACAAGACAGTCTGTTGCTGCACCAATGAAAGTTTTCAAGGTCACCTATCGCAAAATTAATCAGATTTTTCATTTATTTTCTGCTGTTTTTAATGAGCTTCTTCACTTTACTGTTAACTTTGGGTTAGCTTTTAAAAAGTCGGATACATACTGGTAGTAAGTGCTAGGAATAGCTTCACTTCACATCGGATGTCAGGTGGCATGTTCCGCAAAAGTGATATTATTCTTAGCAGAACGCGTATCACATTTTAAGCGTTCTCAAACTACAATTGAGAGTTGCAGTTAGGGACATTGAGACATTGGTAAGAGCGTCTTTCTGTTTGCAAACACTATTGTTTAAACTAACAAGTCGCTTCTGTTTTCAACATAATCGTTCAAATTAGGATACTGTATTTCTGTTTCAGAACCCTTTAGGACACTATATTTCTGTTCCAGAACCCATGAATTGAAGACTAAGAATTTTGAAAATTTAGAACATTTCAGCTCATGTTATGTCAAAGACCTCTGTCAACAAGATCTTAGAATAA